>JARQOC010000003.1:836055064-836538557 GCA_033576535.1 Allobates femoralis
TTTTTGTTTCAAATCCTGATCCGGTTTGAGCTTTAAAAAAGCTCAAAACCGGACCAGGAAAGGCTCCTGATGGAAGCCTATGCAAAACACCGGATGGCTTCACAAGCCATCCGGTGGCCGGATCCGGCACTGCTGCCTGCGTTTAAAATCATGCAGGCAGCAGTTTTCGCAGCGTTTCCAGGGACCGCACTGCGGTCACCGGATGGCTCAGGATGTGTAATCCTGAGCCATCCGGTAACCGCATAGCTTGCGGTTCCCGATCGGCAAAGTTAATAAAGATTTAATTAGAGCACAGAACTGACTGTTAGAGGTCTGTAGGGGGGCTTAGACCCCCCCTACAGACCGGGCGGCCACTTCTATAGTGTGTTCTTCTACAATTGTACCTATGGCACGGGCTGATCTGAGCTCCGTGCATGTGATCCAAATATCCCCCCTCCCCCTATCACTATACAGGGGTGCATACACCCCTCTAGTACAGTACTGCTTTAATTATGTTATAAACACCATGAATTGTCCCAATCGCAAGATAATTAGATATTTACATGTTCCGTAGGCATAGTCCACTGATTTCCATGGGCGGGGCTGTGAGCAGTAGCCTCCGCCCGCTCCTTCTTGATGCCCGCCCCCTCTGGCCGTAATCCAGTGTTGTGGGGGTGGCCGAGTCGTTAAAGGGGCGTGGCTAACCGCGGCACATAGTTAGCCACGCCCCTTTAACGACTCGGCCACCCCCACAACACTGGATTACGGCCAGAGGGGGCGGGCATCAAGAAGGAGCGGGCGGAGGCTTCTGCACACAGCCCCGCCATGGACATCAGTGGACTCTGCCTACGGAACATGTAACTATATACTTATCTTGCAATTGGGACAATTCTAGTTGTTTATAACCGAAATAAAGCAGTACTGTACTAGAGGGGTGTATGCACCCCTGTATAGTGATAGGGGGAGGGGGGATATTTTGATCACATGCACGGAGCTCAGATCAGCCCGTGCCATAGGTACAATTGTAGAAGAACACTATAGAAGTGGCCGCCCGGTCTGTAGGGGGGTCTAAGCCCCCCTACAGACCTCTAACAGTCATTTCGGTACTCAAATTAAATCTTTATTAACTTTGCCGATCGGGAACCGCAAGCTATGCGGTTACCGGATGGCTCAGGATTACACATCCTGAGCCATCCGGTGACCGCAGTGCGGTATTATGCACACATTTTTGAGAAAAATGTGTGTGACCGGCATTGCATTCACCGCATCCGGATCCGGATGCGGTGAATGCAATTTAGATTTCCAATGTGACCCTACCCTAAGTCCAAAAACGTACAGGAGTGCAGGAGACACAAAAAGCACCCTATAAAAAACGGATTGGTGATGAAAAGGACTTCCAAAAACGGATTTCTATGTGTAACCCCAGCCTAAATGCAGCCTGATATATAACTAGCAAAAGTGTGGTCACATATAGGTATAGCAGAGTTGTATGGGAAAACTGGTATCTTGCTTGCAGAAGTGCAGTTCACACAGGAATATCAGACATGCATAGGTAACCTGATACTGTATATATATTGCAGAAGTGTGGTTATTTATAGGATTATCAGAGATGTATGAGCAAACTGGTATCTTGCTTGCAGAGGTGCAGTTCACACAGGAATAGCAGAGATGTAAATGCAGCCTGATATATAACTAGCAAAAGTGTGGTCACATATAGGAATAGCAGAGTAGTATGGGAAAACTGATATTTTGTTTGCAGAAGTGCAGTTCACACAGGAATATCAGGCATGTATAGGCAACCTGATATATAGCTAGCAGAAGTGTGGTTACACATGGGATTAGCAGAGATTTATGGGCAAACTGCTATCTTGCTTTGCAGAGAAGTGCAGTGACACACAGGAATAGCAGAAATTAATAGAAAACCTGATATATAGCCAGCAGAAGTGTATGACCAAACTGGTATCTTGCTTGCAGAAGTGCAGTTACACACAAGAATGGCAGGGATTTATAGGAAAACATATCTTTCTTCCAGAAATGGTGAGAACAGTAAAGAGAAGCTGGTAATTTTGAATTTTAATAGCTAAGGCTGGGGTCACACATAGAAATACGTTTTTGGAAGTGATTTCCATGACCAATCCTTTTTTGTTTGGATGCTTTTTGAGCCTCCTACACCCCTGAACGTTTTTGGACTTAGGCCAGGGTCACATCTCCGTTTTGACCCTAGCCTGCCGGATTCCGGTTTTAACTTAGAACTTTTTCCAACAGCGTTTCCTGTGCGGCGCTGTAAAGCGCACTCCGAGCCGCTGCCTGTGTGACAGGTAGTGAAGGTAAACGCTATGCGGTGCTGGAAAAAGTTCTAAGTTAAAACCGGAATCCGGCAGGCTAGGGTCAAAACGGAGATGTGACCCTGGCCTAAGTCATTTTTTGACCAAAATTCTCAAAAAAACAGATCCGTTTTTCCATAGGGCCCATGTTAAAAAAAATTTTTTTTTTTTTTTTTTTTGAAAAACGGACCCCAAAAACGTTGCTAGCAACGTTTTTGGCTCAAAAACGGACATAGCAATGTTTTTAAGTGCAGACAAAAACGGACAGGGTGTTTATTACATCCAATCCGTTTTTCTATCAGTTTTTGGACTTAGAAAAAAACAATGCCAAAAATGAAGCCAAAAACGGACCAAGGGCTTATGTGTGACCCTAGCCTAAGACAAGTTTGTTTCCATGTTAGTCATCGGAGCGGAGCCGAGAGTGCAATAGCACGAAGTTAAGATGGTCAGAGCTTGAAAATAAAACTGGTTTCTGGATTGCAAGCAGGAGGAGCTGGGAAGAGTATTAGGCTAGGGTCACATTTCCGTTTTTGTAACTAAATCCTGATCCGGTTTTGAGCTTTAAAAAAGCTCAAAACCGGACCAGGAAACGCTCCTCATAGGAGCCTATGCAAAACACCGGATGGCTTCACAAGCCATCCGGTGGCCGGATCCGGCACTGCTGCCTGCGTTTAAAATCATGCAGGCAGCAGTTTTCGCAGCGTTTCTGGGACCGCACTGCGGTCACCGGATGGCTCAGGATGTGTAATCCTGAGCCATCCGGTAACTGCAGAGTTTGCGGATCCCGGCTATTGGCGGGATCCGCAACCTTAATAAAGAGTTAAATTGTTGATCTCAATGACTTTTTAAGGTCTGTAGGGGGGCTTAGACCCCCTACAGACCGGCCGACCACTTATACAGTGTTCTTGTACAATTTGTCAATGGGCACGGGCTCTTCGGAGCAAAGTGCCCCCCCCCCGTATCACTATACAGGGTGCATACACCCCTGTATTACAATGATGCATTAATCATGTGTAGTCCAAAAAGGATTTGATTACTCGCAATGTAAGTTCATACTTACATGCTGTTGTAGGCAGAGTCCAGCGAAATCCATAGGCGGGGCTGTGTGCAGCAGCCTCCGCCCGCTCCATGTTGATGGCCGCCCCCTCTGGCCGTAATCCACTGTTGTGAGGGCGGATACGTCGTTAAAGGGGCGTGGCTAACTATGTGCCGAGGTTAGCCACGCCCCTTTAACGACGTGCCCGCCCTCACAAGACTGGATTACGGCCAGAGGGGGCGGCCATCAACATGGAGCGGGCGGAGGCTGCTGCACACAGCCCCGCCCATGGAAATCCCTGGTCTCTGCCTACAACAGCATGTAAGTATGAACTTACATTGCGAGTAATCAAATCCTTTTTGGACTACACATGATTAATGCATCATTGTAATACAGGGGTGTAGGCACCCTGTATAGTGATACGGGGGGGGGGGGGAGGGCACTTTGCTCCGAAGAGCCCGTGCCCATTGACAAATTGTACAAGAACACTGTATAAGTGGTCGGCCGGTCTGTAGGGGGGTCTAAGCCCCCCTACAGACCTTAACAAGTCATTGAGATCAACAATTTAACTCTTTATTAAGGTTGCGGATCCCGCCAATAGCCGGGATCCGCAACCTCGGCAGTTACCGGATGGCTCAGGATTACACATCCTGAGCCATCCGGTGACCGCAGTGCGGGATTCAGCACACATTTTTGAAAAAAATGTGTGTGCCCGCCATTGCGTTCACCGCATCCGGATCCGGATGCGGTGAATGCAATTTAGGTTTTCAATGTGACCCTACCCTTAGACACCTGGCTGGAATATAATCAAGTGGAAGATGAGGCAAAAATGCTTGAGAAGTACGATGTAGGAAGTTTCTCTACTTTCTGAATACTCAGGCAGCGTATAGACACCTGAACAAGTTTGAACAAGTCTGAACAAGTCTAGACGACCTTAGGTGATGAAACCAGAGATGTTTAACCAGCTAGCCCAGTGTAGAGTAGCACAAAGGGAGCAAACAACTAGGAAAGGGAGCAAAGCGCGGCACTGGAGCCAGGACAGGTGAAAGACCGCAGGCCATATGCTTTCCTTGTAGTCTGCAACCATGATTACGGGCATCGTATAGACAAAGGGGACAACTTTGTATGACTGTTATTCTTCCCCTTTAAGTGCAGGACTTTATGTCAATCTTTCTAAAAATGTATGGGAATGGAGAGAACACATCAGAGCTTGGTTGACTGGTCGGGTCATAATTCTGTGACTTGAGCCATCCATATATAATCAATGTCCTATAAATGTGATAAGTAGGGATGAGAGAGTATACTCGCTACTATTCGGTATTCGCCGAATAGTAGCGGTATTCGGGCTACTCGCTACTCTCCGAGTACTTATGTGTACTCAGGAATAGCAAGTAGTCCTAATACTTTCGCAGTGTATCCATATATACACTGCGAAAGTACCCTAAAAGTGAGTAAAAGTTGTTAAAAAACAATAAACTTACATACTCACCTGTCCGATGCCTGCACCGGGACCGGCAGAGAAGACATCCGATCACTGGACAAGGACCTTTCACTACTAGCCAATCAGATGGCCGGTAGCGATCTGGCCAATCAGATGGCGCCACGTCACAACCACGTGATCGCAAGCGGCCACCTGATTGGCCAATTTGCAAGGTCCTAGATGTACTATCAGGACCTTGCAAACTGGCCGTGGTGCCATCTGATTGGCCAGATCGCTACAGGCCATCTGATTGGCTGGTAGTGAAAGGTCCTTGTCCAGCGATCGGAGGTGAGGTTTTCCGGTTCCGGTGCAGGAGTCGGACAGGCGAGCAGGGCTGCCACTAGGAATTTCGGGGCCCCTTACTGCCAAAATTTTGGGGCCCCCTGAGACTCCGCCCAAACCCCACCCCTGCTCCGCCTCCACCCATGCTCCGCCTCTACCCAAACATACATTTATAGTGGAAAATTGGAACAGCACCAAAAATTACCTCAATTATGTGCAAAGTTTTCCCAACCAGCAATCCAGATGGTTCCTTACAATAGAGTAAAAAAAGGAAAAACAGTACAAAAAAATAGAAAAAAGTGGACTTTATTGCCCAATGCGTGGCCACGCCATTGGGCAAAAAAAGTTCAATTTTTTTCTGTATTTTTGTGCTGTTTTTCCTTTTTCTTTACACTCTCTCTATTACATATTACACACATATACAATTGAGGCTCCTGTGGCTGAATACAAAATAGCTGTATACATAATAGAGAATATACACAACAGAGATGGCTGCGGGCCGTATACACAATAGAGACTGCTGCTGGCTATATACACAATAGAGACTGCTGCTGGCCATACATAATAGAGAATACACAATAGAGACTGCTGCTGCCATCCATCCTATTGTCCCCCCCAGGTTGCTATCTTCGGCTGTAATAGCGCCTTACCTGACAGCACGCTCCTGATCCCAGATCCCGGCAGCTTCTTCCTCTGCCGCTCCTGGTCTACCGCTCGCCACCAGCACCCGAAGGCACCCAGCAGCCATCAGCACCCGGGAGCTGGCACCAGGCGGTAGCCGCCAGCACCAGGCGGCAGCCACAAGCACCCGGCACAAGGCAGCAGCTGCCAACACCAGGCTGCAGCTGCCACCAGCTGCCAGCACTCGGCGGTACCTAGCAGCCGTCAGAACCTGGGAGCTCGCACCAAGCAGCAGCTGCCAATACCAGCTGCTGGCACCAGGCAGCACCCGGGCAGCCGATAGCACCTGGCACCAGGTGGCAGCCACCAGCACCAGGCAGCAGCCGCCAGTGCCAGGCACCAGGTGGCAGCTGCCAGCACCAGGCGGCAGCCATCGGCACCTTCTAGCCGGCACCAGGCAGCAGCCGCCAGCACCTGGTAGCCAGCACCAGATGGCAGCCACCAGCACCCAGCACAAGCCACCAGCACCCTGCACCAGGTGGCAGCCATCAGCAGCTGGCACCTGGCAGCAGCCGCCAGCACTGCACCAGTGCACCCCCAGCTCAGCCGCAGCGCCAGGCACCAGGTGGCAGCTGCCAGCACCTTCTAGCCGGCACCAGCCGCCAGCACCTGGTAGCCAGCACCAGGCGGCAGCCAAGCACCCAGCACAAGCCACCAGCACCCTGCACCAGGTGGCAGCCACCAGCAGCTTGCACCAGGTGGCAGCCACCAGCACCTGGCACCAGGTGGTCCAGCCTTGATTCTGTTCTTGGACTTCTTCAAGAACTTCTGGTGGTGGGTGAGTGGGTAATGGCGTCTGGTCCATCTCTCCCAGCCTTTCTTTGTCCTGGTGGATGGGCAGGGCAGGAATGGGGAGGGCAAGGAGGGGCAGAGCAGGGCAGGGACGGGCAGGGATGGACAGGGCCCTGTAAGTTACACACTTAGTAGGCTAGTGGGTGTGGTCCTGGGCATCCCCCTGTGCAGTGAGGCCTGGGGTGGGCGGTCCGGGCCCTACCCAACACTCCACATTAATATTCTCTACGCACAGACACGGAGCAGAGGGTGGGCGGGCCTAGTCTGTTCCCCTGCACTGTCTGAGGACTGAGGATTCGGCGGGTGGCGGCGGATTTGGCGCGGTGGCGTCGCCACTCACAAATTGCGACAGGGCCTCAGTCTGCACCGCACAGCAGTGATGGCCGGGTGCGGCGGTGGTGGGCAGTCACTGGCTACAGCAGCCATAAGCCACCCAGCCGGTCAGGAGGGGTCGGCGCTTTGGCACGGCTGAGGCTTACATCGGCTGGGGGCGGCAGCAGGCAGCTGCAGCCGCGCTCTGATATCTGGCTGCTTCTACGGCGGTGGCCGCCTAACGCCGCAGCTCTCCCTATGATTCTGCACAGTGAGTGCAGCCGGCGCAGCACAAGACACACTCAGAGTGAGCCTCAGTCTCATAAGGCAGCCTCAGTCTGCTGCCTGCGACGCGTGCTGGCTGGGGGGGTGGGCTTCCCTGCTCCAAATGGCCACTCCCCTCACCAGCATGCCCGGGCCCCCCTGTCATTGTTTAAATGCTAGGCCCCTTACTCAGGTAAGGGCTGTAAGGCCCTAATGGCAGCCCTGCAGGCGAGTAGGTAAGTTTATTGTTTTTTAACAACGTTTGCTCACTTTTAGGTTACTTTCGCAGTGTATCTATGGATACACTGCGAAAGTATTAGGACTCGTTATACTCGCAACAAGTAGCGAGTACCGCTACCTACTCGTTGCGAGTATAGCGAGCACGAATAATAAGGTACTCGCTCATCCCTAGTGATAAGTATAAATAATTACAATAGACATTATTGTTCGATGTTCTATCTGCTGTATTGTAGACTGTATCTTTGTACTACACACACTTGTTTAGGTTCCACTTGAGAAAATAATACAATAAGTAATTAACACAAAAGGAAAAAGCAGCAGAACACAATAAAATAATCAAATTATTTGCCATCTAAGTATTGAGGGACGTTTGAGGGATGTACTCTATTGGTAGATGGTACATAACTGGAGGGGTCTGAGTGCTGGGAAAATAATTAAAAGAAAGCAATAAGCCAAAGTCATGGCCGAATTTACTATATAAATAGCTGAAATGATAACATTATGGTTGCCGAACACTATCACTAGGTGAAGCTCACTGCACATGGATTTGTATTAGCTTCTGTTGAGCTCTGTATACTTGTAAGTGTGGTGAGCTCCCCCTAGTGGTGGATCAAGGTAAAGAAAACATTTTTATTAAGGAAAGAATGGTCAGTGCACCACTGCTCATAGCTGTTCATACCGTTCCAGGTGTTGGATTATCTATACCAAATGATGAAGGAGAATTCACAGAGCTGAGAGGACGGAGGGAAGAAGAAGTCTGCACCACAGAGAAGATTTGTCCCACATTTGATTGTACCAGATGCCCGATCTATTATTTCTGTAAATGATACTTTGTGTACATGGTGCGTTCCCTAGTGATAATCTTACGACCCCATGTTTCCAGAGCACGGACTTACTTGCCTGATGTGTAATCAGTCTAGGAAGGGTCTTCCAGTGACATAATTATATTTTAGCACCAATGACAAATTCATCTCTTTAGTTTGTAGACACAGAGTATTTTGACATTCACAATAAAAAAATTCAAATAAAATTATTGTGCCGCCTGTTGTATTATATATTGTGCCGCCTGTTGTATTATATACTGTACATAGTGCCACATTCTGTGTTATACATTGTGCCGTGTATTGTATTATATGTTGTGTCTTGTATTACATATAGTGCGGTGTGTTGTATTATATATTGTTCTGCATGTTTTTTTTATATGTTGTGCTGCCAGTTGTATTACATGTTTCACAGTGTATTGTATTGTATACTGTGCCACGTGTTGTATTACATATTTTTATGCATGTTTTATTACATATTGTGCCGCTTGTTGTATTATGTATTGTGCTGCATGTTATGTTATGTATTGTGCAGCATGTTGTGTTGTGTATTGTGCCGCATGTTGTGTTATGTATTGTGCCGCATGTTGTGTTATGTATTGTGCAGCATGTTGTGTTATGTATTGTGCCGCATGTTGTGTTATGTATTGTGCCGCATGTTGTGTTATGTATTGTGCCGCATGTTGTGTTTATGTATTGTGCCGCATGTTGTGTTATGTATTGTGCCGCATGTTGTGTTATGTATTGTGCCGCTTGTTGTATTATGCATGGTGCCACATGTTATTTTATGTATTGTGCAGCATGTTGTTGTGTCATGTATTGTGCCGCTTGTTATGTTATGTATTGTGCCACATGCTGTGTCATGTATTGTGCTGCATGTTTTTTATATATACTGTGCCGCATGTTGTGTTATGTATTGTGCCACATATTGTTTTATGTATTGTGCCGCATGTTTTTTTTATATATATATATTATATATATTGTGCCACATGTTGTGTTATGTATTGTGCCGCTTATTGTGTTTTGTATTGTACCGCATGCTGTGTCATGTATTGTGCCGCAGGTTGTGTTATGTATTGTGCAGCATGTTGTTATGTATTGCGCCGCCTGTTGTGTTATGTATTGTGCCGCATGTTGTGTTGTGTATTGTGCCGCATGTTTTTTTATATATATTGTGCCGCATGTTGTGTTATGTATTGTGCCGCATGTTTTTTTATATATATTGTGCCGCATGTTGTGTTATGTATTGTGCCGCATGTTGTTATGTATTGTGCCGCTTGTTGTGTTATGTATTGTACCGCATGCTGTGTGATGTATTGTGCCACATGTTTTTTATATATATTGTGCTGCATGTTGTGTTATGTATTGTGCCGCATGTTGTGTCATGTATTGTGCCGCATTTTTTTATATATATTGTATTGTGCCGCATGTTGTGTCATGTATTGTGCCGCTTGTTGTGTTATGTATTATACCGCATGCTGTATCATGTATTGTGCCACATGTTTTTTATATATTGTGATACATGTTGTGTCATGTAATGTGCCGCTTGTTGTGTCATATATTGTGCCGCATGTTTTTTTATATATATATTGTGCTGCATGTTGTGGTATGTATTGTGCAGCATGTTGTGTCAAGTATTGTGCTGCTTCTTGTCTTATGTATTGTGCTGCATGCTGTGTCATGTATTGTGCCTCATGTTTTTGTATATATATTGTGCCGCATGTTGTGTTATGTATTGTGCTGCATGCTGTGTCATGCATTGTGATACATTTTTTTTATATGTTGTGCTACATGTTGTGTTATGTATTGTGCCACATGTTGTGTCATGTATTGTGCTGCATGTTTTTTATGTATTGTACGTAATGTTGTGTTATCTATTATACCGCATGTTTTTTATGTATATTGTACCGCATGTTTTATATTGTGCTGCATGTTGTGTTATGTATTGTGCTGCATCTTTTTATATATATTGTGCCGCATGTTGTGTTATGTATTGTGCCGCATCTTTTTATATATATTGTGCTGCATGTTGTGTTATGTATTGTGTCGCATGTTGTGTCATGTATTGTGGCTTATGTTGTGTTATATATTGTGCCGCATGTTGTATTATGTATTGTGTCATGTGTTGTTATGTATTGTGCCATGTGTTGTATTATGTATTGTGCCGCATGTTGTGTTATGTATTGTGCCATGTGTTGTGTTATGTATTGTGCCATGTGTTGTGTTATGTATTGTGCCATGTGTTGTATTACATATTGTTCTGCATGTCTTGTTATATGTTGTTCCACGTGTTGCACCACACATTGGTGTTTGAAAGTTTGTGAACCCTTCAGAATTTTACATATTGTTGCATAAATTTATCTTAAAACTGCATCAGATTGTCACACAAGTCCTAAAAGTAGATGAGAACCAAATTTAACAAATGAGTCACTAATATCAGTGTTTGTCAATCTTGCCAGGCTCAGCATACCTGTTCTGTGCCCTCCTGATGCTGGACTCATGGACATTAATATTAGCTAATATGAGAGAGGCCTTTAGTTGCTTAGAGGTTATCTTGGGTTTCTTTGTGCCACCGTGGACTATTATTCGCCGGTGTATTGGAGTGATCCTTATATCTCGGCAGTTCCTGGTGATGGTATTGGTGATCTTTAATTTCCTCCATGTGCACACTATCTCTGACTGTGGATTGCTGGAGTCCAATCTCTTTAGAGATGGTTTTGTAACTAGAGATAGGCGAAACCGCCGATATTTGGGTTTGGAGGATCCGACTGGACTTCTTTTTTAAAGTCCAAGTTCGGGCAGGACTTGAACTAGAACTCGACCCTAGACTTTAAAGTTATGAAATGGTGACTAGGGAGGCTGTAAAAAGAAACAAAATAATAATTAAACATCAGCTCATACTTACCGAGGTCCGTGCACTTGTACTTCTGGGGCCGACCATTAACTTCCTGATTTATTCACTGCACTATAGATGCTAGAATGTATGGGCTGCTTCCAGGGCACTGCACTGGCTCCAACATCCAGTCACAGACACCCACTCTCTGTGACAGCGTCGGTGATTGGCCGTTGCGCCTTCACTCATTGTGCCAGCATCTGTGATTGGTTGTCAATGAACCTGATGTCATAGTAGTGAAAAAATAAATAATTTAAAAAAATTTACATATGGCTTCAACATATTTTTGATTCTCAGCAAGGATAAAGTGGACAGCTACGGGCTGCCACTCCAAGCTACATGGCTTTACCTTGGATGGCAATCAAAAATACAGCAGAGTCTTTTTTTTTTTTTTTAATTATTTAAATATATAATTTAAAAAAAAAATGTGGGCTTCACTGTATTTTTGATTGCCAACCAAGGTAATAACCATGCAGCTGGGGACTGCTATTTCCAGCGTGGTGAGGCCCATAGTTATTTGGCCCCCCCAGGCTAAAGAATGGCCAGGTTCACACATACCAACATGGGAACATTTTGGACATTTTTTTTTCAAAGTCCAAAAACGCATATGCGTTAATGCATGTGTGTGTGTGTGTGTTTTTTAAAAAATGCATGCGATTTCAGGCTTCAAACAAGATATAAATTCTAATTATTATGTGAAGAATCAACAACAAGTGGGGCCCTATGGGAAACGCATACCTTGATGCATGGTACATATATTTGTTTCGACCAGAGCTGGGGTGCGTGAGGTACTCGGTCACCGGGGCTTCTGTGTGGGATGTCACGGATGGTCGGTATCCCCGGTGCCGTGCCCTGGCGAACAATTATACCAGGTGTTAATGGTAAAACGGTGGGGGTGAAAGGGGGTTATTTACAGGAGAACGTGACGCCACCTGTAGAGTCCGGTAAGGTGGTACCGGCGCTGCCAGCCGGCCGCTGAGGTGATGGAGGGGGCAGCAGTGTGTGGTACAGCTCCCCACAGGTGCTTTACTAAATTTGTTGGACTCTTGAACTTTCCCTTTTTCTTATTTTCAAAATGGACCATAGCCACAGGACTATTAGTGGCAAATCCCTGTTTCAACACCCCCTAAACAGCCTGCAGCGAATGGACTAGCGCTGTATGGACTGGTAACCTGTTTTCTTATTTTTCCTTGGTTTTTGTAAATTTTTCATTTTTAAGACTTTGTTCAATAATCAAATGTAAATAGTTATAACCTGTTGTGTTTATGAAAAAATGTTTCAGTCCCGGAGGACTGTGTTTAACTAGGGGGGAATGTGGCACCCCTGCGGGGGATTGCCACAGGTTACACTGGTGCAAGATAGGATTGACACCTTGGTTTGTTCAGCACACAACACCTTCCACTCCAGACCTGAAGGGGGAGCTCTACTGGCTGCATTAAGTCAGTTCCCCTTTAAGGAGATCCAGGCTGAGAGGAGGAGACAGTTGGTCCTAGGAGACAGTTGCTAGGCAGTTAGTTCGTGTGAGGAGAGGAGAAAGGTGGAGGCAAAGCTGCTGGTCTCTGGAAAAGACAGATGCCAGGACCAGAAGGGACCATTTTGTCAGCTGTTCACACCCCAGGGAAGGGGCTGGAGGCAAGGAGAAGAGGTAGGGAATAAGAAGAGGGATTAAAGACATTCCCCTTGAGCACAACCGGACACTGGAGTCCGATGCTGTGGGCTTACAGAGCCACAGTACAAAGCCCAGCAGTTTCAGGTGAAGTTTAGCCCTGAAAGAAGATAGTAAAGACATTAAAAACTAACCAAACAGAGGACCAGGGGCGCCACACAGGCACCTGCGTTAACGCATATGCGTTTTTAATTAAAATATGACTAAGTCCCAAAATTTGCCAAAATCATCCAGGACCTCAGGGGACACTAATGGCACCCTTTAAAAAAACGGATCCATTTTTCTAAGGGCTTAAAAAACGGATTTGTATGTGTGAGCATGGCCAATAGCAGCCAGCAACAACCCCAGATATTAGTGCATTCAATAAAAGTGCCAATTCCTGGCGCTTTACCCTGCTCTTCCCGATGCCCTGGTGCGGCGGTGTCAGGAGGTTCACAGCATTAGTTTCCCACGTGATTGGCTGCTGAACCTGAACAGCAGTACAGAATTCTCAGGGAAGTCTACGTTAGGGGTCGAAAACACTTGGTGTTTGGTACGGACCACAGACTTTACAATTCGGGTTCGGCCATCAATATTTATAACCCTTTCCAGCCTGAAGAACATCAAAAACTCTTCTTCTTAGATCCACAGAAATCTCCCACATGTCGCCCACTCACACCCGATTGTCATCCCGGTGATTGAAAACACAAAACTTAATTTCCACTCTCAAACTATCCGTTAATTTAGATCTAGGGCGGCCGGGTGCAGGGATGTCACGGGTGGTCCGTGCCCGAGCCTGTGCCCTTGTGGTGACAGTAAAAAGGGGGGTATATTTACAGGAATATGAGTTAATGGATGAATGTCACCTGTAGATCCGGTGATGGCACCGGCGCTGCTGCAGACCTCCGGGAAGGGGGGGGGGATGGATGGCAGCAAGGTGATGTAGCCCCCTACAGTTAGAGCAGGGTTCCCCGGTGCAGTGTAGTGTGATGATAGAATAGGGCAGCGCAGTCTCTGCTGTGAGACTGGAATGTCACAGTTAACCAGGGAGAAACAAAAAATGGATGAGAGGCTCCACCACCCTAACTCCAAAGACTCCCAGGCACTGGATGAATGGCAGGCTTCCATTCGTAATGCAGTAATATATAGAAGAAAAATCCAGTGCCACTATGCGGTTATCTTCTTTATTCTCAAATGTAAAATTTGCAGGTGCCCATGAGGGCTGCTATACGCGTTTTAGACGTGGAGTCCTTATTCGTTAGCACATCTAATGAATAAGGACTCTACGTCCGAAACGTGTATAGCAGCCCTCATGGGCACCTGTAAATTTTACATTTGAGAATAAAGAAGATAACCGCATAGTGGCACTGGATTTTTCTTCTATATATTACTTGCTTGCTCTGCGGGTTCTTTACTACAGTTACCTTCAGCTTGTACACAGTTCACAGGTGTTACGGCTCGGGTAGTGAACCAGGTGTCATAGGAGGAAGCAATGTCTCTCTGAGGCTCCAGTGATGTTCCTTCCTTTCTCTTCCACTGTCCTTACCTCTGCGCACTCTCCTCCTTCCTCGCGCTGCCCTGCACGAATCCCGCTTACTACCAGGCCTGTTGGGTGATATGAGGTACCCTTCACTCTCTAAGGGTACCTTTACACGCCGCAAGATTTTGGCGGCGTTTGGAGGCAATCTAACATGCGCGTGCACAGTTTCTCATGGTTGCCTCCGAACGCCAAGGCGCTTTTACACGCCGCAATTTCGCCCTTAGCCTGAGGCAATGTGTCGCCCGAAGTTGCCACACCAACAGCGGAACCAATCCGGTGGAGTTCCCTCGCCGCTTCACACGCCGCAATCCCCAAAGGAATGTGGGCGTACATGGTTAGCGCCGCAAGAACATAGGCGTGACAGACTGGTGTATTCCGCGCCCCAAACACGCTGATTAGACAACGCAATAGCGTTATGATTGGCCAGCCTGCGCAGGAAGGCTGGCTAATACATGACGCCATTGCCATTGTGTAGTGTGAATGGACAGCTGGTCAAATATGGTGCCCTGTGAAGGAAACACAGTAGCCACCACCAATCATCACTGACGGGGCGCGGTCTTCAGCACGCTGTGGCACGCCTCTGGAAAATCAGTAGGCGACGCAGATTCCATCCCTATTGCCCCTTCACATGCCAAAAGCTGGGAATTTCGCCTTCATGATTGCCTCTGATTTTGGAGCAGTGCTGGGAAATCGGAACCAGGCGCAACCTTTTTGATCGCCGCCAAATTGCCCAGTTACACGCCGCAATTTCGAGGTCATTTCACGGCGATGGTGACGATTGCCAGTCAGATTTCTCGACGCGGTGGTGGCGTGTAAAGGTACCCTAAGGGGTGCTCAACCCGGTTTGGTGCTTCTGGTGGGGAACCGTACGTATGTTGGGTGGATCGTGCTCCTAAGAAGCTGTCAATCATACCGGTATTTGCTGCTCAGGGATGGACCTCTGCATTGCTTCGGAGCCGGTACCCCGCTTTGGACTGGGCCAGGTGTTCAGTCACCATTTGTCTGCCCCTCTCTTCTGGTTGCCGCTCCTTCTGGGCGCCTTCCCTGTGGTGTCCCCTGAAGGGTCCTTCTCTGTCTTTCTCCACAGATGTTCTGCCTCTCTGCTCCCCTCTATCACACTGCTCTAGCCTGAAACTCCTCCCACCGGGACTGGGTCTCTCAGCAAAGGATTAACCCCTATATCCCCTGCTCTAATGTGTGAATTTCAGATTGGAGCCTCAGACCTACATTACTCCCCGCAAACGAATATTGCACTCTTGTCTTGGGTGCAGTACACGTTGAAAATGCAAATGACAGTGGGCAGTGGGTCTACAGTTGCAATGCAATTTACCAAACAGATGTCACTCTTCACATCTGAGGATTTAGCACAGTGTTTCAGCGAAGGAGATAACCGCTCAGTGCAATGCAGGCTTGCTGGGGGCTTGCTGGGGCGGGCTTGCTGGAGACTGGGGAGGGCTTGCTGGAGACTGGGTGTAAACATTCAGTTGTGACTTCACATCTTAGCTCCAAAACAAACACACATCTGGTCGGTGGCTGAGCTGCTCCTCCACATACGCAGAATGGTGATATCTAGTTAACAATGCAAAATGCTGACAGGGTGTAAATTACAAACTGTCAGCATTCTGCAGCCTAGATACGCACAGAATTTATAAAAAGCCCAGACAACCTTAATATGATAAAATCAGACCATCAGGATAGATAACTACCGGTACTTGCTACACTTGCATACTGTATACACAAGTGCTAATGCAACACCCACCAAGGACGTGGGGTACTCGATAACCAGGCCGGTCAGTTCTTTGGGAGGTCACGGTGGTGATGACCTAGCTCTGTGGCCCTGGCCGTGAAGATAAAGGTGTAGTATTTACAGGGGATGAATGTTATGCCACTTGTGTTGTTTGGCCAGGGATGGCCGACAGTACAGATTAGGACCACTGAGGCAGGTGGTAGTGCAGCTGGGATGGTATCGCTCCCCACAGGTGGAGCGGGGTTCCAAAGCAAATGGAGCAGTCTATTAAGGTGGTGGTAATCGTTGGGGTGTAGTTCAGAGGGCGCGGTAAATAACTGGAGGACACAGTGATCATAGTTTCCTCTACCTTTACTTTTTGACTGATGATGGTGCAATCCGGTACACTGGTTACAGGTGGTAGAAGCTATCTGGACAGTCTGGAAGCAATTGGGGATCCACCTCGCCAGGTGGGCTTGGAGGCCTTCCTTCTGCGCTCTCCTTTTAGGTCCCTGCTGCTTATAGCTATGCTGCGGCCCTCTTCTTGCGTGATGGTTCCTCACCCGTGTTGCAGACAGCTCGAGCCTATCACGGGTACTGTTGCACTGGTGGCAGCTCCGGGCTCTCGTATGCTGTTGTGCCGCCGGGAGTTTGGTGTGGCCAGGAGACTTGCAACCTCCTGCCCTTCAGATTTGGCTGTTGGGGCATACAGCACCCGCACCCGCACAACCAAGGACTCTGGTGTCATTTCTCTATCACTCTGCTCTGGGGTGAGCTCAGTCGCAGCTCCACTCCAGAGCTCTCTTCTCCACGTTCCCTCCTTTACCTTTTCTTAGACTAATGCTACTGTTCTCCTTAACCCCTCCTCCAGGCCAGAATTTCCCTAAATTCGGGTTTAGAGCTCCTCCTTCAGGCCTGGAGTCAGGATTTGTGTTGTATGCTTTGTGTTACCTAGAGTGTGGACCTCCTCCAGGCGATGACATCATTCCCTGTGAGGGAAGCAATACCACTGTGCTAACTGGACCACTGGGTTGCCACACTAATATTTGTAGCTTTACATTTTCTGAATGTACCTTAATACGGGAGACATTTATTTATATTATATTATATATATATATATTGTGGGACAGTGACCGGGATGATCTGTGACGGCTGGTATGTGTCTCCCAGGTTATGCTCCCTCCATGTCTAGGAAGCACTCCACTCCAGGTTCATAGAGACTTCCCCGGAGGTAAGCAGAGGGTTAAAAGCTAGGCAGGAACATAGGGTGTGGTTCTCTGAGTGGAGCTTGAGTCTGATGGAAGACTGATGAGGCTAGTGAGCGGCCAGGTCAGGAGAGTGCAGAGGCTGTGTGCTGATACAACACGGCCTAGCCCGGAGGGCTTGATCTCAGTGAGACCTGGACCAGAGAGAACCCGTGATACAGGACTGTGTGCCAATCGTATGGTTGTAGGAAGTGTGCCCGGCTGCATCCCAGAACCGGAGTTTGTGCATACTGTGGACATGTGCATAATAAACCGTGTGCTGTGAACTTCTGTGCCTGGGTCCTTGCCTTCTGCCGTGCAATCGGACGGCCTACCTCACAATTATATATATATACTTTCCACCTTTTTTCCACATTTCAGGCTTCAAACAAGATATAAATTCTAATTTTTTTGTGAAGAATCAACAACAAGTGGGACACAGTCGTAAAGTGGAACGAAATTTATTGGATATTTTAAAATTTTTTAACAAATAAAAAACTGAACAGTGGGGCGTGCAATATTATTCGGCTCCTTTAGTTAATACTTTGTAGCGCCACCTTTGCTGCGATTACAGCTGCAATCTCTTGGGGTTTGTCTCTATCAGTTTTGCACATGGAGAGACTGAAATTCTTGCCCATTCTTCCTTGCAGAACAGCTGGAGCTCAGTGAGGTTGGATTGAGGCGTTTGTGATCAGCAGTTTTCAGCTCTTTCCACAGATTCTCCATTGGATTCAGGTCTGGATGTGACTTGGCCATTCTAACACCTGGATACGGTTATTTTTGAACCATTCCATTGTAGATTTTGCTTATGTTTGGGATCATTGTCTTGTTGGAAGATAAATCTCCTCCCAGTCTCAGGTCTTTTGCAGACTCCAACAGGTTTTCTTCCAGAATGGTCCTGTGTTCGGCTCCGTCCATCTTCCCATCAATTTTAACCATCTTCCTGTCCCTGCTGAAGAAAAGCAGGCCCAAACCATGATGCTGCCACCACCATGTGTGACAGTGGGGATGGTGTTTTGAGGGTGATGAGCTGTGTTGCTTTTACGCCAAACATATTGTTTTGTATATAATTTCTTCTGGCCAGAGCCCTTATTCCACATGTTTGGTGTCTCCCAGGCGGCTTGTGGCAATCTTCAAACGAGACTTATTATGGATATCTTTGAGAAATGGTTTCTTCTTGCCACTCTTCATAAGGCCAGATTTGTGCAGTGTACAACTGATTGTTGTCCTATGGACAGACTCTCCCACCTCAGCTGTAGATCTCTGCAGATCATCCAAGTGATCATGGGCCTTTTGGCTGCATCTCTGATCAGTTTCTCCTTGTTCGAGATGAAAGTTTAGAGGGACGGCGGGTCTTGGTAGATTTGCAGTGGTCTGATCTCCTTCCATTTCAATATGATCGCTTGCACAGAGCTCCTTGAGATGTTTAAAACTTGGGAAATCTTTTTGTATCCTCATCTGGCTTTAAACTTTGCCACAACAGTATCTTCGGACCTGCCTGGTGTGTTCCTTGGTTTTCATGATGCTCTCTGCACTTGAAACAGAACCCTGATGGCCACTTTACAGTCCCAATATCGGCGTCCAACTCCGACAAAAAGTCACGTGGTTCATGCGTTGGCCCGATATTGTTCGTGTGTTGTATGGTATAAATGTCCAATACGATGCACGAATCGATGCCACAACGATATCGGAGATCAAATGAGCCTGATTTCCAACTGCCCGATATTGGATGGACGTTGTGGCCGGATCGGCTGTGTAAAAGCCCAACAATGATGTGGAGTACAACTTCCCCCTGAGACTATCACAGAGCAGGTGCATTTATACGGAGACTTGATTACACACAGGTGGATTCTATTGATCATTCCTGTCATTTAGGACAACATTGGATCATTCAGAGATCCTCACTGAACTTCTGGAGTGAGTTTGGTGCACTGAAAGTAAAGGGGACGAATAATATTGCACGCCCCACTTTCAGTTTTTATTTGTTAAAAAAGTTTAAAATATCCAATAAATTTTGGTTCCCTTCTTGATTGTGTCCCACTTGTTGATTCTTCACACAAATATTAGAATTTATATCTTTATGTTTGAAGCCTGAAATATGGCAAAAGGTTGAAAAGTTCAAGGGGCCAAATACTTTCACAATGCCTGTAACTTATATATATATATAATTTGATTTATCTTGTCTTATTTATAGCATCCTCTCTTGTTAGATATAAAATAAAATATCTGCTGATGGAACATGGTGCAAATCAAACTAATGATCGGAGTATGAGCTGGTGAACATGTAAGGTATAAGAGCATGCTCACACAAAACTTTGGTCATTGCGGCTGCAATAGAGCACAGTGACCCGCGCCATTGCACAGGGCAGCGAATGCCGTCACTGAACACAGGAAAGGTGGCATATTACAGGCACAGGGGTGGGTTTTAGAGGCGGCCCGAACTCAAGTGAGCTACATCCCACCAGACCAGGTCATACGGCGCGGGGCCACACTGAAAGTTATTTTCTGAGGTAATCAGGGGCCAGTCTGGATGTACAAAGGGGTTTCTAGAACCTCAATTCCACTCTGTTTAAGGTCTGGGCAGAGTTTATAGCGCCCAAAGGGGATGACAGGTTCACTTTAAATGGGAAAGAGGCAAGGACTGGGTGGGAACATAGAGGCCAAGGACTCTGGTTACCTCTGATGGAACTGGCAGAGTAAATGAGGAGCATTGATGTTTGTCGGCGGGCACCCAAGAGCTGTCTTTAGATAAGTAGCCCTGCCACGTAATCAAGTATTGTAGCCAATTTCTATGCAACCAGGAGTCCAGGATCCTTTCCACCACAAATTCCTCCCGACTATCATAAGCACTGAATCTGGAGGGGAAGAAGAACGTCCAGGAAACATATTGGGTAATGCTGCCTTTAGTAGAGAAACGTGAAACACAGGGTGAATTCTCATAGATCTGGGCAGTTGAAGACGACAAGCAACAGCACTTACAATCTTATTGATCTTGTAGGGTCCAACATACTTATGTCCAATTTAGTAGATGGGATTCTCAATTTAAGATTTTTGGTTGATAGCCAGACCATATCTCCTACCTTGAAGGATGCTGTAGGTTTACGAGACTTATTGGCTGCTCTCTTATACATTTCCTGAGCCCATTTCAGACTCTCATTTAGAGGATCAAGGTTCCATTGTAAAGAAGCAATCCTGTCGGCCACAGCTGGTAAAGTGTGTAATCTATGGGTAACCCAGATTAGTGTAAAAAGGAGACTGCTTAGTGGAAGCGCTCTGAAAGTTCTTATACTAAAGTTTCAGAGGAAGTAGATCCACCCAGTCATCCTGTAGTGGCAGATAAGCAAGCGGAGATATTGCTCCAGGGTCTGGTTGGTCCGCTCAGTTTGTCCATTAATCTGGGATGGAAGACAGAAGAAAGGTTAAGTTTGTTGTCCAATGGAGCACAGAAATTCTTCCAAAAGTAAATTGCGCCCCTCGATCAGAAATTACCTCATCTGGTACTCCGTGCAAGCAAAACACATTTTGAATAATCAGATGCAGGAAAGAAGCAGAGAGACATGGGAGTTCAGTCTTTTACCTTTACTGGTGTTTGATGACAGTGATGGTCTTGAGGTACTGGTCACCAGGTCCAGGGATTTGGTCAGCCTGGAAGCAGGTGAAATCCACTCCACCTGGTGGCATCGGTATGCCTCCCTGCTGCACTTTAGGTTTTGAGCCTTTGTGCTAATCTGTGTCTCTCTCTTCCTGTTACTTCCTTGGTGGTCTCCCAACCAGCAGGCAGTGCGAGCCTACAACAGGTGCTGCTCTATTTCCTGCAGCTACAGGGCCTCTATGTACTGCTGTGCTTTTGGGTACATACTTGTGACCAAAGACTTGAAGCCCCCTGGCCTCCAGGCTTGGCTCTCAGGGCTTGTAGTCCCTGAACAGCCCAGAACTCTGACGTCCTCTTCTCTGCACCACTCTGGGGTGAGCCTCAGCAGCTCCCAAGCCCAGAGCTCTTCACTCCACGTGCATCCTCTCCCTTTCCTCTCTCACACTACTCTCCTCCTGTGTCCCCTCCCCCCAGCCAGAAGAGGCAGCACCCTAAAAACTAGGTGCTTGTGTTCCCCTTCTGGTCAGGGATCAGACTTCTATGTGGATGCGTGGTTACGTGATGTAGGAAGCTCCATCTACTTCCAGGCATAATACCACCACCGATTGGGAGGCGATACCATTGTGCAACTGGACCGTAGGGGTGCCACATCTGCGTTCAGCAAGACAGGCAGCGATCTGAATGCAGTAGTTAATAAAGTCTCCTAAAGCGGCCAGAGGGTCAGCACAAGCAAGTTCGTCCTTAATCACGGGAGACAAACCTTTGCGGAAGATAGACTTCTTGGCAGAACTATCCCAAGAGTTGTTGAGGGACCATCGCCTAACATCCGCCTAACATCGGTTACCGATCTCTTAGCTTGACACTATCACGTGTTGACTGCTTCAACTCATTAGTGTTGCTGCTGTATTTAAACTGTGTTTTTCTAACTAGTCTATGCTGTGTGCTGCAGCTGCAATTGGCAGAGTGAGTCATAGCATTTGGATGGGTGTGTCTTAGTATTCAGACGTCCACTCCCTCTGCATTTAAATAGCTCCACTTCCCACCACTAGGTGTTGCAGTTAGAGCTCATTTCTACTTATACTATGTAGTGTGAATTCGTGCTGTGCTGAGCTGTGTTATTGCTGCCACTTACTTCCAATGAAGCTGCTGAGTTTCCCGGTTAGTGGGTGGAGGTAGGGGCTTTTAGTGTAGGGCTGATCAGGAGTGAAGGGCAAAGATGGTGACCCAAACCTCTTCATCTTCAGAGGTACCTTCGGGAACTGGCATAGTCAGGGACCCCAAGTCTAAGGCCATACTTGCTCCCCTGAATAACCTTGCCCATCTTACTGACTCACCCCAGGGCCCTTGGGGTGTGCTTTCTCAGAGCCGGGTCAGTACAGTCAAGCCACGATTGGTGCTCTTGTGGCACCCTGCGTTATAGGTAGCCACAGAACCACCTGGTACACAGAGGGATTTCCACATCAGGCACCCTACACATGCTACACCTTCCACCCCAGACCTGAAGGAGGAGCTTTACTTGTCGCCTTCAGGCAAGGTCCCCTATAAATTCAGGCATGGAGAAGGAGTTAGGCAGTGCAGTTCCAGGGAGGACTGTGAAGACATCCTGGTGAACGGAGCAGTACCAGAGGGAAGCCTAGCCAGTGTAGGGCCCAAGAGTCAGAGTCAGAGGCAAGGCGAGGAACAGATTGGGGGCAGAGGAAGCATATCAGTTCACCCCAGGAAGCTACCCGGACATCGGAGTCCGAGTCTGTAAGGGTCCAGTTAGCCTAGCAGAGAAAGCCCCGGAAAACCAGGAGACTTTAGCCTTCTCGGACACTTGTAGCACTGCAACCAGGAGAAAATTAGGAACACCGGCACCTACCAAGATTCTTCATTTTTCAAATGCTTTATTTAATGTTCCATGGGAGGTTTCCGTAGGGTGCCTGCCACACATGTGTGATGCAAAGTGTACCCAGGCTATTACTCACGCCCATACTATTAGATTAGGCGGGCTGCCCAGCACTGTATAAATGCAGCACAAAAGAGATTTTTTGCTTATTATTTTTCAATATTAGATCTGGCCACAATGAATTTCTAGTAGGGATGAGCGAGTACCTCAATATTCGGACTCGCTATACTCGCAACGAGTAGGTCCCGATACTCGGTACTCATTGCAGGTATAGCGAGTCCGAATACTTTCGCAGTGTATCTATAGATACACTGCGAAAGTACCCTAAAAGTGAATAAAAGTTGTTAAAAATAATAAAATTACATACTCACCTGTCCGATGCCTGCACCGGGACTGTCCCAGAAGACCTGTGATCACTGGACAAGGACCTGTGACTACCAGCCAATCAGATGGCCGGTAGTGATCTGGCCAATCAGATGGCGACACGTCACAACCACATGATTTCTAGCGGCCACCTGATTGGCCAGATTGCAAGGTCCTAGGTGTACTGCCAGATGGCCTCTAGCGATCACGTGGTTGTGATGTGTCGCCATCTAATTGGCTGGTGTGGCGCCCCACCAAAGCAGGCATCACAGAGGAGTATTACACCCGTAAAAGAGGTGTAATTGCTCCAGCTGCAGGTGGACCCTAGGATGGTGGGTGGGACCCATTCCCAGCACTCCTCCCATTAGTGGGAAGTTACCTGGGAGGGGATATAATCACCTCTAGGGGATTCAAGGAGGTCTTTTGCTACTAGGTCTCTTGGCTGAGGGACCAGGAGAAGATGGAGGAAGAGGAGAGATATTAGAAAGATAGCTAAGTGGAACTAGGCAGAAGGTCACACCGGGTCGGTTACAAGCTGCAATGGAGGAAAGAAGAAGGGACCTTGAGGAGGTCCTGAAAGAGGGCGACAACTAGAGAAGTACGAGCCCTAGAGAGAAAGGGAGATCCTCAGAGTGGAGCGTCCATACTCCAGGGGATACTCCAGTCCACCCAGGGTAACGCCGGGCCCTAGGAACCGGCCAAGTCCAGCTTGCAGTCAGCAACCGGCTCCTGTGGCTTGTTCATTATCCGCAGCAACCTGACATCGGAGAGGTCTGTCTGCTTCCTCACCAACGAGGGAGGGGACTCCCGGTACCACCTACAAGGAACTACTGGCTATAGATCGATCCAAAGCGGGGAAGAAAGGACACGTGTTAGTTAACAGAGGTACACCAAGAGTTCCACCATACCACAATGGGATCCACTTGCAGCCACCCGTTAAGCTACCTATTCTTGTAACATCTAAAGTGCTGAACTGGTAACTGTAACCGCTACTGCTACAACCAACAGTAAAGTATCCGGGAGAAAAGTGACTTTGCCTCTGCCTGTGTTTCCTTTTTGCATGAACTTGTTGCAGGAACGCTGCCCCGGAGGTCCAGCCCTACCTGTAGTGGACTTTGCCAAACTAGCCGCATTACCATCTACCTCCGACGGACTGTGGCGGCGCTGGTGACTCCTGACCAGAAACTACAGGTGGCGTCACGACAACTGTATATAAAATCCCCTGTAAATATAATCCCCTTTTGAAAGAAGTCCCTCAGGACATGGGATCAGGCGTGGCCACCAATCCCCGTGACACAGGATCGTTAACCCTTGGAGCCTGATACCCGAGTACCCTAAAGCCTGGGGCTTGACACTGGCAGTCACAGGTCCTTGTCCAGGTCTTCTGGGACGGTCCTGGTGTAGGCGTCGGAGAGTTGAGTATGTAATTTAATTATTTTTAACAACTTTTATTCATTTTTAGGGGACTTTCGCAGTGTATCTATAGATACACTGTGAAAGTAATCAGACTACTCGCAACTCATGAGTACTCATAAGATAGTCTGAGAGGAGAGTAGCGAGTACCCGAATACCACTACACTATTCGGCGAATTCCGAATAGTAGCGAGTATACTCGCTCATCCCTAATTTCTAGTGAACATTAAAAATGAACATAACACAGAGAAAATATATTTTAACTGCAATAAAACGCAAAATACATCCCTGTTCCTTGCTTCCAGTGAGATGTCTGGCTTGATTTGTTCTAGAATTCATGTGTTTGTTCTTCTTGCCATCCATGGAATTGATAACATCCTTCTCTAGCTCCATATGTCGAAGGCATTGAGTCTTCTTCTGTCTTGCTCCTTTATCATCCAGGTTTTTCATCCATATGTTACTACAGAATACACCAGACTATGTACGAGCCGTGTCTTCATGACCAACTGTATGTTGATTTGCATACAGTTATTCTCCTATTGACTTCCGGTGTTGTCGCTGCATCTTGAATGATCATTGATCTGAGTAGAGTGAATCCTTTGCCACTTCCAGTTTGTGTCCTTGTCGTACCTGGCAGTAGTCAATATCTTTGTCTTCTTTGCATTGAGTAGCAGTCCCAAGTTAGAGCTTACCATCTTGACTCTCTATATTTAGTCCTTCATTCCATCTATGTTTGTTGCTATCAGTGTTGTATTGCCTGCGTATCTTAGATTGTTGATGATTCCTTCACCAATTTTGATTCCTTCTTCTTTTTCGGTAAGTCCAGCCTTCCTGAAAATATAAACATATATTGAAGAGCGATGATGACAGGGTGCGGCCCTGTCCGATGCCTCGCTCAACTTTGAACCATGCCATGTGACCGTGTGCCGTTCGGAATGTTCCTTCTTGTTGATATAAAAGTTTCTAATGAGGCTGATCAGATAGTTTAGCACACCCATATCCTTCATGGTATTCCAAAGTTTATCGAGATCAACACAGTCGAAGGCTTTGCTGTAGTCAATTAAGCAAAAATAGAGCTCCTTTTTATATTCTTTGGTCTTTTCCATTATCAATCTTATGTTAGCAATTACATCTCTTGTTCCTCTGTCTTTTCTGAATCCTGCTTGTTCCTCTGGTAACTCTTTGTAGGATCTTCAGCAGTAATAAAATCTAATCTTGTCTGTTCCTTGGGTCCATTTCCAATATCCATATCTGTTGACATAGGTATGTGATAATTTCAACAAAGAAGAAATGCGTCCGGCAAGGATGTTTTAATTCTTTATAAGTGAATAAAGAATACCTGAACCTTATGGACAAGTGGCCCTGAATTTGTTCTTTGTTGGACTTAATGGTGGAAACCCGGCCAACTTCAGGAGCCTAGGGATCCAAGGGCGTATTTGATATCAGTGAGCAGCTAATCCCTTTCCCTAATTCCTACATGTATGTGATTATTTCTACTGCTGCTTCAGAAGACTGTATTATCTCTGTTGGAATATTGTCAAATTCAGGTGCTTTGTTTTTTGACAGAAGCTTTAGCACATCAACGACTTTGTCTTTCATGATGTTCCCTATCATGTCCAGTCTCATTTTCTTCCCGTTTCATTGACTTGTTTTTTGTAGAGATGCTCTGTGTATTCTTTCTTTCTTTCTTTCCTTGATCTGTCCTGGCTCCAGTAAGTTTGTTCCTGTTGGTATCTGTCACGCTTCCAGGGGAAGCACCCTAGAGTGGACCCACTGGACCGTGGTACCGAACTCCCCTGGGTGAACTGGTCCTAGTTTAACTAACCCCTATACAGGGATTGTCAGGGGGACTAAATAGCCCAGCTGCTAGTACCAGGGGGTGGCTCGTAGGGTTAGCCTATACTACAGCATAGCTAAGGAAGATTCGAGGGATCAGAGACCAAGGCTAGGAGAGCAGGAGTGGCTCTACCAGAGGAGAGCACAAGGAAGGCCTGACTAACAGCCAGAGAAGCAAAAGCTTACTAACTCAATAATCAGGCACCTCCCATCAGAGGAGGTGGCCTGATATACCGGAGGACCGATAGCTATTGGTCAAGGGGAGTGTCAGGTTGAGCCGTGCCGGCCCCTACATTCACAGAGGAGGAGCACGACCGCGCCTAGTGCAATGCTGATTAGGTTCATGACTCTGACCATTATAGTGTGCTGATGTGTGATCCCAGTGGTCAGCAGACAGGAAGGGGACCCGGCGATGGCTCCGAGACACAGCACGCCTGGATGCCGGATGCCCGATCGGTAGAGGAGCAGAGTATGCAGACCCAGGAGATGTGAGCTGGGGAGCGGTGCCAGGGGTCCTAGCAATATCTTTCAACATTTCCACTCTCTTTGATCTTTTGGTATGCCTTCCTGGTCTTGCCCTTTAGATGGTTGTTTTCTATCTCTGTACATATCTTCTGGTAATAAATTATTTGTCTGCTAAAATGGCTCTCTTTAGTCTTTTGCTGACGTTGTCAGCATCCTACTTGTTACCTTTTGCTTTTGCCATTCTTCTTTCTTTAGGGTCTCTTCTGTTAATCATGGCTGTGGGGTCTCTTCTGCCTCTTGTTTATTCTCTTTCTGGCTTCTTCAGTAATGACAATCTTTATATTTATCCATAATTTCACAGGCTGTCTTTCATCTGTTTCCAGTGATTTAAATGGGTTTTGCAGACCATTCCAAAAAACGTCAGGTATGTTGGTCAAATTGAAGTTGGAAAAAACATGTTGTCTTGTCCATTAGCGAAAAAAATAAGACAAAAAGGAGTTTTTTACTGCTTACAAAGTAAAAGAATTTATTGCAGAAAGTGTCATCTAGTTAAAAATGGTGCTATTTCCAGAAAGATGCAGTGGATACAAAATGTCCCAGATAAATTCACAGCAGCACATGATGTAAAATGGTATTGCACATATTCCCATAACTATACAGGTGCTATCCTACAGTGCAAAATGTCACAGCCCATTAATGGTCAGTACATACATGGTCACACTAATATCCCAAGTGGGTGCAAATCACAATGTCATCATAACCAGTACATACATAATGATCAAACATGATTAAAATCGGACAGCAAAATTTACCATCCATGCCAAAGACAGAAACCAAATGCACTTACAGGACGCAGTCAGAGCCCAATTGTGGAGCAAGCCCAGCTGCTGGCTGATGAGTCGCCTCTACCAGCAAAATGTGGGAGGCGACCTGCCATGCATACACTAGGCCTGCATAGAGCACCGTTCACACTGATACATATGATGCAGAGTGTCTGAAAGCTACCCAACCGCTCTGCTGCCTGAGCATTGGGCCGCACAGTACGATGCTTCTACACCACTGGATGAACGGCGCCCCTATGGGCCCAACTGCACCCTGGATGGATAAAAAAGTGCAAAAGTTTTTTATATGATAAATAAAAAACCTTTATAGATGGGATTTTGTTCATGTGTTGGCCCAAGACATTTAAGCTGATGACCCACGATCAAGGGATCCCATGCTCAACAGTCCTAACAAAATTGTACAAAAACTACTAGAAAAAAAGCAGCATCAGAAAAATTTACCATCCATGCCAAAGACAGAAACCAAATGCACTTACAGGACGCAGTCAGAGCCCAATTGTGGAGCAAGCCCAGCTGCTGGCTGATGAGTCGCCTCTACCAGCAAAATGTGGGAGGCGACCTGCCATGCATACACTAGGCCTGCATAGAGCACCGTTCACACTGATACATATGATGCAGAGTGTCTGAAAGCTACCCAACCGCTCTGCTGCCTGAGCATTGGGCCGCACAGTACGATGCTTCTGCACCACTGGATGAACGGCGCCCCTATGGGCCCAACTGCACCCTGGATGGATAAAAAAGTGCAAAAGTTTTTTATATGATAAATAAAAAACCTTTATAGATGGGATTTTGGTTCATGTGTTGGCCCAAGACATTTAAGCTGATGACCCACGATCAAGGGATCCCATGCTCAACAGTCCTAACAAAATTGTACAAAAACTACTAGAAAAAAAGCAGCATCAGAAAAATTTACCATCCATGCCAAAGACAGAAACCAAATGCACTTACAGGACGCAGTCAGAGCCCAATTGTGGAGCAAGCCCAGCTGCTGGCTGATGAGTCGCCTCTACCAGCAAAATGTGGGAGGCGACCTGCCATGCATACACTAGGCCTGCATAGAGCACCGTTCACACTGATACATATGATGCAGAGTGTCTGAAAGCTACCCAACCGCTCTGCTGCCTGAGCATTGGGCCGCACAGTACGATGCTTCTGCACCACTGGATGAACGGCGCCCCTATGGGCCCAACTGCACCCTGGATGGATAAAAAAGTGCAAAAGTTTTTTATATGATAAATAAAAAACCTTTATAGATGGGATTTTGGTTCATGTGTTGGCCCAAGACATTTAAGCTGATGACCCACGATCAAGGGATCCCATGCTCACCAGTCCTAACAAAATTGTACAAAAACTACTAGAAAAAAAGCAGCATCAGAAAAATTTACCATCCATGCCAAAGACAGAAACCAAATGCACTTACAGGACGCATCAGAGCCCAATTGTGGAGCAAGCCCAGCTGCTGGCTGATGAGTCGCCTCTACCAGCAAATGTGGAGGCGACCTGCCATGCATACACTAGGCCTGCATAGGCACGTTACACTGATACTATGATGACAGTTAGTGTCTGAAAGCTACCAACCGCTCTGCTGCTGAGCATTGGGCGCACAGTACGATGCTTCTGCACCACTGGATGAACGGCGCCCCTATGGGCCCAACACCCTGGATGATAAAAAAGTGCAAAAGTTTTTTATATGATAAATAAAAAACCTTTTGATTGGGATTTTGGTTCATGTGTTGGCCCAAGGACATTAGCTGATGACCACGATCAAGGATCCATGTCACCAGTCTAACAAATTGTACAAACTACTAGAAAAGCAGCATCAGAAAAATTTCCATCCATGCCAAGACAGAACCAATGCACTTAGCTTTCAGACACTCTGCATCATATGTATCAGTGTGAACGGTGCTCTATGCAGGCCTAGTGTATGCATGGCAGGTCGCCTCCCACATTTTGCTGGTAGAGGCGACTCATCAGCCAGCAGCTGGGCTTGCTCCACAATTGGGCTCTGACTGCGTCCTGTAAGTGCATTTGGTTTCTGTCTTTGGCATGGATGGTAAATTTTTCTGATGCTGCTTTTTTTCTAGTAGTTTTTGTACAATTTTGTTAGGACTGGTGAGCATGGGATCCCTTGATCGTGGGTCATCAGCTTAAATGTCTTGGGCCAACACATGAACCAAAATCCCATCTATAAAGGTTTTTTATTTATCATATAAAAAACTTTTGCACTTTTTTATCCATCCAGGGTGCAGTTGGGCCCATAGGGGCGCCGTTCATCCAGTGGTGCAGAAGCATCGTACTGTGCGGCCCAATGCTCAGGCAGCAGAGCGGTTGGGTAGCTTTCAGACACTCTGCATCATATGTATCAGTGTGAACGGTGCTCTATGCAGGCCTAGTGTATGCATGGCAGGTCGCCTCCCACATTTTGCTGGTAGAGGCGACTCATCAGCCAGCAGCTGGGCTTGCTCCACAATTGGGCTCTGACTGCGTCCTGTAAGTGCATTTGGTTTCTGTCTTTGGCATGGATGGTAAGTTTTTCTGATGCTGCTTTTTTTCTAGTAGTTTTTGTACAATTTTGTTAGGACTGGTGAGCATGGGATCCCTTGATCGTGGGTCATCAGCTTAAATGTCTTGGGCCAACACATGAACCAAAATCCCATCTATATAGGTTTTTTATTTATCATATAAAAAACTTTTGCACTTTTTTATCCATCCAGGGTGCAGTTGGGCCCATAGGGGCGCCGTTCATCCAGTGGTGCAGAAGCATCGTACTGTGCGGCCCAATGCTCAGGCAGCAGAGCGGTTGGGTAGCTTTCAGACACTCTGCATCATATGTATCAGTGTGAACGGTGCTCTATGCAGGCCTAGTGTATGCATGGCAGGTCGCCTCCCACATTTTGCTGGTAGAGGCGACTCATCAGCCAGCAGCTGGGCTTGCTCCACAATTGGGCTCTGACTGCGTCCTGTAAGTGCATTTGGTTTCTGTTTTTGGCATGGATGGTAAATTTTTCTGATGCTGCTTTTTTTTCTAGTAGTTTTTGTAAAATCGGACAGCAACCTTTTCAGAACATGTCATACCAAAATGTGGCAAGTAAAGTGCTGGTAGTGCCAGGGAGGGGAGAAGGGAAACCTGTCTAGTGCAAATCCCCATGTATGTTAGCTTCATCAGGGAAGACTCACCACAAGTGCCAGCATTGCCCTTATATCTAGTCATGCGGGTAGGAATGCCATTGTGGCGACCCGCCCCTCGGAACGGTTTCCAGCGCTCCAACCTCCTCTGTCATGTCACTTGACATGCCATGGAAATGCGTCATCACTGACGTGTATCCGGATGCCCAGCGGTTGCCCGCTTACCGGAACCAGCGATTGAAGATGCCCCAGGGAGGGTGGGAGAAGACAGGAGGGAGACAGGAGCGCACACCCATACGCTTCATATTAATAAAGTTTCACTACACAATCGATTGATGTTCTGTCATTGTGTATAATCCATCCTCGGGATCTATATTTTGATCATCGGCATCATAGACTGTAGTAGCAGAAGGTGCATAGGGCTCTGTTGGCACAAAGGTGAAAAATTACAAATATGCACATAACACCATATTAAAGTCAAGTTAAGAACAACATCAAATTTGTGCAATCAATATGCAATAACTAGAAGGGGGGAAATGGCAAGAGGGAACTTGTCAGGGATGGGGAAAAAGACAGGAGAGTTGGGGAGAAAGCAGTTGGACCCTATAAAAAGAGGAAAAGCTCCTGGTCTCATTTAATCCCTTTGGTGCCAAGGTGTCCAAAACTGTGATCCACCGGGTTTCTTTCTGAGCCAAAATGTGTTTAAGATTTCCTCCCCTACTGCCACAATGGACAATATCGATTCCACGTATCTTCAGTGTTTTGCTGTTACTGCCATGGCATAGTTTGAAGTGACATGGCGGCAGCTTCTGGCTAGAAAATTTCGGTTTGAGGGGTAAGCACACAGCAGTAGCCCATGAGTAGTGAGCTTCAGGGGCAGAGCGACCTCCCAGACCAACAGGACAGATAGCCAGGCAGCCCCAAAACTGCTGCTTGATCACTGGCCCGGGTGGCATCTGCCCCTCTGCCCCCTGGGCCAGCCAGCCCCTGCATGGCAGGGTTCTTAGACTGCTCACGTCCTTGCACTCTTTGGAACCTTCAGTATCTCTCACGTGTTCACATATCCTCATACGCAGTTCACGTGTGGTTAACCCAATACAAATCTTGGGGCAGCCGCATGTGGCATAGTACACCAAGTGTGTGCTGCCACAAGAGATGGACTGCTTGATGGTATATCTATTTTTACCGTCGATCAACATAAAGTCAAATTATCCTCCAGCCTCATTTCTTTCACCAAATCCAAAGTTTCCAGCAATGTTTCCATATTTGCCCACTTTGACATTCAAGTCTTCTTTTGGCGTCTTGTCAATTTCTTCTTGAATTGATCATTAACATCCTCCTCCTCAGCATCTGTTGCTATTAATACTGTAAAAAAATATTGCAATCTGAGAGTCCTTAGTGGTTGATACCTTTTAATTGCAAACTGAAAAGATGGTAAACATAGCAAGTTTTTATTTTTATTTTATTAATACTGTACAATCTCCTATCTAGTATAGCTGCAGTACAAACTCTTCACCACCTGAGGGAGCTCTTGGACAAATTTATTTTCATTCCTATGACACTTGTTCCATGGCTGCAATGTAATCATTTCACCACACGAGGGAGCTCTCTGCATATACAACCCCTGGCAAAAATGATGGAATCCCCGATGTCGGAGGATGTCCATTCAGTTGTTTAATGTTGTAGAAAAAAAGCAGATCACAGACATGGCACAAAACTAAAGTCATTTCATATGGCAACTTTATGGCTTTAAGAAACACTAAAAGAAATCAAGATTAAAATGTGGTAGTCAGTAAGTTTAATTTTTTTCAGACCAAGTCCCTGCCATTACAAGTAACCACAGAACCACCTAAAACATGGATGGATTAACACAGTAGGTACTCGCATACACCCAACACCTTCCACCCCAGGCCTGTAGGGGGAGCTCCACTTGCTGACTTTAAGCAAGATCCCCTATAAATACCGGTGCTGGGGGCAGAGTTAGGGAGAGTGTGCAGACGTCCTGGTGTTTGTCGGAGCCATGCTAGGCCCGAGTCAGTTGACCGGCAACCAGCCTAGCCAATGTGAGGGCCCTACGAGTGAGGTCAAGGGCAAGGCAGAAGGAACCAAGTGACAGCAGACTGGGGGCAGAGGAGCCATACCAGTTCACCACAGAAAGCCGCCCAGACACCTGAGTCCGAGTCTGCAGGACAGCACCTAGCCCAGCAGAAATTCCGGTTCACCAAGGAGACTCCTGTACAGCAACCAAGAAGGGAGCCAGGGACTGCAGGAGAAGATATAACGGTAGTCCACATGGAGGTTTCCCACCTCACAACACAGGTGAGAAAAACACAGAGGAGTACAGGCCTAGTTTTACACGGGACAGAGGCGTCACCAAGGGAAAAGTGACAAAGAGGCCTTATACCCACTCACTGTGGAGATCTAGAAGTGTTTCTCGACCACCGGAGTGTAGCCTGGACTGTGCCTGCAATACCAACATTAAAGGTACAGAAATGATCCACACTGTGTGTGTCAGTTTGTCCATCCCTGCACCCGTCCGGCTCAGAGACAGTAGCAGCAGCCAGGCTGCCTAGCCAAAACCCTGCGCAGATCCCTGTCAGCTCATTACTGCCCTGGGGACCCAGCTCCGCCTGTGGGGAGCTATACCATCCAGCTGCCTGACCATCCTCCCCGGAGGCCCACGACAGCGCTGGTGCCAAGACCAGATGCCATGGGTGGCATCACGAGACATTTATTCTCTTATTATTTTCCCTTTTTGCTAAGTGACACCAGGGTACAGGTCCGGGCAGGCCAGCAGTGATATCCCCTTTACAGTAAACGCCCAGATACCAAGTCCCCATCGACCTCTGGGCGGGTCACCTAACTGGCATCACGAACAGAATCCTGTGCCCGGTGTAACCGAGTACTGTGTGCCATGTGTATTAACTGTGCTTCATGAACTGTTAACGTAGGGCCGCCATTACTGCGCCATCGAGCAGGAAGGAAGGGGGCGTAACGGCTGAAAGAGCACGAAAACAAGCACCGCCCCATGCTCTGCCGAGTACTGACGAGGCTCAGCGGCCTAATCCAGAAACTCCCAAACATATAACTCCCTGCCTGCGGAGCCACCACCTAGTTAACCCTATAGAGGCTGGACATGATTCACTAGGGGGCGCAAGAATGTCCGATACGTCAAGTGACTACGAAGCTCCCTTCCTAGATCCTAATAATCAGCCCAGACTAACTATGTCTACAGCCAGTACAGCACCAGACCCGCTGGGTGCTGTAGCTCCGATCATGCCGATCTCGCTACCGTACATCCCAGGGGCTAAATGGTTACATCGGTATGATGGACGTCCTGACACCTTGTCAGCATTTAAACGGACATTCTTAACCATACTATATATATACGCAATGACTGGCAAACAGAGGGCTGCTGTTGTACTGGGACAGTTAACCGTAACCGATGCAGCCAAGCAGGAGATTGAAACCTGGTCAGAAGCAGAGCAAGAATCAGTAACTATAATCTTTGATAAACTGAAGGCTGCTTTTGAAACTCGCAATGAAAACTGACTTCCGAATGCGCTTTTACCACAGTTATCAGCGGCTGCAGGATGACATCAGAGACTATGCCTGGCGCTTACAGGAGGTGCTACAAGCTTTGAAACAGGTCATCCCTGCTAGTGTGCAGAAGGAGGACAAAATGCTAACTGAACAGTTTATCCGTAGACTACGGTCACCAGAGGAGAGCAGAACTGTGCACTGGTGGTCCCTAAGTCACCCAGATGCGAACTTTAGCACTGTAAACGATATAGCTATCAAGGGGCTGCAACCCATAGAAACCCCTGATGTGGCAGTCTGGCGGTGGCAGAGCGACAACGCTCCAGCACCAGTAACACCAGCTCCCTCACCTGCAGCTGAGAACAACATGCAGGCTGCGAATCCCAGCCAGTTGGACAACCTGTACTCTGAGGTGAGCCAGCTGAGCAGGAACCTGGCTACACTCATGGAAGCCCTGCAGCTGCAAGTAGAGATCAGGTCATCAGGAAGGATACAGCTTGCTGACAGTCCGGAGGACGTCCTGTGGATGAGGAACAGGAAGACCATGTCGCTCTGTAGGAGGACCAACGACCCTCAGAGCTCCACAGGAGAACCCATCTGTCGTCGCTGCAGCAATACCGGCCATATAGCAAGGCTCTGCCTTTAAACAAGCAACCCCTGGGGCCGGGGGCCGAACCCCAGGAATAGACCGATCAGGCCATTAGACTGGTATGATAGGTACATTGGACAAAGACCATTCCTGTCTATCGTACTAGGAGGCATCCCTACATCTGCGTTGTTTGACACTGGGTCGCAGGTGACCACAATACCTCATATCCTTTATAAGAGATTCTGGTCTGACAATGAACTTAACCCTCCAGATCCAAACCTCACCATATATGCTTCTAATGTTTTGCACTTAACCTAGTAGGGGTTAGAGAAGTAACAGTAAAAATGGGGAGAGGTGGAGTTAAAAGACCAAGGACTTATTGTGGTAGAAAATAATCCTAATGACAGAGATCCATATATCATTCTTGGAAAAGCAAACTGTTCAACTAACAAGAGAAACTATGCAGACGGTACATCAACCCCAGAACCCATGAGATGGTCTGGCAAATAGTGGTGCCAAGAAGGATGTCCAGATAGTGCTGAACGCATACCATAACCAAGCGGTACACTTCGGATGGAAAAAGCTTGAGGTGCTGTTGAAAGACCGATTTTACTGGGTTGGCATGAGAGGATCCATAGAGAGATGGGGTAAGAACTGTGGACCAGGCAACTTGAGGAGAAAAGATCAAGAGAGCCAACGAGCACCACTCCAGCCAATTGTCACCATTCAACCATTTCAAATAGTAGCCTTGGATCATCTAAAATTAACACCAAGCAGATCAGGTTACACCTACGCATTGATAATGGTAGACCACTACTCAAGATTCCTGGTAGTTGCTCCAGTGAAGGACTTGACAGCTGAAACAGCAGCAAAAACCTTTCAAGCCTACTTCTGTAGACCACACGGGTATCCAGAACAGGTGTTGACTGATAGAGGTTCTGCATTTGAAGCTGAAATCTTTCATGAATTTTGTCATCTATATGGGTGCAAGAAAATTAGGACCACACCTTACCATCCACAAACAAACAGCATATGTGAAAGATGAACAACATAGTTATAGACATGTTGAAGAAATTGCCTTTCGAAGAAAGGAACCAGTGGCCTGACAGACTGCCTGATTTAGTGGACATATACAACCACATACCAGTGAGTTCCACCAATTGCACACCAGCTTATCTGATCAGAGCACGCCCCGGAAAATTACCAGTTGATTTGGACATGGGAGTCATAGAACCAGATGCAGAAACATCTAATGTAGATTGGAACACAACTCACCAAGAACAGTACAAATTGATTCAAGCATGTGTAGAAGATAACCTGAATAATATCAGAGAAAAACAGGAAAAAGACTACAAAAAAAAAGTGCACAAACTGAACCTTTAGTACCTGGAGAACTTGTACTTAAAAGAAAAAGAAAACATCATAAACTTGATGACTAGTGGGGGAAAGATCCTTATACTGTGTTAGACTCCAACTTTGACAACAGCAAAACCTGTTTAATCAGTAAGGATGGAGGTAAAACCACTGCTATAGTATCAAGAGACTACTTAAAAACTTGTCCAGAACAACTTAGGATACAAGACGAACAAGAAGAAGAAATACCTTGTATATCCCAAAGCGAACCAAAAGAAAAAGTGATTCGTACAATACTTGGAGACTTCCCAGAGGATTGGCCCCAATGTGAGGGAGCAGTAATTGTACCAGTCATCCACTTTTATCAACCTCAAGAGGGACAAAGAATACTGGAAGAAACTTCTAGAGTTCCAGAAGAATAGCCCATTGTAAGAGAACAAGAGGATCCTGCAATCGGTGAAGCTGCAAGCCCTGTAGTGAGACTAAGGCTGCACAGACAGTTACCCAGTTTGCCTATCACACCATTTGAGACACCAACACTACGTAGATCTAATCGTAGTAACCAGGGTCAACCCCCGTCCAGGTATGGAGAATGGGTGTAAAGTATAAAATATGAGAAGGTTATACATGTAAATATGAACCAGTTTTGTACATTAAATATAAATAGTAGTGTACAGAAGGGTGGAGGAACTGGTCCCAGCTCCATGCACATTAAGTTAAGAAAAGAAAGTGCCTGGGGTGGAAAGGAAGGTATCAGGTCTCCTAAGCAGAGACACCTGAAGGGAAAATGTTTGGTTATATGTATGTGTAATGGACTTTATTGCACTTGAAAGACTTTGAACCCTTTTAACCCGGAGCTTACAGAGACTTGCTGTAAAAACTCTTAACAACATTTTCCCCGGACTCCTCCTGTTTGCTGTTAAAAAGGGCCATAGTCACAGGACTGTTTGTGACAAAAACTTACTTTTTACAGCCTGCGGCGGATTGGCTAGCACCGTATGGACTGCACCTTTTTTTCACCCTTTCACAGTGGTTTTTGTAAATTTTTCCTTTATCGCAATACCTGTTATTGAATTGTTATTGTTGAATATGTTTTTGAAAAATGTTTCTCAGTGTACTGTAGGTGTACTGATATTAACTAGGAGGGAATGTGGCGCCCTGCCATTACAGGTATCCACAGAACCACCTAAAACATGGAAGGATTTCCACAGTAGGTACTCACATACACCCAACACCTTCCACCCCAGACCTGTAGGGGGAGCTCCACTTGCTGCCTTAAGCAAGATCCACTATAAATAACGGTGCTGGGGGCGGAGTTAGGGATAGTGTGCAGTCGCTAGGAGAGCTGTGAAGACGTCCTGGTGTATTGGAGTCGTGCCAGGTCCGAGCAATTTGACCCGTAGCCAGCCTATCCACTGTGAGGGCCCTAAGAGTGAGGTCGAGGGCAAGGCAGAAGGAACGAAGTGACAGCAGACTGGGGCAGAGGAGTCATACCGGTTCACCCCAGGAAGAAACACCTGTACAGCAACCAAGAAGGGAATCAGGCACCGCAGAAGTAATAGCTGTTGTGGATTCCATGTCTGGAATTTCTTGTTTGGAGCTCCCTCGTGTGGTTGAGACTGGTGATGCATCTGCTCTGTCTGTGAGAGATGTATCACCTGAATCTGATAATGACTGGAGGGGTGGTTTGGACTAGGATATTTAAGTGTACTAATTTGACAGGCTCTTTGCCAGTGGTGAATTGTTCATGGAGTGACTGCATATCTCCTGCCTTCTCCTGGTCCTTGCTGAATCCATTATGGTGGGTTTACACGCCGCGATATCGGCGTCCAACCTCCGACCCAACTCCAACAAAAAGTCACGTGGGTCGCGAGTTGGAGCCGATATCGGGTGTGCGTTGTAGTGTTTTAGCATACAACGCGATGCTGGAACGATGCCAAAACGATATCGGAGTTGAATAGCAAAGCTATTCAACTCTCCGATATCGCAAGGCCGTTGTACCAGCATCGCAGCGTGTGACAGCCCAACTACGATGTGCACGCTGACGTCACCCATTCACTCCCATGTTAAATGGTTGTTCCTGGGTTGGTGGGCGTGCACATCGTAGGGACGTCGCATCCCGATATCGCGGCGTGTAAACTGGCGATGCGATGCAGGGAGAAACGTGCACTAAATGCGCGCTCCCGCGTCGTTGCCTCCGATATCGCCGCGATATCGGGACGTGTAACCCCACCATTACAGATAAGTGAATAGTTGTTTTTTCTGCAAATCTGTGGCTCATTTGTAATGTGCCTTTTGTATCTGAATTACTTATGTTTCTGCTCTGAGTGTAGGATTCGTTTGTCTGTATAAGTGTTGTTTTTTCCCTGCATTCAGTTAGGGAGGAATTTCTCCCTAGTCCATTAACCATTCAATTACCTGTCTGTAGTTCCAGTTTTATTTAGTGTCAGTTTTACTGACTTTGGAATTGTTTGCAGGAGTCTTGCTGGTTTAGTGGGTGGCGAGTCCGTGATTCTGGTCGTGGAAGTAATCCGTCCTGTCCTTTCTCTATATAGTTATAGCTGGGCCTCTCTTTGCTTGTGTCTATTTTATGCCTGTGTATTGTTTTTCATCTCCACTAACCGTCAGTATTTGTGGGGGCTAGCTATTCCTTTGGGGTCTGCTCCGAGGCAGTCAGGTTTTTTCCTGTTTCTGTCTTTAGGTTTAATTAGTCCTCCGGCTGTGCTGAGGCGCTATAGGGCATCATAGTGCACTCCATGGCTACTTCTAGTTGCGGGGGTTAGTCAGGATTCCGCGACCAGTATTAGTGTCCAACCTCTCCTGTGAACACCACATGGTACTCTTCAGTTGCCGGTTCATAACAAATAGCGGTAGTCTACACAGAGGTTTCCCACCACACAACACATGTGATAGAGACACAGAGGAGGCCAGGCCTAGTTTTACACGGGACAGAGGCTTCACCAAGGGAAAAGTGACAAGGAGGCCTTATACCCATTCACTGTGGAGATCCAGAAGGGTTTTCCGACCATTGTGTACCCTGGACTGTGCCTGCAATACCATCAGTAAAGGTACAGAAATGATCCACAGTGTGAGTCAGTTTGTCCATCCCTGCACCCATCCGGCTCAGACACAGTAGCAGCAGCCCGGCTGCATAGCCACCTCCCTGTGCAAATCCCTGTCAGCTTATCACAACCCTGGGGACCCAGCTCCACCTGTGGGGAGCTATACCATCCAGCTGCCCGACCATCATCCCCGGAGGCCCACCGCAGTGCTGGTGCCATCACCAGAAACCACAAGTGGCATCACAAAACATTTATTCTTTTATTATTGTTTTCCCTTTTTACCAAGTGACCCCAGTATACGAGTCCGGGCAGGCCACCAGTGACATCCCCTTTACAGTAACTGCCCGGATGCCGAGTCCCCATCAACCCCTGGGCGGGTCACAAGCAGAGGGAAAAAATTATGGAATCATGAAGAAAAAAACACACAAAACAACACTCCAATACATCACTACTGTTTTGCTGCACCACCTCTGGCTTTTATAACAGCTTGCAGTCTCTGAGGCATGGACTTAATGAGTGACAAACAGTACTCATCATCAATCTGGCTCCAACTTTCTCTGATTGCTGTTGCCAGATCAGCTTTGCAGGTTGGAGCCTTGTCATGGACCATTTTCTTCATCTTCCACCAAATATTTTCAATTGGATTGAGATCCGGACGATTTGCAGGCCATGACATTGACCTTATGTGTCTTCTTTCAAGGAATGATTTAATAGTTTTTGCTCTATGGCAGGATGCATTATCATCTTGATAAATGATTTCATCATTCCCAAACATCCGTTCAATTGATGGGATAAGAAAAGTGTCCAAAATATCAATGTAAACTTGGGCATTTATTGAAGATTTCACGACAGCCATCTCCCCATTGCCTTTACCTGACATGCAGCCACATATCATCAATGACTGTGGAAATTTACATGTTCTCTTCAGGCAGTCATCTTTATAAATCTCATTGGAACGACACCAAACAAAAGTTCCATCATCATAACCTTGCCCAATGCAGATTCACGATTCATCACTAAATATGACTTTCATCCAGTCATCCACAGTCCACGATTGCTTTTCCTTAGCCCATTGTAACCTTGTTTTTTTCTGTTTAGGTGTTATTGATGGCTTTTGTTTAGCTTTTCTGTATGTAAATCCCATTTCCTTTAGGCGGTTTCTTACAGTTCGGTCAGAGACATTGACTCCAGTTTCCTCCCATTCGTTCCTCATTTGTTTTGTTGTGCATTTCCTGTTTTGGAAACATATTGCTTTACGTTTCCAGTCTTCACTCTTTGATGTCTTCCTTGGTCTACCAGTATGTTTCCCTTTAACAACCTTCCCATGTCGTTTGTATTTGGACCAGATTTTAGACACAGCTGACTGTAAACAATCAACATCTTTTGCAACAATGCGTGATGATTTACCCTCTTTTAAGAGTTTGATAATCCTCTCCTTTGTTGACATCTCTCGTGTTGGAGCCATTATTCATGTCAGTCAACTTGGTGCAGCAGCTCTCCAAGGTGTGATCCCTCCTTTTTAGATGCAGACTAACGAGCAGATCTTATTTGATGCAGGTGTTAGTATTGGGAATGAAAATTTACAGGGTGATTCCATAATTTTTTCCTCAGAATTGAGTGATTCCATAATTTTTTCCCTCTGCTTGGTCTGAAAAAGTTACCCTTACTGACTACCACATTTTTTATCTTGATTTCTTTTAGTGTTTCTTAAAGCCATAAAGTTGCCATTTGAAATTACTTTAGTTTTGTGCCGTGTCTGTGATCTGCTTTTTCTCTACAACATTAAACAACTGAATGGACACTCTCCGAGCCCGGTTCCATAATTTTTGCCAGGGGTTGTATAATTAATTTTAAATCCTAAATGAAGAAGGGACCAATAAAATCTTCTGCATTCTATCAAGTTTAAATTAAATATCTATAAAATCTTTTCATATTCCCAAATTACAGAAAATATTGTCACAATATGTACAGGAATGTAATGATTATTCCATCCATTATTGTACTATACCACCAACACCCTCGGACTAGGTTATAATATAAACGTGGCCTTGAGAATATGTCCTTTCATGAACCGCAAATGTAAAATATTAGGCGTATTTCTAAATGTAAATTAATTTAAATGTAATAAACATTTGCAGCTAAAAATCAACATCTGTATCAAGCAAATGTCCGGCCTTGAATACATTAAATATATTTTCTGCTCTAACTAATTAATACCGTATATACTCGTGTATAAGCCGAGTTTTTCAGCACAAAAATTGTGCTGAAAAGTGCCCCCCTGGCTTATACACGAGTCACTATACGGCTGAGTGGGGGGGGGGGGCGGTGTCCGGGGGCTGGAGGAGGCAGGGGGAGGCTGCACTATGAGCGGCCGGTCACGTGGGGCCGCTCATTAGTGCAATGCAATATGCACTGCATCCCCCTGTCCATAAGCGGCAGGGGGAGCCGTGCATATTACATTGCGCTCCCCCAGTAGTTTATACAGGCCCCCCGATCTCCCCCTCCCCGTAGTTTATACAGGCCCCCCGATCCCCCCCCTGCCCCGTAGTATATACAGGCCCCCCGTAGTTTATACAGGCCACCCGATCCCACCCCCCCCCCGTAGTATATACAGGCCCCCCGATTCCCACCCTCCCTGTAGTATATACAGGCCCCCCGCGCTCTATATACAGGCCCCCGGTTGCAGCCACAGACCTGTAAGAGAATCGCTTTCATACTTACCCTCCTCGCTGTTACCCGCGCTCCTCTGGTCTCCTTCCCGCTTCTACCCGGCGCGTCCACAATGACGTCATTGTGGATGCGCCGGGTAGAAGCGGGAAGGAGACGAGGCCGCGCGATGACAGCGAGGAGGGTAAGTATGAAAGCGATTCTCTTACAGGTCTGTGGCTGCAACCGGGGCCTGTATATAGAGCGCGGGGGGCCTGTATATACTACAGGGAGGGTGGGAATCGGGGGCCTGTATATACTACGGGGGGGGGGATCGGGTGGCCTGTATAAACTACGGGGGCCTGTATATACTACGGGGCGGGGGGGATCGGGGGGCCTGTATAAACTACAGGGGTGGGGTATCGGGGGGCCTGTATATACCACACTGCTGGGGAGGGTGCTGTATATACCACACTGCTGGGGAGGGTGCTGTAGATACCACACTGGTGGGGAGGCTGCTGTATATACCACACTGCTGAGGAGGCTGCTGTATATACCACACTGCTGGGGAGGGTGCTGTATATACCACACTGCTGGGGAGGCTGCTGTATATACCACACTGCTGAGGAGGCTGCTGTATATACCACACTGCTGGGGAGGGTGCTGTATATACCACACTGCTGGGGAGGGTGCTGTATATGCCACACTGCTGGGGAGGCTGCTGTATATACCACACTGCTGGGGAGGCTGCTGTATATACCACACTGCTGGGGAGGCTGCTGTATATACCACACTGCTGGGGAGGGTGCTGTATATACCACACTGCTGGGGAGGCTGCTGTATTTACCACACTGCTGGGGAGGGTGCTGTATATACCACACTGCTGGGGAGGCTGCTGTATATACCACACTGCTGGGGAGGCTGCTGTATATACCACACTGCTGGGGAGGCTGCTGTGTATACCACACTGCTGGGGAGGCTGCTGTATATACCACACTGCTGGGGATGCTGCTGTATATACCACACTGCTGGGGAGGGTGCTGTATATACCACACTGCTGGGGAGGCTGCTGTATATACCACACTGCTGGGGAGGCTGCTGTATACCACACTGCTGGGGAGGCTGCTGTATACCACACTGCTGGGGGCTGTATACCTGTGCTGTGGTCCACCCTCGGCTTATACGCGAGTCAATGGGTTTTCCCAGGTTTTGGGGGCAAAAGTAGGGGGGTCGGCTTATACACGGGTCGGCTTATACACGAGTATATACGGTAAATTAACAAATAAATTAATTAATACTGCACCTCAATATATCCTGGGGATCACCACCTTCTGTACTAAACATACAGTCACGATATAGGAGACTTGGATACACGGCTCAGACTCACGGCTCAGACACATGGCTGGTTGATGTTAATAAACTTCTTTATTAATTTCATACAAGATTTCCCATGTAGTGATGAGCGAACTTTTTTGAAACAAGTTTGCCAACTTCATATTCGGCACGTCTGTGGTTACCGTCAGACTGCGCCCCCTTCCCCCCCAGACATACACACACTCTTGTTCAAATTAGTGTAAAAATAAATAATTTTAAAAATGGATTGGGGATCTCCTGCAATTTTGATATCAGTAAAGATAAACTGCACATCTTAGGGCGGTATACCCAATATTTATCCATACACGGTAGGAGGAATAGAGGGGCACTCACCGGTCAGTTTCTTTAGGCATATTTATTAGACACACGGTGCAGAAATTGTTCAAAGGTGCATCATGGGCGGGCAGGGAAGCTGGAGACCCAGGACGACAGTGCCGTTTCGCAATCACAGGTGCTTCTACGGGTCCGTAGAGGCATCTTCCATGTATGGTTTTTCATCGCAATTCTTTGTGTGAGGGTGCACCGCTGTGGTTTCCGGCACGGTGTGGCTGCCGCTCCCTGAGCAACGCGCAGTGTCAGCTGCTGCTCCCTGCTGTGGTGCCCGGAACCCCTTCTACTGTTTTTTATACCCAATGTTTAACACCCCACCCAAAACGCTCAACTGCCCCACCCAACGTTTAACTGCTGCACGCAACATTTAACTGCCCCACCCAACGATTAATTGCCACACCCAAAGTGTAACCGCCCCACCCAACGTTTTACCACAACACCCAACATTTAACCGCCCAACCCAACGTGTAACTGCCCCACCCAGTGATTAACCACTCCACCCAACATTTAACCGCCCCACCCAACATGTTACCGCCCCACCCAATGTTTAAACGTCCCACCCAAAAAGCTCAACCGGCCCACTCAACGTTTAACTGCCACACCCAACATTTAACTGCCGCACCCAATGTGTAACCGCCCCACCCAATGATTAACCGCTCCACCCAACGTGTAACCACCCCTTCCAATGTTTAACTGCCCCACCCAAAATGCTCAACGGCCCTACCCAACTTTTATCCACCCTGCCCATCTTTTAACCATCCCACCCAACTTTTAACCTTATTTTTAATATAACAAACACTTAAGGGTGTTGTATCCCTGTAGTTAGCTAGAAATAAGTAATAGAAAAATGTAATTTAACCGCCCCACCCAACGTTTAACTGCCCCACTCAACGGTTAACTGCCCCACCCAATGGTTAACTGCCCCACCCAACGTTTAACCGCCCCACTCAACTTTTAACCACCCCACCCAACGTTTAACCTTATTTTTAATATAACAAGCACTTAAGGGTGTTGTAGCCCTGTATTTAGCTAGAAATAAGTAATAGAAAAATGTAATTTAACTGCCCCACCCAATGTTTAACCGCCCCACCCAAAGTTTACCGCCCCACCCACCTACCCCACCCAGAATGCTCAACCGCCCCACCAAACATTTAACCACCCCACTTAAAATGCTCAACCGCCCGACCCAATGTTTAACCACCCCACCCAACGTTTAACTGCCCCACCCAACTTTTAACCTTATTTTTAATATAACAAGCACTAAAGGGTGTTGTAGCCCTGTATTTAGCTAGAAAAAAATAATAGAAAAATGTAATTTAATAGCCCCATCCAACGTTGAACCACCTTGCCCCACCCTACGTTTAACGTGCCCACCCAAAGTTACCCGCCCCACCCAACATCTAACCATACCTTTAATATAACAAGCACTAAAGTGTGTTGTAGCCCTGTATTTAGCTAAAAATAAATAATAGAAAAATCTAAGTGAGGTCCCATCTATTTTTGATCACCAGCTAGAGTAAAGCAGACTGCTGCAGCCTGCAGGCCTTCTCTGTTTTGCCAGCCTCCACCCCACACTATTTTTTTCTAATTATTTTTACCCTATCAGGACCCAGTAAGCTAATATAATAATAATAATAATAATAATAATAATAATAATAATACTGCAACCAATCACAGGCACCGGCAGAGAGGGGTGGATGGGGCTAAGTTTCACGTTAACCAGTTACGGGGAGTATGGGCAAATCCGAACACTAAAAGGTTCGCTCATCACTAGACACCTGTAAAAGTTCCCACCAGTCTTGTGGGGTAATCGTCATGTGGTCCTGATGATGTTGAAGGGCTTCCGACTCACGGAGATAGGGTCCATCAGCACTCAGGAGAGGCAAAACCCCCCAATGGAGGAAACCTCTAGCGAACCATGGCTGACGGACTGCCCTTCCCTTGGGCTTTGCTGGATAATGGTGGCACTGCCTTTGGGTGCTTTCACATCAGCGGTTTTCGCCGAGCGCGGCAGTTGCGGTGAAAAAAATGCAACTGCCGCGATTACCGCATAACCGCTGCACTTGCGGCACAGTTGTTCCGCTGAGAGCGGCGACCAATCAGTGGCACGGATTCATATTTCCCGCCAAGCTGCGCCACTTCACTGATTGGCCACCGCTGGCCGCGGCGACCAATCAGAGAGGTAGCGCGGCTTGGCGGGGGATTTGAATTCCGGCCGCCATATAGGAATACCCATAATGTGGGTGTTCCAATATGGCGGTCGGGGTACTACCGCTGCAAGCTGACGCTGGTCATCTCCCGGCTGGCTCGCCACGGACCTCTGTTCGGCAGTAGATGAGCCGCAGCTACTGTCGGATCTGCACTCCAAAACGTCCGACTGTCCCCCACACTTGGAACCTTCAAGTGGAACCTGAAAGCCCATCTCTTCAGAACAGCCTACAGCCTGCAATTACCACTGTGCCACCTCACCTCCACTGGACCCGGTGCTCCACCACCACTGGACCTGGCATTCCATCACCATCGGACCTGGCGCTCCACCACCACAGGACCTGGCGCCCCCCTCGCATCAGACCTGGCGCCACCACAACCAAAGCATACCCAACCTACTGTCTCTCTCTCCCCACTGCCCTGTAGAATGTAAGCCCACAAGGGCAGGGTCACCTATCCTCTCTGTACCAATCTGTCACTCTTAGTTTGTTCACTGTATTTTAAACTTGTTTGTATGTATCCTTCACACGGGGTAACATCTCCGGCCTCATCGCCGGCAACTTAGGAGCGTGGCCAAGTTGCGGCGACATTGCTGGAGAGTTGACCCGTGTAACAGGGTGATTTAATCGGCGATAGTTGATTCAGCAACATCACCAGGTTTCAGGACAATGTCCTGAAACTTGGCGATGATGCTCAGGCGATGTGCCTGAATCGCCCTGTCTAACATTGCAACAGCGATGGAACAGCTGGGAACTTCCTCCATAGACTCCCATGTTAAGGATCGCTGCCAGGGTTGAGTTTAACCCTGGCAGCGATAGTTGCTAGCAACATCGCTGATGAGTTCCTGGTGATGTGTCCTTGTCTGACAGCTCATCAGCGATGTTGGAGAGTGGCCAAAAACGTGCACGCTCCCTGGAGTTGCCGGCGATGTGGAACCGTGTGACGGTACCCTTAAGGTACCGTCACACGCGGCAATTTTACTAGCAATTTCACTGGCAATTTGCTGGTTGCAGTGAAATCATGGACACATTGTTCTATTTTGTTGCCGTGTACAAATGGAACAATGTGTACATTATTTCACTGCAACCTGCAAATTGCCAGTGAAATTGCTAGCAAAATTGCCGCGTGTGACAGTACCTTTAAAGTTTGTTGGTTTCCTGATGCAGAGCACCAAATCCTCTGCAAAGATAAGTATTACTATTCTGTCTGTCTAAAATGGAAACAATATTCAATCCTGTATACAGTGAGCTCCCCCTAGTGGTGACAATGGGAAGCGGGTGGATGACTAGAAGAGAGAAATATTTTCAAGCCAGCTGACTGCTGCAGACAATGAGCGGTCCTGTGTCTTCTGAACAAAGCAGCAATTGCTGTCGCCAGTGCTGGATCCATGGGGCTGCTGATAGGCGAGTATGTCTCTGTCATTTTATTTTAATATCCTCTATGCTAAAAAAGTCTTTCTGCATCAGACAACCCCTTTGAAAATATGTTAAAAGGTGGAGACATTAAAGTGTAAATGTCATTTCATTGAAAAAAAACAATACTGCACTGGCTGTTAATGATGGGTCACATAGCAGCTGAGATAATGCTTTTATTGTGCCCTATGTCTTACTTTCTTACATTTTCCTGTGCTTTAAAAATTGCATTTTATAGTTGTGCGTGCATGGCCAGCAGCTAATAGGAAGCAGTGCAATGTGACAGCAGAGAGGGGGTTAACAGAGACTGTGCCTGAGCTGTGTGAGGAGCCAGATGACAAGGGGTTAACAGAGATTGTGGTTGAGCTGTGTAAGGAGCCAGATGACAGAACAGAGAAGCTTGTAAAGAGGAGTTTACATTCTGACATTGCTCAACTCTTTGCTGTAATCTGATACATTGTTTCCTCATCAATTGCAGTCAGCAGTATAGGCCACGCCCCCTTTCCCTTATATGGTTACATGCCCATATTCAGTGTGAAGATCTGACTAATAATGAACATATGTCTGCTTCACACACAGTCTAGTGGGGACACCTTGTGGAAGGTTTGTGAATGGTAACCAACCAGAATTTTCTAATGAAGTGTATAAGAAAGTTTATTAAAATCACTTGCTCTACTTTATTAAATTAAAATTGTAATGGCGGTTATGCTTTAAGTCCCACATGTTATACTGTGCACTTCATTCCTTTATCATCAGTTATTGAAAATATTCATTGCTTACATTTGAAGACTGATACATGATAGATTATTATTGTTCTCACAGGTGAGAGTTTGTACAATGTATCTGTGTAAGTGCCAGTTAGCAATCTACAGTCTAGTTGAGCAGATATATTTTTATCTTTACTGCTGTGTTTAGCCCCCTCTCTACCCCTTACAGGTGGCCAACCCTGGTCTCGCTCCCACAAAAGTCTCTTTCTAGCAGGTATCGCCCACTTGCCTGAATGGTAATTTTCTATCACCACTAAACATTTCCTTGCTGGACTTTACTGATGCGTCGGTTGCGACCAATCTGACATAGTCAGCTCCCTGCTGGGACTGACAGGAGTCAGCAAACATGTGAGAGCCACTAAATTCACTTAATGGCTCTCACTTTGCATAAAACTCCAGCTTTTGGGGGACACAACCCCACCCACTAATCAATGTAATTGTTCCCTTGAAGGGGTGAGGGGTTGGGAGTCATAGGGGGTGGGGTATAGACCGCATCATGACATGAACATCTTCCTAAATACAGGTGCATCTCAATGAATTAGAATATCATAAAAAAGTTAATTTATTCCAGTAATTCAATACATAAAGTGACACACATATATATAGAGTCATTACACACAGAGGGATCTATTTCATGTGTTTATTTCTGTTAATGTTGATGATTATGGCTTACAGCCAATGAAAACCCAAAGGTCATTATCTAAGAAAAATAAAGTAGGGGGGATGAAGGGTCTGAGAGATAAAATATGGCCTAAATAGGTATCAGAGGCTTCACCTTGTGTGGTTGTGAGAGTCACAACCACCATAAAAGCAGATCACAGCTGCTGCAGTCCCCAGCGTGGTGCATATAAAGTAGGGAGGATGTAAGGTTAAAAACCACAATGCTGTATTCCACCAGACATCAAAGGGTGAATAGAATATTGATTATATAGTCAATGCGTTTCAGGACTCTCTGAAACATGGAAATATGATATTGATTTGTCCTGAGGAAGAGGCCAGGGAGCTCTGAAACACGTTGACTAAAAGATCAATATTATATTTACCCTTTGGTGTCTCGTGGAATACAGCAGCGCGGTGTTTAACCCTTCATCCTCCCTACTCTATATGCACCACGCTGAGGACTGCAGCAGCCGTGATCTGCTTTTATAGTGGTTGTAACTCTCACAACCACGCAAGGTGAAGCCTCTGATATCCATTTCCTGATTTCCTGCTCACAGTGTCTTCACAAGTTCTCTGCAAAGTCCAATGTGAATCCCTTGCTGCTGCTCATCAGATGTTCTGCTACCTACACCTGTTACCAGCATTTCATCTGCTCTGGCTGCTTGTGATAATCCCTCTGCTGCGGCTCTTGCTCACCTGCCTTTGCTGACATGTAAGCTAGTTGCTTCAAATGCGCTCTGTCACTTCCTGTATTCAAATAGATGTAGAGCATGAAACTGTTCTGGAATTAGTCATTTGCTCTGCATCTAGTCCTGGATTTTCTAAGAGATTTCAGTTATGGGCAGGGTGACCAGGTTAGACTAGTCTGACCCTAGTCTAGGAACCATGAATGGCCCTGATCCCGAAGGTATCTCTGAAGGTGAGAAGGTTGTGGCCTCCAACCTCTCCCTAAAACACCCCCACAAGCCAGCCCTGCACTATTCCCCCCTCACCTCCCTCCACAGAATCAGGATAACGCAACTCCAACAGAAAGGACATCAGCCACACAAACACACAGGTCAGCACAGCACGGCTTCCAGGAATAGAGTGAAACTCTATCAGCAGCACCACCTGGTGGAAGGAGAGGCTACTTAAAGGCTAGGGGGAGGGGAGCCCAGGTGAGTCACACATTAACCCCTCAACCAGCAGTTGAACCTCATAGTGAATGCAGTTCTGAACCACAACACAGGAGGCCAGGACCTTCACAACTATCAACCATGCAGCTCTTAAAGACAAACACATACACAGCAGCTTAAAGCAAGGTCAGCGCCATCTAAGCGCGTGACACTTTGCTTAAAACATCTCCATGTTTGGACTTGCTATAGACTTTCCTTTTACAGCATCTCCAAGTGTAAACTGTGCTTTATAGACTGCTCCGCTGATTACATTTTCCTGTGAGGTTTTCAACAGACCTTTTGTTAAATTTCATTCAATATCTACATTGTGTGTTTATGGACTTTGAGTTTTCCTTACTTTGATATGATATGAATCACCACATGTTATAATATAGACTTTTTCAGCTGTAAACTGTGCTCTGTTGTGTCTTTTGCTCCGCGTAAAAACACTCCTGAGTAATTCATTATAATTATTACAGCCAAAAACATAATATTGTGTCTTCCTGCCGCCACCACTAGAGGGAGCTCACTGCAAACTGTTACACATTGAACTTTAGGCAATAAACTCCCATGCTCCCTCTAGTGGTGGCAGCCATAATATTATGAGTTTGCATAGATAGAAGCTTTTTCCATAGGTGTGTGATCATTTTCAATGGGACCGGTCAGGGGTGTAACTACTATAGGTTCATAGATTGCGATTGCACCCGCTCCCTGAAGCCTAAGGACCCCAAACATCTCTTTGGCCTTTATGAAATGACCAATGTTATTAAATACTTGCAATAATTGGGGGCCCTGTTGAAGCTTTTGCATCGGGGCCCATGAGCTTCAAGTTACACCACTGGGAATAATACCCATTACCTATTGTCAAACTACCCTGACAATCAGTGGCTGGGACTTGTAGTTCCATAACAGGCAGAACTCTATTCACCTCTGTATCTAAACCAATTCTATGTGAAAATGAAGTTATCCAAGGTGACGTTGATTAGTTCTGGGGTCGTTAGTGCTCTCCACTTGTTATCTGTAGTTCTTACGGTAAGCCTCGTAATAGTGAGTAAGTGGTTAAGGATCAAGATGATTTAATCCAGTTTTTTTTTTTAAGTTTTACCCCGAGCAATTAGATGCTGGTTAAGGAATTAATCACTAATGGGTCATTAACTCTGGCCGCTATTGTACCGCTAACAAGCTGAGGCAGGATTATTAGACTCAACACCCAATTAAGGAGGGTAAGGATTTTACAACAATTCTACCAAACAGCCTCTTAAAGGTGGAAACGCCGGGGGACGCCGCGGACAGAGTCTACCCCAAGTGCACTTGAAGCTTTACCTGCATTTGCTGTAGTTTAATCATCTGCAGATTTAGGCATTGACATACTGGAAACCAGCAATGGACTACTTTTTGTTCGCACAGCTGAGGGTTTGCAACAATTTATCAGTGAAGTTGCTTTGTCGTTTTTCTTTTACAGCAGTAATCTGAATTCGGAGGGCTGCATTCTTTGTATGGCTAAGTCTAGAGTCACACTTAACAGTGGATGACGTTACTGCAGAGCCCAGCCTGCTGTAACACTGACCGCTAACGTCGGGTGCTTCCTATGAACGTTGGTCCGTAGAAACCCGCTGTTTGCTATGGATACAGCTTCACAGGATGCCCCAGGCAGTGCGCTTTTGCAGGACGCACAGGGAAACGTTGTCTGCACTGTTTTCCTGTGCGTCCTGGATAAGTGCACTGCCTGGGGCTTCCTGTGAAGCTGTATCCATAGTAAACAGCGGGTTTCTATGGACCAGCGTTCATAGGAAGCACCCGACGTTAGCGGTCAGTGTTACAGCAGGCTGGGCTCTGCAGTAACGTCATCCGTCTAACGTGGGTACACTGTTAAGTGTGACCCTAGCCTGAGTGACATGTTTTGTAGTACCATATATAATGTGCCTTCCTGATCCCCTTCTTGTAGTATTGTCCCACCCAGGTCCACATCTTGTAGTAATGTCCCATTCTGGTCCTCATCATGTAGTAATGTCCCATCCTGGTCCCCTTCTCGTAGTAATGTCTCATCCTGGTCCCCTTCTGGTAGTAATGTCTCATCCTGGTCCCCTTCTGGTAGTAATGTCCCATTCTGGTCTTCATCATGTAGTAATGTCCCATCCAGGTCCACTTCTTGTAGTAATGCCCCATCTTGGTCCACATCTTGTAGTAATGTCCCTATCCTGGTCCCCTTCTTGTAGCAATGTCCCCATCCTGGTCCTCTTCTTGTAGTAGCCAGTAATGGCTCCATCCTAGCAGTAATGTCTGTATCCTGATCCCCTTCTTTTAGTAAGGGTGCGACCTTGCTCTCTTATTTTGTAGTAGTGTGACCTATTTTGTCATTTTACACACACACACACACACACACACACACACACACTTTTCACCTGTCTACACACTTATCCCCTGTACTCCGTTCCATCAGCATCATCCTTTCTGCAGATGCCTTGATGATCGCGGCCCGTTCTGGGGGGCCATCACAATCTATACTTGTATGTATTCCCAACGCCGTGGAGTGGCAAGTTCTCAAGCTCAGCTACATCAATAGCAGCTGCAAGCCAATCAGAGGCCAGCAGCTGACGTCACATGCCGAGAACGGCTGCTGACCTCTGATTGGCTGGTGGCTCCCATTGATGTTGCTAAGCAGAAGATTGGTGGCACACAGAGACTCAATAATTGCTACCATGCTCCATCTGGTGCCTAACATGGGAGATTGTCTCTCTATAAGCATTGCTTCTCCAATATGTGTGTGATGCAGGGCGCTATTTTTCTACTTGGGTCAGCCTCCACTAAGCCGGGGTGCAATTGTGGCCAAGTGTCACCTTGGTCTCTCTGTCTGGCAGACTATCCACAACAGAATAAGTAGGGGTTAAAGTTGTGGTTGGGGGTATGGGATCAGCTGCTCTCAATAAATCATGTCCAGACCTCAGGTGCAACAGAATAAAGCTCACTTTGTACTATAACAGTTGATGGTGTAAGTGATATTACAGCTCTCCACAGTTGGTTAATATACAGAGTAGCAGCCTCTGATGGTGTGATGAAATCAGCTCTCCTTCTGGCAATATATCACAGCTTTCCTCACTCCCGCTGGTTATGCCATTATACTATACTATGCCTTAAAACCTCTCCTCTCAGCCTCGACATTGGCATCTGTCTCGCCCCGGATGGAGACCGTGGGGTAATTGGAACTGGGCCCTCTCATCATCGTCTGAGGCTGCAGGATGTCACGGTGGCTGACCCGGTCCGTTATCCCCTCGTCGGGCGAGCAGACAAAAAGGGGAATTGTAAAAATGGATAAAAATAAAATAAAACAAAAATGAAAGAGTGTTATGACGCCACCCGTGAAATGCGGCCGGTTTAGCCGCTGCTTCTGTCAGTACCTCTGAGGATGATGGAAGTAGCAGCGTAGATGAATCAGCTCTCCACGGGAAGAGCGGGTCCCCAGGGCAACTGTGAAGTCTGTTGTGATGCAGGGCTCGTTGGGGTTGCAGGATTCAGTGTACGAAATAACTGACAAACACTAGGGTAACAGTCTCTGTGGCGCCCCACTAAGAGTGCGTCACAAAAGGGTAGTGCACCCCTGAATGAAGGTGCCATATCCTTTGCTCTGGTAATGAATAGAAGAATCCTGAAGCTCTAAGGCTGCATTCACACATTGCGTATTTTGCTGCACTTTTTTACGTGCGCTTTTCAAAATACGCAATGTGCCTTTTGTCTGCCTGCAAAGTGAATGTGAAATTCTCTTTGCAGTGCAGACATTGCGCAAAAATACGCAGTGCGTTTTCAGGGAGAAAGCGCAGCTGCGTAAAGAATTGATATGTCAATTGTTTACGCAGCTGCTCCTGCATATTCACCCAGAGGGGAGGAAGAATCCTGCTCCCTCCTCCCCTCTGTGACATGTGTGACAGCCCCATTAGATTTCACAGTGTATTAATATACACTGAAATCTAAATTAAACAAAGGCAAGTGTCTGAAAAATAAAAAAGAATGAATACATCACCTCTCCGACGCCTTTTCCGGTGTTCGGTCTCCGGTTCCAAGTGAGATGTGTTCTGACAGGACCTGTGGTGACGTCAGAGGGGGGCCTTCCTGGGCACTCGCGGTCATGTGATACATATCACATGACCGCGAGCAGCCAATCAGCGCTGTGAACGCCCCTCTGACGTCACCACAGGTCCTATCAGAACACATCTCACTTGGAATCAGAGACCGAACACCGGAAAAGGCGTCGGAGAGGTGATGTATTCATTCTTTTTTATTTTTCATACATTTGCTTTTGTTTAATTACGATTTCACAGTGTATATTAATACACTGTGAAATCTAATAGGGCTGTCACAGCTGTCACAGAGGGGAGGAGGAAGCAGGATTCTTCCTTCCCTCTGTGACATCACTGCGCTTTCTGGAGTAAAGAAAGCGCAGTGTGTGAAAGCCCCTGCGTATTTTGTTGCGCTTTTTTGCGCAGCCGAAAAACGCGGCAAAAAGCGCGCGCAAAAAAGCACAGCAAAATACGCAAATGTGTGAACGCAGCCTAATACCACACACATACACCTAGTGATAGGGGACCAATCAGACACCCGATGCTAGGGTAACAGGTCCCGGTGGGAGGAGAGCTAGGTGATATAGTGAGTGGGAGAGCAGTAAGGAGTTAGACCAGGAAGTGAGAACAGAACAGTGCAGAAGTCAAGTCGTGACAGGAGAGAAGCTCAGAGAGGCAAAATGAATGTAACAGACTTAGCAGAGTGGAAGAAGTTGCAGAAGAGCACTGAGAAGGCTAACTGGGAGGGCACCTCAACCTGGTGACCCAGAAGAGAAAGAGAGGGGCAAAGTCAGAGCGGCTGATTCAAGACCCGAGCCCAGTCCAAAACCCGGAGTACCGGCTCCGACGTGGTCCAGCTGGTTCACCCCTGCACCACAGAACCCGGAGTGGTCGTAAGCTTCATAGGAGCCCGACCCACAAACCAGCAACCACTGCAGCTATTCTGGGAGCACCCACCATTGAGAGCCAGGGGCTGTGAGTCAGGATCCGCACAGTGACCCAAACAAGGGCCCTCAGTGTTCCCAGTTTGGGTATAGCAGAGCAGCGAAGTGAAGGGACAGACAGCGATAGAGAAAGACACCTGTGGAGCTTCAGAGGGACGCTGCTCATTGCCGGAGCCACCCGGTCCACTACCTTAGCCGACACCATCACATACCTTGTAAAGCTGCCGTCTACCAGAGTAAAGAACCGGTACAGAGTGAGCAGCGTGTCCGAGCCTTATTTCAGAACTGCCATTGATGTGCATTGCTTTCCAGAAACGACCTAGCTGCCCTATTACTCCGCTACAACCTACAGCCCCGGGGACCCTGCTCGTCCTGTAGGGATCAATACCATCTTGCTGCCGCCCGTCACCCCAGAGGCCCAAGCAGTGTCGGTGCCATCACCGGAACCTACAGGTGGCGTCACGAACAAGAACTTTATTCCTTTTATTATTTTTTTTATTTTTCCCCTTTCATTGACCACCGGGCCCACAGCCTCAGGCACCGAAACCGTGACCTACAGACTGCGCCTGAGAACTGAGTCCCCTGGCCATGGTGAGTCATCTCCTTTACCTTTACTGTTGCAGGTAGTTGTTCATTCAGGACACAATTTAAGCGGTGTTTGGGACCTGGTACCTAGAAGCAAGTTGGGGCTTTCCACACCTGGCAAGTTCTGAGGTTTCCCTACTGCGCTGTTCTCTGTGAGCCCTGGTTGCTTGAAGCTGTGCTAAGACTCCTCACTTGTCTGTCTTGGCCGTTTGACAGGCGGCTCAAGCTCTTTTTGTGTTGCTTCTCCTTTCACTGTGTCTCCTGAGCTTTTTGATGCGGCTGTGTCTCTTGGCCTTTCTGGTGGGCGAGCAATTTGGAATTACCCGCCCTCCGGTATTGGTTGTGTGGCGCCCCTGCGGACCGGTGGCCACAGTATGGTACTGCATCTGGGACAGGTAAGCTAAGCACCCCACACCAACAGCCAACACATCCCCAATCCCTAGACCTAGCACTTCATGTCAGGCAGGTGATAGCGGGGGAAAGCTGAGTGGTGGGTGGAGTGGAGTGAAGGAAATCCGGGAAAGGGGTAGAGGAACTAAAATAAACCCTAGGAACATTAAGTTGGGGAAGGCTTTTGGAGGGTGGTGTAGTAGGAAGAGTACCCAAGCAGAGACACCCATGGAGCCAAGGCACTGATATACCCACCAGGAAGAACAAGGACCCGTATGACCAGTCCGGGTCCAGGCTACTGACCGGAGACAGAAGCAGAAGGGGTCTAAGGTGGATCTGGGTGAACAGGTACACTGCCGGCCCTGTTGGTGTGGCTGGGGAAGCTTCAAGCCCCTAACCACGAATTAACCGTCTGGGTGCGAGGTCTTCATGTCTTGTAATCCACCCCCAGTAAAATGAAGGAAAGGCAGTCACATAGGGCTAGGAGTCCCGAGCGGGACATCCACCGGAAAGACCGCAACAGCTGGCCCGGAGTATGTGCGCGTGATTGAAGAGGCCCGAAAGGTACTAGAGAGGGCGTGCCTCTAGTAAGCCGACCCAGCTGCAGACCGGCAACTGGGACCAAAAGTACACTGCTGAACTGTATGACTGTACTGTGTAAAATTAAGAACAAGTGTTGAGCCACAGGCACTGGGGTACTCGGGTACCAGGCTCGGTGGTTGTATCAGGGGTTTCACGGGTGGCAGCGCCTGATCCCGTGGCCTGGGTGACACTTCAAAAAAGGTGTATATACAGGGGATAAGAGTTTGTCATGTGATGCCACCTGTAGTACCTGGTGATGGGTCACCAGCGCCGCCACAGTCCGCTGGATGTAGATGGTAGTGCAGCTAAGTTGGCAAAGCTCCCTACAGGTGGAGCGGGTCCTCCGGGGCAGCGTAGTGTGAAGGGGCAGCGTGGAGTGAGGCTGTAGGTTGGGATGGGGAGTGATGGAGCAGTCTAAAGGGGACACCGGGAGCAGAGAGGAATGATACACACACACTTTAGAAGTCTCTTTTACCTTTTACTGGTGATACGGCAGGTAAAGATGTCCACTGCACTGACAGGTGACCAGGTGCACAGTGGGTCCCCACAGCAAGCGGGTATAAGGCCTACTCTGTTCCTCTGTGGTAACTGAAGCCCAGTCTGCATGCAGCCAGACCGGCCACCTCTCTCTTCTTGTCCTTGCTCTCTCCTCCTGTGCGGTCCATGGGTTACCCTCTCTGATCACTGCCTTGTGATTCCTCACTGTTGTGTCTGGCTCCCTCTCTCTGGACTCACAGGGGGACCGGGTGACTGAAGTCTCCACGGTGTGATGGGGTTTTCTGTAGTCCTGAAGTATCCTACAGGTGCGGATCCCCAATGTCCAGTACGTCTCTGGGCGAACTTCCACTAGTTCCTCACTCCCTTTGGCTGTCTACTCCTTGTCTTCTGTCCCCACTCAGGCTTGCGGGACGTCAGAAGGGCCACTCCAGGTCACTGGTTCGGGCCTAACCACGCCACCGATCAGGACGTCTTTGCAGCTCTCCTAGGGTCTGCACACTCTAACTAACTCCTCCCCCAGCAGCAGTATTTATAGGGGACCTCACCTAAAGTCAGTGAGTCTAGCTCCCCCTACTGTGGCGGGGTGGAAGATGTTGCATGTAGTAGGTACCTGCTGTGGAAACCCAGCTGTGCATTAGGGAAGGCTGTGGCTACCTACGTGAGCAGGGCACCACACAAGCAGTGGAGTAAAATTACCGGTCAAACTCAAGCTTGTGTGTGAGAGACGTATTGCTGTGGTGTATAGCTGGGGCTCGCCTGCACCTGTGGAGCCACTGACTACATTTGCTGCGCAGGCAGAGAGAGCCTGCAGGAACAGAGAAGGCCGTGACTGGACGGGAGCCGCGGGAGCTCCAGAGATGCCAGTAAGTGTCACCACAATATCTCCACACATACCCTACCATCTGATGTATCAGCTGTTCATTTGAAATAGCCATCGGCTCACTTCCAGGAATGGGAGGGGGCAGTAGTTGAAGGAAGAGGATCGGGCGAGGGAGCGTGCATCAACTGAGTGATTGTTTAAAAGCCGGCGGCTTTTTACCATAAGCTTTTACACAGGACTCAGGAGGAGGAATAGGTGTCGCTGGCCTGCGTTCCACTGTGCACTGCATAAAGCAGGAAGTGGGAGGAGGTGCACCACGGTGACAGACTAAACGGTCCAAGAGTGGTGCTGGCGGTAAGCAAAAAGGCCATAAAGTGCACCACGGTGACAGGCTAAAAAGTCTAAGAGTGGTGCTGGCGGTAGGCAAGAAAGGCCATGAATTGCACCACGGTGACAGGCTAAAAAGCCCAAGAGTGGTGCCTTCAGTAAGCATAAAGACCATAAAGTGCACCACGGTGACAGGCTAAGAAGCCCAAGAGTGGTGCTAGTGGTAAGCAAAAAGACCATAAAGTGCACCATGGTGACAGGTTAGAAAGCCAGAAAGTGGTGCTGGCGGCAAGCAAAAAGGCCATAAAGTGCACCACGGTGACAGGCTAAAAAGCCGAAGAGTGGTGCTGGCCTTAAGCAAAAAGGCCATACAGTTCACCACGGTGACAGGCTAAGAAGCCCAAGAGTGGTGCCGGAGGTAAGCAAAAAGGCCATAAATTGCACCACAGTGATAGGCTAAAAAGCCCAAGAGTGGTGCCTTCAGTAAGCATAAAGGCCATAAAGTGCACCAAGGTGACAGGTTACAAAACCAGACAGTGGTGCTGGCGGTAAGCAAAAAGGCCATAAAGTGCGCCATGGTGACAGGCTAAAGAGCCCAAGAGTGGTGCTGGCGGTAAGCAAAAATGTAATAAGGTGCACCACTTTGACAGGCTAAAAAGCCCAAGAGTGGTGCTAGTGGTAAGCTAATAAGCAAAAAAGCCAGAAAGTGCACCACGGTAACAGGCTAAACAGTCCAAGAGTGGTGCTGGCGGTAAGCAAAAAGGCCATAAAGTGCACCATGGTGACAGGCTAAAGAGCCCAAGAGTGGTGCTGGGGGTAAGCAAAAAGGCCGTAAAGTGTACCACGATGACAGGCTAAAAAGCCCAAGAGTGGTGCTGGCCTTAAGCAAAAAGGCCGTAAAGTGCACCACGGTGACAGGCTAAAAAGCCCAAGAGTTGTGCTGGCAATAAGCAAAAAGGCCATACAGTTCACCACGGTGACAGGCTAAAAAGCCCAAGAGTGGTGCCGGAGGTAAGCAAAAAGGCCATAAATTGCACCACGGTGACAGGCTAAAGAGCCCTAGAGTGATGCCTTCAGTAAGCATAAAGGCCATAAATTGCACCACGGTGACAGGTTAGAAAGCCAGAAAGTGGTGCTTGCGGTAAGCAAAAAGGCCATAAAGTGCACCATGGTGACAGGCTAAAGAGTCCAAGAGTGGTGCTGGCGGTAAGCAAAAATGCAATAAGGTGCACCACGTTGACAGGCTAAAAAACCCAAGAGTGGTGCTAGTAGTAAGCTAATAAGCAAAAAGGCTATAAAGTGCACCACGGTGACAGGCTAAACAGTCCAAGAGTGGTGCTGGCGGTAAGCAGTAAGCAAAAAAGCCATGAAGTGCACCATGGTGACAGGCTAAAGAGCCCAAGAGTGGTGCTGGGGGTAAGCAAAAAGGCCATTAAGTGCACCACGGTGACAGGCTAAAAAGCTCAAGAGTGGTGCTGGCCTTAAGCAAAAAGGCCATACAGTGCATCACGTTGACAGGCTAAAAAGCCCAAGAGTGGTGCTGTTGGTAAGCAAAAAGGCCATAAAGTGCACCACGGTGAAAGGTTAAAAAGCCAGAGAGTGGTGCTGGTGTGGAGCCCACTGGGACGGGGTACTCGGTGCCGGACCGGGGTACTGCTGGGGGATGTCACGGCGGTCCTGGTCTGGACCGTGTCCCAGGCCCGCACAATAAAATGGGGGTTATTTACAGGGGATTTGTCACTCGTGACGCCACCCACTATATGCGGCCAGTGATGGGGCCGCCGCTGCTGCAGAACCTCCGGGGATGATGGGATAGCAGTTTGGATGAAATAGTTCCAGTGGGTAGAACTTAGTTCCCCGGGGCAGTGATGATTAAAAGTCAGTGATGGTTGTTGTAGGTGGTGCAGGGAAAGGGGATGATGTGGAGATGGCTCCTGACAGGGTCAAAGGTAGGACTGACAGTTCTTCATACCTGAAGTCAGACACAGACAACGCAGCAGGGTTCACCCTGGTTTACTGTTCTTATTCTTCTGTCAAACAGGGCACGGTATAATACAGTTCTTTATAGCTTTCCTACATTGGATCCGGTATACTGAACCCACTGCAGCCAGGTTATCTTCCCTAGACTCCTCAGTCCCTCTACGTGTCCTTTCAGACTATTTCTCAGTGTTCCTCCTTAAAGTGGATTGCGGAGCGGCAGCTCGGTCCCTATTAATAGCTTCCCCCTAAGTCTCTAGGCGGTAAGCCGGGTCCTCTCTGTTGCTGCTGTGCTCCCAATCCTCTGGTGGGAATATAGATCTGGAGTCTGTATTCCCCGTCAGGTTATCTGGGGCACCGGGTACATCTTCAGCCCCCCTCAGAGCTGACGCTCTGGTTTCAGCCAAACCACAGGTATCCCTATCTCTCAAGAGATCACTGGGTCCTTTCCTTCCCATGTAACTTCCTAATATAATCAGTTAAACAAACTGTCTACCCTCCTGCCTGGCTGCAGTCTTTCCCTGTGGCCACCCTGGACGCAGGGGCGCCACCCTGGCAGTAAGCAAAAAGGCTATAAAGTGCACCACGGTGACAGGTTAAAATGCCCAAGAGTGGTGCTGGCAATAAGCAAAAAGGCCATACAGTTCACCACAGTGACAGGCTAAAAAGCCCAAGAGTGGTGCCGGAGGTAAGCAAAAAGGCCATAAATTGCACCACGGTGACAGGCTAAAGAGCCCAAGAGTGGTGCTAGTGGTAAGCTAATAAGCAAAAAGACCATAAAGTGCACCACAGTGACAGGTTAGAAAGCCAGAGTGGTGCTGGCGGAAAACAAAAAGGCCATAAAGTGCCCCATGGTGACAGGCTAAAAAGCCCGAGAGTGGTGCTGTTGGTAAGCAAAAAGGCCATGAAGGGCACCACGGTGACAGGTTATAAATCCAGAGTGGTGCTGGCGGAAAACAAAAAGGCCATAAAGTGCCCCATGGTGACAGGCTAAAAAGCCCGAGAGTGGTGCTGTTGGTAAGCAAAAAGGCCATGAAGGGCACCACGGTGACAGGTTATAAATCCAGAGTGGTGCTGGCGGTAAGCAAAAAGGCCATAAAGTGCACCACGGTGACAGGCTGAAAAGCCCAAGAGTGGTGCCTTCGGTAAGCAAAAAGGCCATAAAGTGCACCACGGTGACAGGCTGAAAAGCCCAAGAGTGGTGCTGTTGGTAAGCAAAAAGGCCATGAAGGGCACCACGGTGACAGGTTATAAAGCCAGAGAGTGGTGCTGGCGGTAAGCAAAAAGGCCATAAAGTGCACCACGGTGACAGGCTGAAAAGCCCAAGAGTGGTGCCTTCGGTAAGCAAAAAGGCCATAAAGTGCACCACGGTGACAGGCTAAAAAGCCCAAAAGTGGTGCTAGTGGTAAGCTAATAAGCAAAAAGGCCATAAAGTGCACCACGGTGACAGGCTAAAAAGCCCAAGAGTGGTGCTGGCGGTAAGCAAAAAGGCTATAAAGTGCGCCATGGTGACAGGCTAAAGAGCCCAAGAGTGGTGCTGGAGGTAAGCAAAAAGGCCATAAAATGCACCATGGTGACAGGCTAAAAAGCCCAAGAGTGGTGCTGTTGGTAAGCAAAAAGGCCATGAAGGGCACCACGGTGACAGGTTATAAAGCCAGAGAGTGGTGCTGGCTGTAAGCAAAAAGGCCATAAAGTGCACCACGGTGACAGGCTAAAGACCCCAAGAGTGGTGCTGGAGGTAAGCAAAAAGGCCATAAAGTGCACCACGTTGACAGGCTAAAAAGCCCAAGAGTGGTGCTAGTGGTAAGCTAATAAGCAAGAAGGCCATAAAGTGCACCACGGTGACAGGCTAAAGAGCCCAAGAGTGGTGTCTTCGGTAAGCAAAAAGGCCATAAAGTGCACCACATTGACAGGCTAAAAAGCCCAAGAGTGGTGCTGGCGGTAAGCAAAAAGGCCATACAGTGCACCACGGTGACAGGCTAAAAATCCCAAGAGTGGTGCCTTCAGTAAGCATGAAGGCCATAAAGTGCACCACGTTGACAGGTTAAAGACCCCAAGAGTGGTTCCTTCGGTAAGCAAAAAGGCCATAAAGTGCACCACGTTGACAGGCTAAAAAGCCCAAGAGTGGTGCAAAAAGCCTGCTGTGCTTCCTACCCTTGTTGTGGGAACTCCAACCTGGAGTTAGAGCTCCCCGTCGGTTAATCTGGGAATCTGGTATGGAATCTCTGTTCCCTTCAGAGCCGACACTCTGGTGTGTGCCTAGTCTGCAGTAACCCTTTCCTGCAAGGCGTTACCAGACTCCTTCTAACCTGTGTGACTCCAGCTTCAATAGGGGAAAACTACTCCGCCTGTACTTGGTCGGTGTTGCCGTGTCCCTCGGACCCAGTGCTGCTGGTCCGGTCTCTTTCCTCACACTCCCCTGGGATGCCAGCTATGGACGAGCTTTCTCTCCATGGTTTCTGTGACTCTGTTTCTGCATCTCCATCAAGCCCAACCCCACTGGGATGTGTGTCACTCTCTTTCAGGTGTCTCTGCTGCTCGGCTCACTGTGTCTTTCCTTCTTGGCTCTCACTGGTCTACTCCTGGTCTTTGCTGGTCAGCCTACTCCGGCCTACTAACTCCTTCCTCCTCCTCTTCCTCTATTTGTACCTTCTGTCACCTGACCTACATTCATTCCCACCCACTTTCCTCTAAACCCACCACCTCTTGCCCGCCAAGAGTTCCGGGCTCCGGGTTGGGTGCTGCCTCTAGTGGTGTGTGGGATGTCCGTGAGGGTGTTTAGTGCATAAACTGTCTAACCTTCTAACTGGCTGCAGTTCCCTATGTGGCCACCCTAGTCGCAGGGGCGCCACACCCATATACAATATACCGTCCCACACAGCCCCCTATATAGAGCATGATGACTCCACTGCTCCTTACATACAGTATGATGTTCCTCACAGCCCCCTATATACAGTATGATGGCCCACAGCTCCCTAAATACAGAATGATGTTTCCCACAGCTCCATATATACAGTATGATGGCCCCACAGCTCCCTACATACAGTAGATATTTCCCACAGCTACCTATATACAATATGCCATCCCCCAAAGCCCCCTATATACAGTATGATGGCTACACAGCTCCATACATATACTATGTTACCCATGGAACCCTACAGTATACAGAGAATGATGCGCTCATAGCTCCCTACATACAGTTTGATGTTTCCCACAGCTCCATATATACAATATAGCACCCCACACAGCACCCTATATAGAGTTTGATGGCTTTGCAGCTTCCTACATACAGTATGATGTTCCCCACAGCCCCCTATATAGAGTATGATGGCTCCACAGCTCCCTACATACAGAATGATGTTTCCCACAGCTCCATATATACAATATACCATCCCTCACAGCCCCCTATGTAGAGTATGATGGCTCCACAGCTCCCTACATGCAGTAGATATTTCCCACAGCTACCTATATACAATATGCCATCCGCCAAAGCCCCCTATATAAAATATGATGGCTCCACAGCTCCCTGCATATAGTATGATGTTCCCCACAGCACCTACAGTACATAGAGTATGATGCCCTCATAGCTCCCTACATACAGTTTGATGTTTCTCACAGCTCCCTATATGCAAAAAACACCCCACACAGACCCTGTATGGAGTTTGATGGCTCCACAGCTACCTATATACAGTATGATGTTCTCCACAGCTTCCACTAGTATAGGAATAGTGTGAGTGGACAGTATGAGGAGAATAATGTAAGAGACAGTACAATGGGAGGAAAGTGTGGGGGGGGGGATACTATAGAGTAAGAAATATAATAATATTTATATAGCACTATTAATTCCATAGCACTTTACATATATCACTAATGCTTTTCCCATTGAGGCTCACAATCTAAACATCCTATCAGTATGTCTTTACAATGTGGGAGGAAACCGGAGTGCCCGGAGGAAACCCACGCAAACTCCATGTAGATGTTGTCCTTAGTGTCCTTGGTGGGAATTGAATCCAGGACCTCAGGACCCCAGTGCTGCAATGGCTGCAGTGCTAACTACGTGACCCACCATGAGGAGATAGTATGGGGGAGTAAAGTGTGAGGAGATAGTGTTGGGAAATAATGTGAGTAGCCAGTTGGGGGAGAAAAGCACGACATGGCAGTATGGGGGGATTAAATTGTGAGGGGACATTATGATGGAACCAAAAAAAAGTCTAAGGGTACAGTATGGGGGAATTGAGTGAGGAGACCGTATGAGGAGAGAAAAGTGCCAGGGGACAGTGTGGAGAAAGTAAAATGTGAGGGGATAGTTTGGGATTATCATGGGCAAAATGATTGTGGGAACAGTATGAATGGAAAGTTTTAGGGGACAGTATTGGGAAAATATTCTAAGGGTACAGTATGGGGCAAGAATAGTGTGAGGGGACAGTATATGGGAGTATGGTGGAGAATGTAAAAGTGTTAGGGGCCAGTATGAGAGGGCAAAATGTCTGATGGGACAATATGGGGGATATAGTGTGAGGGGGCAGTATGAGATGTGTGAGGGGGCATTATGGAGGGAGGAAATAGGGAAGACAAGTTTGGGGGGGATTATGGTGAAGAGACAATTGGTGGAGAAAAGTGTGAGATGACAGTATGGGGGTAGAAAGTTATGAGGGGATAGTATGAGGGAGAGAAAAGTGTAGGGGCAGTATGAAGGAATAGTGTAAGGAGACAATATATGGCAATACATGCCATTCCTGAAGCTGAGGCTATGTGACAGCTTCTCTTTTCATATCTTCTTTTGGTACCGATCCCCTGATGAATCGCGGGGACGAAACACATTGGGATGTACTGGAGGGATAGTTTTTTATGATATTAAAAGTAAAGTTTTCTCATTGAGCTGACTCTAAAAATTGTCAATATTTGATAGGCACACATACCCTAGGGTTGCTTACCTAAGATAATATAAGGGGGGAAAAGTGTGAGGAGAAAGCATGGGGTAAATTATGTGGGGACAGTATGGGGAAGAAAACCATGGGGGGAAAGTGTGAGAGGACAGTATGGGAGCAATAATATTAGGGCACATTATGGGTTGAGTGTGAAGAGACAGAATAGGGAAAATAGTGTGAAACTACAGTATTGGGGGAGTAGTGTGAGGGACAGTATGAGAGGAGAAAAATGTGATGGTACAATATGGGGAATAGAGTGAAGAGACAGTATGGGATAGAAAATGTATGGTTAAAAATGTGCAAGGTGATAGTATGGGGAAAAAATTGTGATGGGACAGAATGGAAAAGAAGTGTCTGAGGGGACAGTATGGGGGAATAATGTTAGAGACAGTATGAAAGCAAAAGTGTGAGGGGGCAGTACAGGGGAAAAGTGTGATGAGATAGCATGGAAAAGTGTGAGAGGACAGTATAAGGGGAGAAAAGTGTAAAGGGACTATACGGGGGATAAAATTGTGAGGACACAGTACATGAAGAGAAGTGTGAGGGGACAGTATAGTGGGATAAAAATATGAGGGTACAGTATGGATGAGTACGTGTATGAGGGGACAGCAAGGGGGAGAAATGTTTAAAAGTGTAAGAGGACAGTATGATGGGTTGAGAAAAGTGGTGAATTATATAAAGGATGTGTCCTGTTTGGTGCAGTATATAGAGGATCTATCTTGTGTGGTGTATGGTGTAGTATATAGAGGATTTGTCCTGTGAGGTGTAGTGTATAGAAGATGTGTCCTGTGTGGTGTAGTATATAGAGGATGTGTCTTGTGTGATGTAGTATATAAAGGATCAGTCTTATGTGTTTTAGTATATAGAGGATGTGTCCTGTGTGGTGTATTATATAGAAGATGTTTTCTGTGTGGTGTGTATATAGAGAATGTGTCCTGTGTGGTGTAACATATAGAGGATGTGTCCTGTGTGGTGTAGTATATTGATTCAATGTCCTGTGTGGTGTAGTATATAGAGGATGTCTCCTGTGTGGTGTAGTACATAGAGGATGTGCCCTGTGTGGTGTAGTATATAGAGGATGCATCTTGTTCGGTTTAGTATAAAGAGGATGTATCCTGTGTGGTGTAGTATATAGATGATGTGCCCTGTGTGGTGCAGTATATAGAGGATCAGTCTTATGTGGTGTAGTATATAGAAGATATGTCTTGTTTGGTGTAGTATATAGATGTGTCCCATGTGGTGTAGTATATAGAGGATTAGTCCCGTTTTGTGTATTATAAACAGGATGTCTCCTGTGTGGTGTAGTATATAGAGGATGTGTCCTGTGTGGTGTAGTGTATAGAGGATGTGTCCAGGGTGGAGTAGTATATAGAGGATGTGTCCACGGTGGTGTAGTATATAGAGGATGTGTCATGTGTGGTGTATATATAGAAGATGTGTCCTGTGTGGTGTAGCATATAGAGGATGTGTCCCGTGTGGTGTAGTATATAGAGGATGTCTCCTGTGTGGTGTAGTATATAGAGGATGTCTCCTGTGTGGTGTAGTATATAGAGGATGTGTCCCGTGTGGTGTAGTATATAGAGGGTGTGTCCCGTGTGGTGTAGTATATAGAGGATGTCTCCTGTGTGGTGTAGCATATAGAGGATGTGTCCCGTGTGGTGTAGCATATAGAGGATGTGTCCCGTGTGGTGTAGTATATAGAGGATGTGTCCCGTGTGGTGTAGTATATAGAGGATGTGTCCTGTGTGGTGTAGTATATAGAGGTTGTGTCCCGTGTGGTGTAGTATATAGAGGATGTGTCCTGTGTGGTGTAGTATATAGAGGTTGTGTCCTGTGTGGTGTAGTATATACAATATGTCTTCTGTGTGGGGTAGTTTATTATTTTTATTTTTGAGAAATACAGTATGTGAACACATGGCAGATGAGGATTATCATTGCATTCTTCTTCCATCATACAACTAAGTTTCACTTGGTATGTTACATATAGTAACCATAGTGCCACACACTCACCAGATACTGGGAGTCCTGGACTGGAGAGCTCGCCATCCGTGGACGCTTCCAAATTGTCTTACAAGTGAAAAACTTCTTGAAGTGAAGCTGAGCAGGGTTGACATGTCCGCCTCAGACAGGGCTTTTTAGGCTAAGCACAGATTGTGAAAATATAATTAGAGTCCGGCCTTTGTTTCCACACAATGAGTGGGAAACATTGAAAGGAAAGGTCTCCCAGGATCCATTGAGCCGGTCCTGGGCATAATGGTTTTGCCTCTGTGTCCTTCTCCTCTCTCTAATGAGAAACACTAATTGCCATAATTTCCAGATTGTCCTAAGCGGCGTCCTGCTAGCAGGGAAAAGAAGGGGTGTTTGCTTTAAATGGTTCTGTAACTTCTCATCCTCATTAAATGTGGTAACAGAGTTAATGGAAACTGCAATGTTTCAGGTTTTGGGGGTCTCTACACATCTCGCGATCAGTCACAGAGGAGAGAGAATATTCAATATTTGTTATATAGTAGGAAATGTAACTTTTGGTCACAGCTTCATGAAAAGTTCTGCAACTTTCCAAAATATTTTTGGAATGGTTTAATGAAGTAAAAAAATTACCCTAAATTTACCCGTCACTTTGTATGGTAAAGTGAATGGTTAAAAAAGCAAAGAGTAAAACATATCTGCAAAAACCCCATATCCATCTGTCAACTGATCTGAATAGTCATTACCCTTGAAAGAAAGAAAGAACAAATAAAAGTGCAAAAACTAAACTTAGACCCTATTACATAAAGTCCTTATAACTCGGAGAGACACACAGACCTCACATCCAGCCTATATTACTGGAGAGACACACAGAGTTCACATCCAGCCTATATTACTGGAGAGACACACAGACCTCACATCCAGCCTATATTACTGGAGAGACACACAGACCTCACATCCAGCCTATATTACTGGAGAGACACACAGACCTCACATCCAGCCTATATTACTGGAGAGACACACAGACCTCACATCCAGCCTATATTACTGGAGAGACACACAGACCTCACATCCAGCCTATATTACTGGAGAGACACACAACTCACATCCAGCCTATATTACTGGAGAGACACACGACCTCACATCCAGCCTATATTACTGGAGAGACTACAACTCACATCCAGCCTATATTACTGGAGAGACACACAGACTCACATCCAGCCTATATTACTGGAGAGACACACAGACCTCACATCCAGCCTATATTACTGAGAGAGACACACAGACTCACATCCAGCCTATATTACTGGAGAGACACACAGACCTCACATCCAGCCTATATTACTGGAGAGACACACAGACTCACATCCAGCCTATATTACTGGAGAGACACACAGACTCACATCCAGCCTATATTACTGGAGAGACACACAGACTCACATCCAGCCTATATTACTGGAGAGACACACAGACCTCACATCAGCCTATATTATGGAGAGACACACAGATCCTCACATCCAGCCTATATTACTGGAGAGACACACAGACCTCACATCCAGCCTATATTACTGGAGAGACACACAGAGCCTCACATCCAGCCTATATTACTGGAGAGACACACAGACCTCACATCCAGCCTTATTACTGGAGAGACACACAGACCTCACATCCAGCCTATATTACTGGAGAGACACACAGACCTCACATCCAGCCTATATTACTGGAGAGACACACAGACCTCACATCCAGCCTATATTACTGGAGAGGACACACTACTACCTCACATCCAGCCTATATTACTGGAGAGACACACAGACCTCACATCCAGCCTATATTACTGGGAGAGACACACTGACCTCACATCCAGCCTATATTACTGGAGAGACACACAGACTCACATCCAGCCTATATTACTGGGAGAGACACACAGACTCACATCCAGCCTATATTACTGGGAGAGACACACAGACTCACATCCAGCCTATATTACTGGAGAGACACACAGACCTCACATCCAGCCTATATTACTGGAGAGACACACAGACCTCACATCCAGCCTATATTACTGGAGAGACACACAGACTCACATCCAGCCTATATTACTGGAGAGACACACAGACTCACATCCAGCCTATATTACTGGAGAGACACACAGACTCTGCACATCAGCTATTTACTGGAAGACACACAGACTCACATCCAGCTTATCTGGAGAGACACACAGACTCACATCCACCTTATAAGAGACACACAGATCTCACATCCAGCCTATATTACTGGAGAGACAACACAGACCTCACATCCAGCCTATATTACTGGAGAGACACACAGACCTCACATCCAGCCTATATTACTGGAGAGAACACAGACCTCACATCCAGCCTATATTACTGGAGAGACACACAGACCTCACACATCCAGCCTATATTACTGGAGAGACACACAGACTCACATCCAGCCTATATTACTGGAGAGACACACAGACCTCACATCCAGCCTATATTACTGGAGAGACACACTGACTCACATCCAGCCTATATTACTGGAGAGACACACAAGACCTCACATCCAGCCTATATTACTGGAGAGACACACAGACTCACATCCAGCCTATATTACTGGAGAGACACAACTCACATCAGCTATATTACTGGAGGACAAAACTCACATCAGCCTATATTACTGGGAGAGACACACAGACTCACATCCAGCCTATATTACTGGGAGACACACAGACCTCACATCCAGCCTATATTACTGGAGAGACACACAGACCTCACATCCAGCCTATATTACTGGAGAGACACACAGACCTCACATCCAGCCTATATTACTGGAGAGACACACAGACCTCACATCCAGCCTATATTACTGGAGAGACACACAGACCTCACATCCAGCCTATATTACTGGAGAGACACACAGACCTCACATCCAGCCTATATTACTGGAGAGGACACACAGACCTCACATCCAGCCTATATTACTGGAGAGACACACAGACCTCACATCCAGCCTATATTACTGGAGAGACACACAGACCTCACATCCAGCCTATATTACTGGAGAGACACACAGACCTCACATCCAGCCTATATTACTGGAGAGACACACAACCTCACATCCAGCCTATATTACTGGAGAGACACACAGACCTCACATCCAGCCTATATTACTGGAGAGACCACACAGACCTCACATCCAGCCTATATTACTGGGAGAGACAACAGACCTCACATCCAGCCTATATTACTGGAGAGACACACAGACCTCACATCCAGCCTATATTACTGGAGAGACACACAGACTCACATCCAGCCTATATTACTGGAGAGACACACAGACTCACATCCAGCCTATATTACTGGGAGAGACACACAGACCTCACATCCAGCCTATATTACTGGAGAGACACACAGACCTCACATCCAGCCTATATTACTGGAGAGACACACAGACCTCACATCCAGCCTATATTACTGGAGAGACACACAGACCTCACATCCAGCCTATATTACTGGAGAGACACACAGACCTCACATCCAGCCTATATTACTGGAGAGGACACACAGACCTCACATCCAGCCTATATTACTGGAGAGACACACAGACCTCACATCCAGCCTATATTACTGGAGAGACACACAGACCTCACATCCAGCCTATATTACTGGAGAGGACACACAGACCTCACATCCAGCCTATATTACTGGGATAGAGGGGACACACAGACCTCACATCCTAGCCTATATTACTGGAGAGACACACAGACCTCACATCCAGCCTATATTACTGGAGAGAACCCACTGAGACCTCACATCCAGTCTATATTACTGGAGACAAGACCACATCAGCTATACTACATAACCTATATACGGAGAGCACATCATACCTCACATCCAGCCTATATTACTGGGAGAGACACACAGACCTCACATCCAGCCTATATTACTGGGAGAGACAAAAGACCTCACATCCAGCCTATATTACTGGAGAGGACAACATAGACTCACATCCAGCCTATATTACTGGAGAGAGACACACAGACCTCACATCCAGCCTATATTACTGGAGAGGACACACAGACCTCACATCCAGCCTATATTACTGGAAGAGACACACAGACCTCACAATCCAGCCTATATTACTGGTGAGACACACACAGCTCACATCCAGCCTATATTACTGGAGAGACTCACAGACCTCACATCCAGACGATATTACTGTAGAGACACACAGACCTCACATCCAGCCTATATTACTGGGAGACACACAGACCTCACATCCAGCCTATATTACTGGAGAGACACACAGACCTCACATCCAGCCTATATTACTGGGAGAGACACACAGACCTCACATCCAGCCTAAATTACTGGAGAGACACACAGACCTCACATCCAGCCTATATTACTGGGAGAGACACACAGACCTCACATCCAGCCTATATTACTGGAGAGAGACACAGTGCTCACATCAAGTCTATATTACTGAAGAGACACACAGAGCTCACATCCAGTCTATATTACTGGGAGAGACACACAGGCCTCACATCCAGCCTATATTACTGGGAGAGACACACAGGCCTCACATTCAGACTATGTTACTGAGGGAGACACACAGACCTCACATCCAGACTATATTACCTATATTTCTGGGAGAGACACACAGACCTCACATCCAGCCTATATTACTGGGAGAGACACACAGACCTCACATCCAGCCTATATTACTGGAGAGAGACACAGTGCTCACATCAAGTCTATATTACTGAAGAGACACACAGAGCTCACATCCAGCCTATATTACTGGAGAGACACACAGACCTCACATCCAGCCTATATTACTGGGAGAGACACACAGACCTCACATCCAGCCTATATTACTGGAGAGACACACAGACCTCACATCCAGCCTATATTACTGGGAGAGACACACAGACCTCACATCCAGCCTATATTACTGGAGAGAGACACAGTGCTCACATCAAGTCTATATTACTGAAGAGACACACAGAGCTCACATCCAGTCTATATTACTGAAGAGACACACAGGCCTCACATCCAGCCTATATTACTGGGAGAGACACACAGGCCTCACATTCAGACTATGTTACTGAGGGAGACACACAGACCTCACATCCAGACTATATTACCTATATTTCTGGGAGAGACACACAGACCTCACATCCAGCCTATAGTACTGGGAGAGACACACACAGAGCTCACATCCAGCCTATATTACTGGAGAGACACACAGAGCTCACATTCAGACTATATTACTGAGGGAGACGCACAGACCTCACATCCAGACTATATTACCTATATTTCTGGGAGAGACACACAGACCTCACATCCAGCCTATAGTACTGGGAGAGACACACACAGAGCTCACATCCAGCCTATATTACTGGAGAGACACACAGAGCTCACATCCAGCCTATAGTACTGGGAGAGACACACACAGAGCTCACATCCAGCCTATATTACTGGAGAGACACACAGAGCTCACATTCAGACTATATTACTGAGGGAGACGCACAGACCTCACATCCAGACTATATTACCTATATTTCTGGGAGAGACACACAGACCTCACATCCAGCCTATATTACTGGAGAGAGACACAGACCTCACATCCAGCCTATATTTCTGAGAGAGACACAGACCTCACATCCAGCCTATATTACTGGATAGCTAGGAAGGAAAGAGAGCGCAATAGGGTCTTATCTTATTTATAATAAAATCATGCAGAAGATTGTCACTCCTCAACTGGAGTGGTTGTGTAACCCACAACCAGTATAATGGTGTGGTATAGCTGCCGCAGGATCCACACTCCACTTGTAATAGTGGTAACCAAAAGCAGAAAGACGTAAATGGACAGTGCTCCTTGGATCTGTGCTGCTCACACGATAAGGAGACGGTCACACAATTGAAAGTGCAATGGTGGCCTTTATTTCATCCTATGCATTTCGGAGTCATATCCCAACTCCTTCCTCGGGGATGTATGTTAGTACTATTTTGGCTCCCTGAGGAATGAGTTGAGGCATGACTCTGAAACGCGTAGGATGAAATTCCCTACTGTTTCCAGAATCTATCAGCCGATTTCTTGGATCGTTATTGATCAGATGTCAGTGATTCTTTAAGAACCTCTAGATTTTGTCTTAAGGCAGTCAACCTCTCCTCTACTGCCAGAACCGAGATTTAGACAATATACTTGGATGGTTATCCAGATTTGCAAACAAAGGTGTTACCTTAGGAATCAAGGTAGGGGATTCAGTGTGTTTGTCCACTAAAAATCTAAAATTAAACATTCCTTCACAGAAACAGGGACAGAAGTTCATCGGTCCTATCAAGAACAGTGGTATTGTGAGCTCTGTTGCCTGCCGTCTAAAGCTGCCTAGAAGTATCAAGCTACACCCAATATTTCATGTCTTCTTACTATAGCCTGCCTATCCTAATACCTTCCAGGGACACGCTGTGCTTCCAACCTGTGGTGGTAGATGGGCAAGAAAAATTTGTGGTGGAAGAAATCATTGAATATAGGATCTGCAATATTACTGGGAGAGACACACAGACCTCACATCCAGCCTATATTACTGGAGAGGCACACAGACCTCACATCCAGCCTATATTACTGGAGAGACCCACTGACCTCACATCCAGCCTATATTACTGGAGAGACATACATACCTCACATCCAGCCTATATTACTGGGAGAGACACACAAACCTCACATCCAGCCTATATTACTGGGAGAGACACACAGACCTCACATCCAGCCTATATTACTGGAGAGGCACACAGACCTCACATCCAGCCTATATTACTGGAGAGACCCACTGACCTCACATCCAGCCTATATTACTGGAGAGGCACACAGACCTCACATCCAGCCTATATTACTGGGAGAGACACACAGACCTCACATCCAGCCTATATTACTGGTGAGACACACACAGCTCACATCCAGCCTATATTACTGGAGAGACTCACAGACCTCACATCCAGCCTATATTACTGGTGAGACACACACAGACCTCACATCCAGCCTATATTACTGGAGAGACCCACTGACCTCACATCCAGCCTATATTACTGGAGAGACATACATACCTCACATCCAGCCTATATTACTGGGAGAGACACACAGACCTCACATCCAGCCTATATTACTGGGAGAGACACACAGACCTCACATCCAGCCTATATTACTGGAGAGGCACACAGACCTCACATCCAGCCTATATTACTGGAGAGACCCACTGACCTCACATCCAGCCTATATTACTGGAGAGGCACACAGACCTCACATCCAGCCTATATTACTGGGAGAGACACACAGACCTCACATCCAGCCTATATTACTGGTGAGACACACACAGCTCACATCCAGCCTATATTACTGGAGAGACTCACAGACCTCACATCCAGACGATATTACTGTAGAGACACACAGACCTCACATCCAGCCTATATTACTGGGAGACACACAGACCTCACATCCAGCCTATATTACTGGAGAGACACACAGACCTCACATCCAGCCTATATTACTGGGAGAGACACACAGACCTCACATCCAGCCTAAATTACTGGAGAGACACACAGACCTCACATCCAGCCTATATTACTGGGAGAGACACACAGACCTCACATCCAGCCTATATTACTGGAGAGAGACACAGTGCTCACATCAAGTCTATATTACTGAAGAGACACACAGAGCTCACATCCAGTCTATATTACTGGGAGAGACACACAGGCCTCACATCCAGCCTATATTACTGGGAGAGACACACAGGCCTCACATTCAGACTATGTTACTGAGGGAGACACACAGACCTCACATCCAGACTATATTACCTATATTTCTGGGAGAGACACACAGACCTCACATCCAGCCTATATTACTGGGAGAGACACACAGACCTCACATCCAGCCTATATTACTGGAGAGAGACACAGTGCTCACATCAAGTCTATATTACTGAAGAGACACACAGAGCTCACATCCAGCCTATATTACTGGAGAGACACACAGACCTCACATCCAGCCTATATTACTGGGAGAGACACACAGACCTCACATCCAGCCTATATTACTGGAGAGACACACAGACCTCACATCCAGCCTATATTACTGGGAGAGACACACAGACCTCACATCCAGCCTATATTACTGGAGAGAGACACAGTGCTCACATCAAGTCTATATTACTGAAGAGACACACAGAGCTCACATCCAGTCTATATTACTGAAGAGACACACAGGCCTCACATCCAGCCTATATTACTGGGAGAGACACACAGGCCTCACATTCAGACTATGTTACTGAGGGAGACACACAGACCTCACATCCAGACTATATTACCTATATTTCTGGAGAGAGACACACAGACCTCACATCCAGCCTATAGTACTGGGAGAGACACACACAGAGCTCACATCCAGCCTATATTACTGGAGAGACACACAGAGCTCACATTCAGACTATATTACTGAGGGAGACGCACAGACCTCACATCCAGACTATATTACCTATATTTCTGGGAGAGACACACAGACCTCACATCCAGCCTATAGTACTGGGAGAGACACACACAGAGCTCACATCCAGCCTATATTACTGGAGAGACACACAGAGCTCACATCCAGCCTATAGTACTGGGAGAGACACACACAGAGCTCACATCCAGCCTATATTACTGGAGAGACACACAGAGCTCACATTCAGACTATATTACTGAGGGAGACGCACAGACCTCACATCCAGACTATATTACCTATATTTCTGGGAGAGACACACAGACCTCACATCCAGCCTATATTACTGGAGAGAGACACAGACCTCACATCCAGCCTATATTTCTGAGAGAGACACAGACCTCACATCCAGCCTATATTACTGGATAGCTAGGAAGGAAAGAGAGCGCAATAGGGTCTTATCTTATTTATAATAAAATCATGCAGAAGATTGTCACTCCTCAACTGGAGTGGTTGTGTAACCCACAACCAGTATAATGGTGTGGTATAGCTGCCGCAGGATCCACACTCCACTTGTAATAGTGGTAACCAAAAGCAGAAAGACGTAAATGGACAGTGCTCCTTGGATCTGTGCTGCTCACACGATAAGGAGACGGTCACACAATTGAAAGTGCAATGGTGGCCTTTATTTCATCCTATGCATTTCGGAGTCATATCCCAACTCCTTCCTCGGGGATGTATGTTAGTACTATTTTGGCTCCCTGAGGAATGAGTTGAGGCATGACTCTGAAACGCGTAGGATGAAATTCCCTACTGTTTCCAGAATCTATCAGCCGATTTCTTGGATCGTTATTGATCAGATGTCAGTGATTCTTTAAGAACCTCTAGATTTTGTCTTAAGGCAGTCAACCTCTCCTCTACTGCCAGAACCGAGATTTAGACAATATACTTGGATGGTTATCCAGATTTGCAAACAAAGGTGTTACCTTAGGAATCAAGGTAGGGGATTCAGTGTGTTTGTCCACTAAAAATCTAAAATTAAACATTCCTTCACAGAAACAGGGACAGAAGTTCATCGGTCCTATCAAGAACAGTGGTATTGTGAGCTCTGTTGCCTGCCGTCTAAAGCTGCCTAGAAGTATCAAGCTACACCCAATATTTCATGTCTTCTTACTATAGCCTGCCTATCCTAATACCTTCCAGGGACACGCTGTGCTTCCAACCTGTGGTGGTAGATGGGCAAGAAAAATTTGTGGTGGAAGAAATCATTGAATATAGGATCTGCAACAATCAGTTACAGTAAGATGGCAGAGGTGGTCTCTTGGGAACCTGTGGAAAACACCAGATTGCTTGTTTCCACCAGAGATACCCTGAGAAACATGATCTGGGATGGTCCTGAGGCTGCTTGTAAGGTGGGAGAAATGTCAGGATTCCGGATCTGTAGATTACCATTTGTACTCCCAAACCTTTTCCAAGATGGTGTCTGCTGCCCCATTCCTGTCCATGTGTTCCTACATTTCTGCCCTTATAAGTTCCAGTCCATCATTCAGTCCTTTCTTGAGTATTTTGCTTGGATCTCTTGCTCCTCTTTGCATCTCAAGTTAGTGCTCCTGTAAGAGGGTGTATAGACATATGTGTGTTGGTGATGACTATGAGTAAAAGCCACACCTGTAACGATGACATCTGACCACTAGATGTCAGTGACACTCACTGTTGTTCTAAATTTTATTAAGTGTTATTTTTTATTATTATTATTATTTATTTATATAGCGCCATTAGGTTCCATGGCGGTTTACATGAGGATAAGGGAGACAAGAACAAGTACACTAAATCTAGGCGATCGGGACGTACAGGTACAGGAGGGGCAGGGACCCTGTCCACGAGGGCTCACAGTCTACGAGGGGCGGGTTGGGATACAGTAGGATGGGGGAATGTCAGGTATGGGGCGGTCGCCTGGGTCTCATGGCAGGTTGTAGGCTTGATGGAAATAGGTGAGTCTTCAGGTGACACTTGAAGCTTCTCAGGGTAGGAGAGTCTCTGACGTGTTCGGGCAGAGAGTTACAGAGTAAGGCAGATGCCTGGGAGAAGTCCTGGACTCGGTTGTGGGAAGATGTGATGAGGGGGTAGCAGAGGAGGAGTTCTTGGGAGGAGCGGAGGTTGCGTGAGGGTAGGTATCGGGAGACCAGGTCGGAGATGTATGGTGGGACAAGGTTGTGTATGGCTTTGTACGCCATGGTTAGTGTTTTGAATTGGGATCTCTTGGAGGCGGGGAGCCAGTGAAGGGCTTGGCAGAGGGGGGACACAGGGGAGTAGCGGGAGGACAGGTAGATTAGTCGGGCAGCGGAATTGAGGCTAGATTGGAGAGGTGTGAGGGAGTTAGCCGAGAGCCATTGAAAAAGAGGTTGCAGTAGTCAAGGCGGGAGATGATAAGAGCATGAATGAGTGTTTTAGCGGTTTCATGGGTGAGGAAGGAGCGGATCCGTGGGATGTTCTTGAGCTGGAGCCGGAGAGATGAGGTAAGGGCCTCGATGTGGGGCTTGAAGGATAGGGAGGAGTCAAGGATTACCCGAGGCACTTGGCTTGGGGGACTGGGGAGAGGGCGCAGTCGTTGACGCAGATGGATAGGTTGGGAAGTGGGGGGGAATTTCTTGGGTGGAAGACTATGAATTCAGTTTTGTCCATGTTGAGTTTAAGGAAGCGAGCAGAGAAGAAGAATGAGATGGCAGAAAGACATTGTGGGATTTTGGAGAGTAGGGAGGTGATGTCAGGGCCGGACAGGTAGATTTGGGTGTAATTGGCGTAGATGTGGTACTGGAGGCCGTGGGACTCAATGAGTTGCCCTAGGCTGAAAGTGTATATGGAGAAAAGTAGGGGTCCCAGGACCGAACCTTGGGGGACTCCGACAGAAAGGGGATAGGGTGAGGAGATATGGGAGTGGGAGATGCTGAAGGTCCGGTCCGCTAGGTATGAGGAGATCCAAGAGAGGGCAAGGTGGGTGATTCCGAGGGATTCCAGGATCCGGAGAAGAAGGGAGTGGTCAACCGTGTCGAAAGCGGCAGACAGGTCAAGGAGGAGGAGGATGGAGTAGTGGTGTTTGTTCTTGGCAGTCAGTAGGTCGTTGGTGACTTTGGTCAGGGCTGTTTCGGTGGAATGGAGGGACTGTAGGCGGAAAGCCGGACTGTAGGCGGTCGAAGTGGGAGCACGAGGAGAGGTGAGAGGACAGTTCGGAGTGGACGTGCTGTTCAAGTAGCTTAGAGGCGAATGGGAGAAGAGATATGGGGCAATAGTTAGAGACAGAGGGTCAAGGGAGGGTTTTTTTAGGATGGGCGTGATTAGGGCGTGTTTGAAGGCTGAGGGGAAGGCGCCAGTGCTGAGTGATAGGTTAAAGAGGTGGGTGAGGGCTTGGATGAAAATGGAGGTGTGGTTCGGAATGAGGTGGGATGGGAGCGGGTCTTGGGCGCTGGTGGTGAGGTGTGATTTTGACAGGAGGGAGGAGAGTTGGTCTTTAGTTATGGGGGGGAAGTGGCTGATGGAGGAGGAGGGCAGTGTAGGTGGGAGGGGGAGTTGTGGGGATAGTGGACCGTAGCTGTTTCTGATCTTGTCGATCTTCTCCTTGAAGTAGGTCGCAAAGTCTTCAGCAGAGATGAGGGGAGAAGGGGAGGAGCAGGCGGGCGAAGTAAGGAGTTGAAAGTTTTGAAGAGCTGTTTGGGGTTGTGGGACAGAGAGGTTATTAGGGATGAGAAGAACACTTGCTTGGCAGTAGCAAGTGCTGTCTTGAAGTCAGTGATGGATTGCTTGAACAGAGCAAAGTGCTCGGAGGTGCGGGACCTTTTCCATCTCCTCTCAGCGACCCTGGATTTTGGCGAGGGTGATCAAGTTTGCGGAGAGGGGGTAGCGTGGCAGGGGAGGAGAGGGCGGAGAAGGTCAAGAGATGGTGGTCAGACAGTGTGATTTCCGAGGCTGTGAGGTTAGAGAGGGAGCAAAGGCGGGTAAAGATGAGGTCAAGCGTGTGGCCTTGTTCGTGGGTGGGAGAGGGGGTCCATTGGGAGAGCCCTAGGGAAGTGGTCAGGGAAAGAAAGTTTCGGCGGCTGGGCGGGGAGTGTCAATGGGGATATTGAAGTCACCCATGATGATGCCTGCCCTGTGAAGACCCTGGCTACGGTGAGTCATTAGCAATTGCATGGAGGAAGTGTTGTTCTTGCTTCAACAGATTGCAGATACTACCAAACTTGGGCAGAAGAAAGTTTTCCAGAGAGAGATAAGAGCCCTCCTGCATCAGCAACAGGTAAAACTTACAGGTGATGAAATTGGTACAGCACGGGTAACCGACCCGTTTCCTATTGTAATACCTCCAATGAGTGAAATCATGATTTGGTGTCGAGCAGCTATAGGTCTGAGAGGGCAAGACTATCAGGCGGTAGTGGAGCCCATCAGCTCAGAGCACAGGCCTACACTCTTAACAGCCAGGGGGGTTGTTGATGTTCAAAAGGGAAGGGTACCAGTTTGCATCTTAAACTGTGGCAGTGAGGAGGTCAAACTATCCAGGTATACCACCGTTGCTAAGCTGTACACTGTAAATAACAATGAAATACAAACAGTGGGACCCTTACCTCTCCCCAAAGAGGCAGAGGATAACAACGCTAAGGGGCAGCTAGAGGATTGGTGTCAACAGCTCCATGTAGGAACTGACTCCACTCCCGTGCATCAAAAGCATCAAAAGCAAGGTGTCTACCGGGTAGTCCAAGAATTTGAACAAGTATTCAGTAAGCATCCACTTGACTTTGGTAGGATCAAAGGAGTACAACATCACATCCCTTCGGGAATGCATCCACCAATCAAAGAGTGATACAGGCCTATTCCACCTGCACACTATCAGAAATCCAAAGAGATGTTACAGGACATGAAGGACGCAGGGGTTATCAGAGATAGTTGTAGTCCCTGGGCAGCACCACTAGTCCTAGTCAGAAAGAAAGATGTCAGCATGAGGATGTGTGTAGATTACAGGCAAATAAATCGCATAACACACAAAGATGCTTACCCGTTACCACGCATTGAAGAATCACTAGCTGCATTGAAGTCCGCCAATTACTTTTCAACCCTAGACCTCACTAGTAGGTACTGGCAGGTCTCCGTTGCAGAAGAAGACCGTGAGAAAACGTCATTTACCACACCCATGGGCCTATGTGAATTCAACAGCATGCCCTTCGGACTATGTAATGCACCTGGAACGTTCCAGAGGCTGATGGAGTGTTGCCTGGGGCACAAGAACTTCGAGAGAGTACTGCTTTACCTGGATGACGTCATTGTGTATTCTAAGTCTTATGAAGAACACCTGACCCATCTTGCGGAGGTATTTGAAGCCTTGTCCAAATACAGCATGAAGCTGAAACCATCCAAATGCCACCTGTTAAAACCGAAGGTACAGTACCTGGGACACATAGTCAGTTCCGAAGGAGTGGCCCCAGATCCAGACAAGGTCACTGTCGTCAAGGAATGGGCAAAACCAAAAACCCTCAACGAGGTACATCAGTTCCTGTGATTGGTGGGATACTACCGGAGATTCATAAAGGAGTACAGGAAGAAGGCTGCTCCACTGCAGAACCTCCTAGTAGGCCAACCCTAGAAAGGCAAGTCAAGAGATCCACCCTTGGAGTGGGGCAAGGAACAAGAAGAGTCATTCCAACAGATGAAAGAGGCCCTAACAGGTGAAGAGATCCTGGCTTACCCCGACTACAACCTACTATTCCTACTGTACACCGATGCCAGTAATGGGGGGTTAGGAGCAGTACTTTCCCAGAAGCAGGAAGGCAAAGAGAGAGTGATTGCCTATGATAGCCGGAAGCTTCACCCTACCGAATGGAACCCTGGCAACTACAGCTAGTTCAAGTTGGAGTTCCTGGCCTTAGTCTGGGCCATCACAGAAAGATTTAAACATTATCTGGCATCAAACAAGTTTACTGCCTTTACAGATAACAACCCCTTGACCCACCTGGAAACTGTAAAATTGGAGCCATGGAACTGAGATGGATGGCAAGATTATCCAATTACCAGTTTACCTTCAAGTAGCGGGCTGGGCATAACAACGGCAGCGCAGATGCCTTACCAAGGATGCCTCACCTAGCTGATATGGGGGTGAACGAGGATGAGCTGCAAGAGATAGAAGTACCCGCCTTCCATCAGTTGAGAGAGTCCCAATGTCTGCAAGTCCGCACAGAACTTCCTGAGATAGTAGTGAACCCGTTACCGCACTTCGGCTGGAAGGAGGCTCAAGACAGTGACCCGGCTATCAACTTAATCAAAGAACTGATAACTCAGGAGTTAGCAAAGTTACCTTCAAATCCTTCGCCAGAAGGCAAACACCTGTGGAGCGAAAGAAGCAAACTGTTCATTTACTAGGAGAAGCTCTGCAGAAGGTACATTAACCCCAGAACCCACGAGATGGTCTGGCAAATCATCGTACCCCGGAAAGATCAAATGATATTGAACGCGTACCACAACCGAACTGGACACTTTGGGTGGAAGAAATTGGAAATGTTGCTCAAGGACAGATTCTACTGAGTTGGCATACGAGGATCCATAGAAGGATGGAGTAAGACCTGTGGACCGTGTAGCCTACACAGAAGGGACCAGCAGAGTCAAAGTGCACCACTTCAACCTATTGTAAAAACGCAACCATTTAAAATTGTAGCCTTGGACCTTGTGAAGTTAGCTCCAAGTAGAACCGGCTACACCTATGCCTTGACAATCGTAGACCATTACTCCAGATTCCTGATGGTCGTACCCGTAAAAGACAGCTGCAAAGACATTCCAGAATGTCTTCTGTAGACCACTTGGCTATCCAGAACAAGTTTTAACGGATAGAGGCTCAGCATTCGAAGCAGATATCTTTCAAGACTTTTGTCATCTTTATGGTTATAAAAAGATAAGAACTACGCCATATCATCCCCAATCCAATGGGTTATGTGAAAAAATGAATAACATCATGATTCACATCCTCAAGATACTACCTCTTGAAGAAAGAAACCAATGGCCTGATCTGGTAGACATGTATAATCACATTCCAGTGAGCTCTACCAACTGTACGCCTGCTTCTCTGATTCTCTGATAAGAGCCGTACATAAAAACTACCTGTAGATTTAGACTTCAGAGTTGTCAAACCCAAAGCAGATACTTCTAATTCTGACTGGAACACCAACCGTCTAGACCAGTATAGACAAGTGCAAGCCTGTGTTGAAGAGAATCTAGAAAAGTCAAGAGAAAGACAAGAAAAGAACTTCAACAAAAGTGCACCAGCGGAACCCATACTACCTGGAAGTACTGTCTTAAAAAGAAAAAGAAGGAAACACAAACTTGATGACCAGTGGGAAAGAGAACCTTACACCGTTTTAAGTTCCAACTTTGACAATACCAAAGTCTGCATCATAAGTAAAGATGGAGGAAAAACCACACAAACGGTATCCCGGGATCATTTAAAGAAATGTCCAGAAGAATGGAAAAATCAAGACTTCCCAGATCTTCCAGAAGAGGAACCAGAGTCCTATAGACTATTTGGACCTCCATGTGTAAAGTTCAAAGAAAAAGTCATATCTACTATACTTGGAGACTTTCCAGAAGATTGGCCCCAACATGAAGAAGCAATCATTGTCCCCGACATTAACTTCTATCAATCACCAGAAGATCAGAAAGAAATACCCGTTGCCAGAGAACCAGAGGATCCTGCAATCGGTACATCTGCTAGTCCTGCAGTGAGACTAAGGTCACACAGATGCTTACCTGACACACCCACATTGCATTCTCCAGACACCTCACCTGAGATAGCCACATCCGTAGTGTGTAGATCCAGTCGTAGCACACGTGGGCAAGACCCATCCAGGTATGGAGATTGGGTACAATAAATGTGATATAGAACCAATGTAAAGTAACCTGTAAATAGAAACACTTGTAAAATGTAAATAGTAGTGCACAAAAAGGTGAAGAGTAGGCCAAAAACAGAACACACCAGGTACACAACACCACAAGAGGGGTGAGAGGATTTGACATGAGGAGCTGTCTAGGGAGAGCAAAACCTTGGCCAATAGGTGACCCAGGGCCAGGAGGCCTACAGCGCTTCTGACCAGTAGAGGCCCTGCAGTACCTAGGACTCCTACGTCGAGGCACCCATAGTGACTGTTGTTGTGTATTTGAATTTTAAAGCTTTAAAACTTAAACAAAGGACCATAGTCACAGGACTGGTATGACAAATAACTTCTCTTTCCAGCCTGCCGGTGAATAGGCTAACACCGTATGGACTGTACCTGTTTAACCATTTTCAGTGGTTTTTGTACATTTTTGAATTTTCAGACTCTGTAAATATATTACCTGTTGATGTTATTTATGTTACTAACCAAAAATTGTTCCTCAGTCCATGAGTACTGACCTTACCTAGGGGGGAATGTGGCACATGCTAACCACAGGTACCCACAGACTCACCTGCAGCATGGGTGGGTTTCCACAGCGGGTACATAGTTACACGCAACACCTTCCTCCCCAGCACAGTAGGGGGAGCTCAACTTGCTGCTTTTAGGCAGGATCCCCTATAAATACTGGTGCTGGGGGCGAAGTTAGACAGAGTGTGTGCAGACGCTACAAGAGCTGCAAAGAAGTGCTGGTGTTCGGTACTGCATTTGGCCATAGCCAGTCACCCTAACCAGTCTCCAGTAGCCCTGCAAGACCCAAGAGTGGGGTCGAGAGGCAAGGAGAAGAGGCAGAACAGTGGGAAACCTGGAGCCAGCGTTAGGTTCACCCCCAAGCAACCACCGGACACCGAAGTCCGCGTCCACTGGAGTGCACCAGGCCCAGTGGAGAACACCGGAAAACGGTGGAGACTTCACTCTCCTGAATTCCTGCGCAGTCACATACCAAGGACCAGGCACCACGGGGAGAGAATCAGCGGTAGTCAACAGATGGTATCCCGACGACAGCACAGGAGAACGAGAGAGTAGAGGAGGCCAGCCAAGTTCTACACAGGTGGGAACTTTACACAACACACACACAGGGAAAGCAACGAGGAGGCCTTATACCCACTCGCTGTGGAGACCCAGAAATGCTTCCTGAACACCTGGTGGTACTCTGGACGATTACCTGCTTCAACGCCAGTAAAAGGTAAAGCAACCAGCAGAGTGTGTGTCAATTCCTTCTCCGGGCCCTGCATCCTCAAGACTGTCCCGTTATCCAACCATCCGGCCAGGTCCCAGCTCATCCATCTATCACCAGCACCCCTATCATCACCGGTGCATCCCTGCCCCAGGGGGTTAGCTCCACCTGCAGGGAGCTGTACCATCACGGCCGCTATACCACCACCCTCCAGAGGACTGAAGCTGGTGCCCACCAGAAGCTGCGGATGGCATCACATGAACTATGTTATAAACTTTATTTCCCCTGTACATATATTCCCCCTTTTTAAAGTTTGGTCTCCAGGGCCACGGGTCCGGGCAGACCACTAGTGACATCCCCAACCACAGCGGAAATTGGCCCGGATACCCGAGTCCCCACTGCTCCGGGCGACTCACAGGCACAGTGGGATAATGATGAGAGAGACAGCCCTCCGCTCTCTCTCTCTCATCATTGCTTTCTACTGTACCTTCATCTGAGATGCTGATACACTTGAAAGTACGATTCAAGAAGGGGGGAGGGATGCAGGTAGTGCTGGCACTAGGTCAGCCCGACTCACAAGCCTCATAGCGTACGCATGGTCTGCTTCCTTTGGCGATTCACTACTGGGAGCAGAAAACTTGCCTCTGAAGTAATACATTTTTATTGAATGAGTATTCAAGTAATGCCCTGATGTTGGCAGCCTTCTGAACCGGGCTGTGATCGTCAAAGGCTCTACATTTTCTGCATGTACATAAAGGGGACGCTGAGGGAATGGAGGACAGGTGAGAAATATTTTTTTATGTCTATGTAAAGAGTGACACAATATGGGACATTACTACAGGATGTGGACCAGGATGTAGGGCATTATTACAAGAATTGGACCAGGATGGTGGCATTACAAAATAAAGTAGACTATTACTACAACATTGGGATCAGGATGTAGATATTATTACAATATGGGGACCTGTATGAGACGTTACCACAAAAGTGGATGTGGCACCCTGGCACCTTGTTGGGCACCACAGAAATCCTTAGGGCATGAATGGAGTTAACAGCAAAGCAATACTCACACAGAACACCACCTTAGGACACCTGGTTTTACCCCAAGCCTCTAGGGGGAGCTCCACTGGTCACTTTGAGACAGTTCCCCCTATAAATAGGGTCTTGGAGGAGAAACTTCAGAGTGTGCAGATGCTAGGAGAGCTGCAGGGTGTGTGTGATCTTCACCTTATGAGACACACACTAGGCCCAACCAGCCATCCAGCCAGTGAGGAAACCCTTGCAATTGGGGTAAGAGGAGAAGGAGAAGCACCTCTCAGGGACACCAGAGTTACCATAACTCTCTCCCTTAATCACCGGTTACTGGAACCGAAGCTGTGAGAGCTACCCAGCCGTCACAGAGAATCAGCACGTCTAACAGGAGGTTTAGCCACCTGTTCCACCTGATGCACCTACCTACGAGAGCCCAGGGAAGAGTACTGATCCTGCTCAAACCCTTTTACAGTGCCCTCAGTGCTGCTAACCAGGTGAAGCAAGTTCCATTGAACACACTGCCCAGTCCAGCTGGATTCCACATCCACCCAACCTTAATCAAAGAGATAGAGAAAGGAAGCCTACTACAACTGCTTGCTGTGAATCTCCAGGATTGCTAACTTCACTAACCCGGTCTGGCGTACCTGATATCCACCAGTAAAGGTACTAAAAAGACTTTAGTGTGTCTGTGTCTGACACCTGGGTCCAACAGCAGCATTACCGCAGCTGCCTCACAACATCTTGCGCAGCTCCTGGCTCCGGGGACTCCCACTCGTCCTGTGAGGAGCGTTCCATCTGGCTGTATAACATTCCCCCGGAGACCCAAACAGCGGCGGTACAGTTACCGGACCTCTCAACAGGTGGCGTCACGAAGACAAATCATCCCTACTGTTCAGCCATTCCCCCTATTGATCTGGACCACCGGGCCTCACAGCCGCAGGCGCGGTTCCGTGACAAGAGGAGAGTCAACGCCTGCGACGTGAACATCCCGGCTACGGTGAGTCAGAATTTGGCGTCACAAACAGGATACGAAAGGCCCGTTATCACGGGTATTGTGTGCTATTTAATGACTGTAAATATCGAACTGTAAATTTGAACCGCCATTGCTGCGCGAAAAGGCGGGAAGAGAAGGGGCGTGATGTGCAAAGGGCGTGAAGATTGGCCCCACCCCCACGCTCTGACATCTTCCCTGTACGCAGCAGGAACCGGAAACTCCCGTGGTGCCTCACTCCTCACCGCTAGGCCGACACTTCCGTTTGAAACCGAGGAAAGGCTGCACTTAACTAAGGGGGACGACCATGAGTAACCCGGCTTCCAACAACGCTGTATTCCCGCTAAACCAAGCGGCACCTCAAAACATACCACTTAGGGGCGTGTTCTGCATCTGATGGAGCAGGACGCTTAGTGAGAGCTCTGCACACTAAGCCCTGATAAGGCACATAACAGCCACTACAATCTCCAAAACCTGCTGGGGTGAGATCGGATTACCTCAGGAACAGACTGAGATGTCTAAAGGCGCTCCAGACGCAGAGATACCGAGCACTCGGTGAAGATTTCTTGGGTAGAAAGGACACTGAGATCTGCTGCTTCAGCATGGCACAGGGGGCGGGAAAATCAACACCTAACTGCTCTCCTCGCTCTCAGCATGGAGGAGGGGCCAGAGCCAGAGAGGTGATTAAGCTCTAGTGACAAAGGGATGTCTCAGAGGCTTCCTGGAATCCCTCCGCAGGTCTCTGCAGGAGGATATGAGGGGCATGATTGCTGATCTAAGAGCAGACCTAACAGCTATAAGCGAGAGAACAGGACACATTGAACATAAAATGGTGGACTTTGCTGCAGCCCATAACATCCTCGCAGATGACTTTGCAGAGGTGGATTCAGAGGTCCGGCAGTTACAGGCGGCTGTCTGTGATTTACAGGACAAACATCGTATTAAGAATGTGAAATTGAGAGGAGTTGCAGAAGGGGAGAGGAGGAAGACCTCATGGCCACGGTAACAACCTTTATGGAGGTGGCTCTCCCTGATATGCCTGACACAGAAAGGAAAATTGATAAACTTTTTCGCCTACCTAAACCTGCAAGACTGAACAGAGATGTTCCGAGAGACATTTTAGACTGTTTCTCCTCTACAAAACCCCGGAAAAGCTGCTGGCCGCCATGAGAAATCATCCGGAGCTCCCTACCCCCTTCAGGGCAGTCTCTGTGTTCCCAGATTTGTCCCCCGGAACCCTGGCCAGAAGACGAGACTTTGCCCCCTACTGTGCCATTCTGAGAGACAAGGGGATCTCATACATTTGGGGTTCCCCTGTGTCGGTGATATTTCGCTACAGAGGTTCGAGACAATACTTTAATTCCCCTTCTAAAATGAGAAAAGCCTTCCAAGACTGGAACTTCCCCAAGACTGCCACAGCGACCCCAACGAAAAGGGCCCCGCTGGAGATGCGAGGCCCGGAGACAACAGATGGAGAGGTCTGAAGGGCTGTGAACTTATTATGATCATACAGGGCTGGTGTGACTGATCTCTGGAATAGCAGGAGGCTCTGAGACCTCCTTGGAGGTCGTATTAGACCTTTGCTCCTGCAGGGGGACCGTTCCACCTTAAATCCATTGAGGTGGGGTGGTCTAGTCCCCTTTTCTCCCCAGCTTCTTGGCAATTTGCCTTGAATTAAGTTTACATTTGTGTTCAGTGTTTTTGTTTTCTTCTTCTATCCCCATATCTATTGTTTCTTTTCCTTGTCCTCCTATCCGCCTATCTTCCCCTCTTTCCCTCTCCCTCTCCCGCCCCCTGGGGGTTCTCTTCCACATTGATTCCATCATACTGGCACTGTGAATTGTGGAAACAAAACTATGACTGTGAGATGTGTTTCGCTTAATGTGAAGGGGTTGAATTCCCCTATCAAACGTTCCTACCTCTGGAAAGAGGCCCTCCGCTCTAAAGCGGATATCCTATGCGTCCAGGAGTCCCACCTCCTAGCAGCGGATAATGTCAGACTGAGCCACCGACTTTTTCCCCATTTGTTTTTTGCGAACCACCCTGACAAGAAGCAAGCAGGGGTGGGAATCTTCATTAGAAACTCTGTTCAATTTCAAATGGTTCAGGTTATCCCTGACACTATGGTCGTGCTCTTATTGTGATATGTAAGATCGCAGGGTCACTTTACACATTACTAAATGTCTACACACCAAATAATGGGCAAATTAAATTCCTTAGGTCCTGGTTTGAACGTCTGAAGCAGGTGGCAGTTGGCAAAGTGATTGTCTGTGGAGACTTCAACCTGGTCCCCAGCAGACTCATGGATAGTACTGCCCCGTCCGAGGGAAGGGGCAAGGAACTGGGCCCCCTGATTAGGGAATTTCACCTCCACGACATCTGGCGCTACCTCCATGCATCAGAGAAAGACTTCTCATTCTTTTCCCACAGGCACAGGTCCTACTCGAGAATTGATCTATTTTTGGTCGATGATAACACTCTTGGGGCCTGTGCCTGTGCGGAAATGGGTCTGATCACTTGGTCGGATCATGCGCCGGTGTCGTTGGAGGTGGCCCTGACGGGAGGGAATCCCCCTCCGCGTACATGGCGACTTAATGCCAATTTGTTGTCGGACCAGGCTGTGGTTGGGGTGATTGGTAAGGGACTGTCAGAATTTTTTGCCCTCAATGACACGGGAGATGTAGCGGACGATGTCCTATGGGAATCCCACAAGGCCGTCATAAGGGGCACATTGATACAGAAAGCCTCTCAACTGAAAAGGTCCCGGGAAAAAACTCGAGAGGACTTGCTGACTCAATTACAGGTCCTGGAAGACCTAAATAAATCAAACCCGAGGTCAAACAACTCCACTCAGATCTTCCTGCTTAGAAATCAGCTTAGAGCCCTGATGCTCCATGACTATGAGAAGCATTTGAGAAAAGTTAAGACGTCACACTATGCAGCTGGAGACAGAGCTGGAGCGCTCCTGGCCAGGAGACTAAAAAAACGATCTGCTATGACAATGATTGACTCTATGAATACTGTAGATGGCAGGGTGGTGAGGAGCCCAGAGGAGATAGCGGAGACGTTTGCGGTGTTTTACGAATCCCTGTACAACCTGAGAGACTGTAGAGAGACTCCCCAGCCTGACTTGGACGAGGTTAATGCCTTTCTTGAGACCCTGTCACTCCCGTCACTGACTAAAGACCAACTGTCAGAACTAAATAGGCCCATGTCGACACAAGAAATCGCCAAAATTATTTCCTCCACTAAACCCTCCTCGGCCCCGGGCCCAGATGGCTTTTCCAATACATACTATAGAACCTTTGCAGCCGAGCTGTCCCCGTATCTTTTACGAGTATTCAACTTGTGGCAGGCGAAGGGAGCCATCTCACCCGCTGCCTTGGAGGCGACCATCACCACCATACCTAAACCGGGCAAACCACATGATTCTCCTGCTAGCTACAGGCCTATTTCTCTGCTAAACTGCGACCTGAAGATATTCTCAAAATTACTGGCGTCCAGACTTGCTCGAGTTCTACCTTCCTTAATTCACCCGGATCAGGTGGGTTTCGTGTCGGGGAGGCAGGCTAAGGACGGCACCAGGAGGATGGTGGACCTGGTAAAAGTGGCAGAGCTTAGGGGGGTCCCCAGTGCATTCCTGTCGCTTGATGCTGAAAAGGCCTTTGATAGGGTGCACTGGGGATACCTTCGGGCTGTCTTAGGGAAGTTTGGCTTTGAGGGGCCGATTGTGTCGGCAATCCTTGGCCTTTACTCCCGCCCGAATGCCAGAGTCCTCGCCTCCGGGTTCCTGTCCAGAAGCTTCCAAAATTACCAATGGCACGAGGCAGGGTTGCCCACTTTCACCGGTAATCTTCGCCTTGGTGGTAGAACCTCTTGCGGCCCTGATCCGGGCTGACCCGCTGATATCGGGAATCGCGGTTGGAGAACTGGACCATAAAATAGGCCTGTACGCAGACGATATCATAATTGCTTGCACGAACCTTGAAATTTCTCTCCCTGCGACTATGTCGGCTCTCACTAAATTTGCACGAGTGTCTCTATATAAGCTAAACGCTTCAAAATCTATGGTACTACCAATATGTGTCCCGTTGTCTCTGTCTTCCAGCTTATCAGAGAGACTCCCCTTTCAATGGTGCCCGGGTGGCATAACATATTTAGGCATCATTCTAGGCCCCACCTCTCAGATAGTACAAGCTAATGTTGAGGTTCTGGTGAAAGCTTTGTCGGATGGCATGAGTAAACACCCCCTACATGCCTTGACATGGATGGCGAGAACGCAGTCGTTTAAAATGATGCTTTTACCTAAGATTCTCTACTGTTTCCGCTGTGTGCCTGTTGCTATACCTGGCAAGTTGATGAACAAACTGCAGTCCCTGACTAATAGATACATATGGGCTGACAAAAAACCGAGGGTCCCCAAAAGAGTTATGTCACTTCACATGAATAAAGGAGGGATGGGGGTCCCAGACTTAAAGTCTTATCATGGGGCAGTCATATTAGAGGAAGCAAAGAGGTTCTGGACATCTGCTGGAGACCTGGGTTGGATGCAGATTGAGAGTTTTGTTGACGGGGTCGGACTCCAGGGACTTCGGACTATTCTTGAGGCAGAATCCTTGACCAAACTAAAAAGGAAATTTAAACTAGACACGACACGTACCCTGCTTCTCCACTGGAGGGGTCTACCAAAATCCTGGACTAGATTACCGGCCTCTGACATTTCTCTGAATGCACTTCGCCTACATTTACCCTTTTTAGAGATTCCTAAATGGGAAGTGGCGGGAATTCACACACTAGCAGACTTAATGACGGAAAGAGACTTGGTGTCATTTGACACATTGACGGAATGTGACCCATCCTTACGAGCTTTGTTCCTACAATACCTCCAACTGAGACATTTCATGGCCACTGAGGCTAGAGACTGGTTGACGGGGAGACAATCTCCTTCTGCCTTCCTGGGCTTCCTTCTGACCACCCCATCAGATCTGAAGGGTTTATCCCGGATATATAAGGCTCTCTTGGCCAGGGGCGACCCAGAGAAATTGGTTTACATGCAGAAATGGGAGGAAGACCTCCAGTTTACTACTGAGAGAGAGAACTGGGAGAAAGCGTCCCAACGCATGGCTAAACTCACCAGGTGTATCAACCATCTAGAGAACTTAAAGAAATTACATTTTCGCTGGTACCTTCCGCCAGCCCGTTTGGCCAGATTTGGGAGACATGCCTCCCCTTTGTGTTGGAGATTATGTGGACAGAAGGGTAATCTTGCCCACATGTGGTGGTCCTGCCCGAGAGTCACCCCCTTTTGGTTTCTGGTCGAGCGCCTGATCCAGTCGGTCACGGGTTTTATGATCCCTCTTTCGCCACAATTGGCACTCCTACATATTGGCCTGGAGTTATATCCCCCCATTATGTGGAGGACCCTGACTTATATCCTGGTGGCTGCCAGGCTGGCCTTGGCGTCCGACTGGAAGGCGCAGACCCCACCTAATTTATCGGAAGTAGTGAACAGAGTAAACTCTATTTTTGCTCATGAATATTACCTGGCGCAAAACCTGCCAACTAGAAAACAGACTTTGGATGCATGGCACATATGGGCTTCCCACCCTCTTGCTACACCGATCCCTTCTTAATACCGAATGTAAGGTGTACTATGGAACATGTTGTAGCCATGGTGTAGACTCGGTACCTTTAAGTTTAATTTTAGTCTGAATGTGAGTTTAGACTTAAGTATAAGCCCAGAAACAGATCCAGAGTTCAGGAACTGTCTGAATGCTTTATATGTTCATAGCCTTATCTCAGAAAGTGTCAAATGTGAATTCGTGACTCCCCCCCCCCTTTTTACCTCCTCTCCCCTCCCCCCCCACCCCTCTTGACCCTTGTTTTATACATGGACTCCTTATAGTATATTACTGATGTCTTGTTTGATTTGTATGAAAACTTTGTTCAATAAACATTTATTGTTTAAAAAAAACAAAAACATACCACTTGATGGACAGCAACAAGCCGGCGGTATGCCACCGCAACCCGCTCCGATTATGCCATTATCTCTGCCTTACGTTCCGAGTGCGAACTGGTTACCTAAGTACAGAAGTACACCCAGTACCTTGGAGACCTTCCAGAGGAAGATATGCCAGACGCTGGACATGTACGCTATGACCGGTAAGCAGAGAGCTTCCGTAGTTATGGGACAGTTAACCGGCGCAGCCGAGCTGCAGAGCCGCATCTGGCCTGTAGAAACTCAGGGATCTGTGGAGCAGATATTCGCTAAGTTAACCCGGGTTTTTGAATGCCATACCGAAGCTGAATTAAGACTGTCATTCTATCGTTGCAACCAAGGGGCACAAGAAAGTGTCCTAGATTATTCACTGCGATTGCAAGAAGCATTCAGACTCTTAAAACAAGTTGATCCTGATGGTGTCAGAGATGAGAACAAAGCGTTAATTGGACAATTTATTGTGGGCCTTAGACTATCTAAGGATAGAAAGCAAGCAAGCTGGTGGTCCATACAAAATCCTGGCGCAGAGTTTGACACTTTGAGAGACTTAACAGTTTGGGGACAACGGCGCGCTAAAGTGCCCGATCCCGCTTCACAGCAGCAGCAGTATACTGACACCCCTTCCGTGACGGCAACAGCATCTCCAATCTCTGCGATTCAGTCCAGTGCACAGACTGTAACACCTGACCGGTTTGAGCAACTGTGTGGTAATGTCGAGCAGCTGATGAAGGACGTGGCCAAGCTACAAGCTGGGAGAAGACCCAAGACAGATGCAAGGTCATCGGACAAGATTCAACTCGCCGACAGCCCTGACGACGTCCCGTGGATGAGGAAAAAGACACAGCCGCTGCGAGGAAAACCTGCAGACCGCCGCAGTCCTGACAGATGCCGCAACAGTAAGCAGAATGACTTAGGAGGACGTATTCAACAGTCTCGTCCTTTAAACGGGTAACCCCTGGGCGAGAAGGGCCAACCCAGGAGTAGACTGTCCAGGCCCAACGTCCAGCTGGGAATACAAGTATGTAGGAGACTGTCCATACCTACCAATCGTCATCGATGGCATCGCTATATCCGCCTTGATAGACACTGGATCCCAGGTGACAACCATTCCCAGTACCCTTTACAAGCAGTTTCTGGCCAGGTGTTAAGCTAGAACCCCCTAACCCCGATTGGAAGGTTCAAGCCACTAATGGTATAATGGTTACAATAGAGGGACAATGGGAAGCTACAGTAAAGGAGGGGAGGGTGCAAATGAAGAACCAGGGTATCTTAGTGATTCAGGATAAGCCTAACAACAAAGATCCATATGTAATATTGGGTACTAATGTTATGGTTAAATGCATCGATGAGGTGTTGTTCTTACTCCAACAGAGTGTTGAAGCTGGTAGACCCAGAGAGAGGAGAGCCATCCAAAAGCAGATCCGAGCTCTGGTTTATCAACAACAGGTAACATTGTCTAATGGTGAAATTGGCAGAGTACAGGTCACAGATCCCATTCCAATTGTGGTACCACCCAGAAGTGAAATGATGATCTGGTGTCGAGCAGCCATAGGCCTCAGAGGGCAGGACTACCAAGCTGTAGTAGAACCTGTAACGTCTGATAGTAGTCCTACGCTCTTGACAGCCAGGGGGTTGGTCGATGTGAGAAAAGGGAGAGTCCCCGTACGCATATTAAACTATGGTGATGACGAGGTCAGACTGCCAAGATATGCAACTGTCGCAAAATTGTACCAGGTTAAAGATGATGCTGTAATTGATGTAAAATCCTCTGCACAAACAGTCACTGATGAACCCCCTCTCTCCAAAGATCAGTTAGAGAAATGGTGTCAGGAGCTCAGTATAGGAACCTACAATACACCCTCTCACCAGAAAAATGGAGTTTACCGGGTAGTTCGGGAGTATGAACAAGTGTTCAGCAAACACTCACTTGACTTTGGGAGGATTAAAGGGGTACAACACCATATCCCCACAGGCAACCATGCACCTATCAAAGAAAGGTACAGGCCTATACCACCCACACACTACCAAAAAGCAAAAGAGATGCTACAGGACATGAAAAATGCAGGAGTCATTAGGGATAGCTGTAGTCCCTGGGCAGCCCCACTAGTCCTGGTTAAAAAGAAAGATGGTAGTATGAGGATGTGCGTAGACTACAGACAAATAAATAAAGTCACACACAAGGATGCATACCCGTTACCCCGCATAGAAGAGTCACTAGCTGCACTCAAATCTGCCAACTACTTCTCCACATTAGATCTTACTAGTGGGTACTGGCAGGTCTCCGTTGCAGAGGAAGACCGTGAGAAAACCGCCTTCACGACTCCCATGGGGCTCTGCGAGTTCAACAGTATGCCATTCGGGTCGTGCAATGCCCCAGGAACATTTCGGAGACTAATGGAGTGTTGTTTGGGCCACAAAAACTTTGAGACTGTCCTGTTATACCTTGATGATGTCATTGTATACTCTCAGACTTATGAAGATCACCTCCAGCACCTGAGTGAAGTGTTCGAGTCACTGTCCAAGTACGGGATGAAACTGTAACCGTCAAAGTGCCACCTGCTGAAACCCAAGGTCCAATACCTAGGACATGTGGTTAGGGCCGAAGGCGTAGCACCGGATCCGGATAAAGTCACCGTCATCAAGGAGTGGCCAGCACCAACTTCTCACAAAGAGGTACGTCAATTTCTAGGACTGGTCGGGTACTACCGACGATTCATCAAAGGCTATACCAAGATAGTGTGGCGCCCCTGTGTCCAGGAGGCCACAAAGGGAACTGCAGCCAGGCAGGTAGGACAATGTTGAACAACTACACCCTCACAGCCCACACAACCCACGTGTCAGAGAGGTTTACATCCAGCCCTGAGATTAGAACTATATGAGATCGGAGGGGTGGTGGATTCAGAGGAGTGGGTTGGGCACACCAGAGGTCAGGTGACTGACAGTATATAGTGAGGGGGAGGAGTGAAGGAAGGTAGTAGGCCGCAGTAGGCTGAGATGTAAAGACTGAAGGACAATCACACTCCCTGTGAGTGCAATGCTAGGAGCGCAGAATCCGTACTGAGTCAGTGAGAGCCAGAGGGGAGAGAAAACCCGTCCGATGCTGATGCCACCAGGAGTGTGACAGAACAGAGAAGGGACGGTGGAACCCGGGCCCTAGACAGCAGCTGAAGCTATTGGCAGTAGGCAGAGAAGACCCTCCTGATATACTTGAAGGAATAGAGAGAAGGAGCCTGGTAGAGCCTCGTGCTGAGGACTACTGGAGGCTGGCTAAAGTAGAGTGTCGGCTCTAGAGGGGACCATAGTTTACCCGGCATCACCAGACAACACGACGAGGGGTCTGAGTTCCAGATTGAGATCCCTACCCTAAAGGACAGGCAGCTAAGTGACGCACTAGGACTCACAGAAGCCCGAGTCACCGCCATACTGTCCGGCGTATCAACACACCACCCGCATAGACGGAGACCGTAATAGCCCGGAAAGGGACACCACAAGACTGTGTGAGGGTTCATAGGGAGAGAAGCCTGGCTGCAGAAGTAGAAAGAACCCGTGTACTTGAACTGTGTACCAACTGCAAATGACTTGTAAACTGCTTGAAGGAAACAACGAGTAAAGCTTTGGAAAACCCTGAATTGCCTCTCTTGTCTGCCTCTATCTACACCCAGTCTCCCTCATACAGGTCAGTCTGTCAGCACCAGCCAGGAGGAGAGATCCCTGCAGTGCCTGCAAGTAAGTGTGCTACAATTACACACAATAGACTTTAACCCTTACTGCCCCGGGGATACAGTTCTTCCCACTGGGACTACACCATCTCCGCTGCCATCACATCACCCCGGAGGTCTGCGGCAGCGGCGGCCCCATCACTGGCCGCACCAAGTGGTGACGTCACCCGTGACAAATCCACTTGTAAATATTCCTCTTAATTGTCGAGCCAGGACACGGTCCGGACCAAGCCACCTGTGACATCCCCACTACCATCCGGTCCGGTACCGAGTACCCCCGTCCCGTGGGGCTCCACAATAGCAGAACCTATGCAAGATCTATTAGTAGGTCAATGCAAAAACGGCAAGATCAGGGGACCCCCGTTTCACTGGGGACCAGAACAGGACAAATCCTTCCAAACGTTAAAAGATGCTTTAACTGGAGAAGAAATCCTGGCCTACCCTGACTACAATCTCCCGTTTCTATTGTACACTGATGCAAGTAATGAAGGTTTAGGAGCAGTCCTAGCTCAATGCCAGCAAGGGAAGGAAAAGGTGATAGCCTACGCCAGCAGAAAGCTCCGTCCCACAGAAAGGAACCCGGAGAACTACAGCTCATTCAAGCTAGAGTTCCTGCCCTGGTCTGGGCAATCACAGAGCGTTTCAAGCATTACCTGGCATCTGCCCCATTGACAGCTTTCACTGACAACAATCCTCTAATCCACTTAGAGACTGCAAAGCTGGGAGCCCTGGAACAGCGTTGGGTAGCAAGACTCTCAAACTATGATTTCACTGTAAAGTACCGGGCAGGTCATAAGAACGGCAATGCTGATGCCCTGTCCAGAATGCCTAACCTTCCTGAAGAGGGAGAAGACATAGATGACCTGGAAGAGATTGAACTACCTGCTTTCCACCGTTCGGGTACAGCAACATGTCATCAGAGGAACCAGAAACGTGTAGAGAGGACCGTGAACCCTTTACCTCACCATGACTGGAAGGAGGCTCAGGCTAACGACCCAGATGTCAGCCTGGTAAGAGAGCTGATCACTCAAGAGCACACCAACATGGACTCTGATGCCTCGCCAAATGCTAAACGCCTGTGGAAAGAGAAGGGAAGGTTGTTTGTCTACCAAGGTAAACTATGCAGAAGATACCTCAACCCAAGAACCCACGAACTAATCTGGCAGATTGTAGTCCCCAAGACTGAAGTCCAAATGATCCTTGAAGCATACCATGATGATGCCGGACACTTTGGATGGAAGAAGCTGGAGAAACTCCTGAAAGACTGGTTCTACTGGGTCGGTATGCGAGGCTCAATTGACAAGTGGTGTAAGAACTGTAGACCATGTCACCTTCGAAGGAAAGACCATTTAACTCAGAAAGATCCGTTGCAGCCAATTGTTACCACTAAACCTCTTGAAATAGTTGCTCTCGACCACGTGAAGCTTACCCCAAGTCAAACTGGGTACACTTACGCTCTCACCATTGTTGACCACTATTCAAGGTTCCTAGTAGTAGTTCCAGTTAAGGACTTAACTGCTAAGGTAGCAGCCAAAGCGTTCCAGAGTTACTTCTGTCGCCCCCATGGGTATCCAGACCAAGTCTTGACTGACCAAGGGCCAGCCTTCGAATCAGCTCTGTTCCAAGAATTCTTAGGGCTATATGGGTGTAAAAAGATCCGCACCACACCTCAGACGAACGGTTTATGTGAGAAGATGAACCACATTGTCATTGACATGCTCAAAACCTTACCAGTTGAAGAGAGAAATCAATGGCCAGAGAAACTTCCAGATCTCGTGGACATCTACAACCACATACCTGTTAGTTCAACCAATTACACACCTGCTTACTTGATGCGAGCAAGACCAGGTAAACTGCCTATTGATTTGCAGATGGGAACCATTGAACCCACAGAAGATTCTTCTGATGAAGATTGGGTCAGTCAATGCCAAGAAAAGTACAGAAAAGTACAAGAAAGTGTTGAAAGAAACCTAGAAATCAGCAGAACCAAGCAAGAAAAAGACTTTAACAAGCACGCCTCAGCTGAAACCACTAACTACAGGAGACGTAGTGCTAAAAAGAAAGCGAAAAACCAACAAATTGGATAACAGTTGGGAATCTGAACCCTACACCGTTATGCCATCACAGTATGACAATTCCAAAACTTGTGTTATCAGCAAAGACAATGGGAATACTTATGCAACTGTCTCAAGGGATCATTTGAAAAGATGTCCAACACAGTTAATCCCATAAGTAACCAGTTACCCTGCAGTAACTAAAGAAGAAAATCAAGAAAATCTAGTCCTTACAGACATTGGATACTTACCAGCTGACTGGCCACATATGCGGTGATGCATACATCATACCAGTTATGCATTTCTACCAGCCTGTAGAAAATCAGCAACCAATGCCAATGCAACAAGTCCAACAAGAACCAGTTCAAATGCAAGATATGCAGCCTGTTATATTGGAACCTGAGATTCCTGTAATCAGTGAACCTGCTAGTCCCACAGTAAGAGAAGCCATTCCTACACAACTACCTTCAGAGGATAGTCCAGTAGATAGACTATGTACTTACTATGGCCTTACACGTAGCAGAAGTAGAGAACCAAGAACCACCTCGTACACTACACCAACAGCTTTTGAGACACCTACACTACGCAAATCCACACGTAGTACATTAGGACAACCCCCAAACAGACTTGGAGAATGGGTTTAAAATGTAGTGGAATATAGTACCTGTCACTGTAAATAGTAACCGTTTCAGAACCTGTAAAAATTAGTGTACAGAAGGGTGGAGGAACTGGACCCTGTCCCAAGTATATCAGGTTGGGGACAGAAAGCGCCTGGTACGGTAAAGTAGGTTAGACCGGCCTCCCAAGCAGAGACACCCATAGGGAATGTATAAAGTTTAAATAAATGTGTGGACTTTACCTTTTTCCCTTTTTCATAAACTTTAGACAATTGTCACAGGACTTGTGTGACCAAAACTTTACCTTTTCCAGCCTGCGGCAGATGGACTAGTCCCGTATGGACTGCTTTTCATCTTTTTCATATTTTTCCCTTTCTTTTTAGGTATTTTTTGTACTTTTCTTTAAGACTCTGTAAATAACTGTTATAAAATGCTTAGTGTTAAGTTGTAAAAAGAACTTTTTGCTCAGCCGGGAGAACTGAGGTTAACTAAGGGGGAATGTGGCACCCTGGCACCTTGTTGGGCACCACAGAAATCCTTAGGGCATGAATAGAGTTAACAGCAAAGCAATACTCACACAGAACACCACAACACCTTAGTACACCTGGTTTCACTCCAAGCCTCTAGGGGGAGCTCCACTGGTCACTTTGAGCCAGTTCCTCCTATAAATAGGGTCTTGGAAGGAGAAACTTCAGAGTGTGCAGACGCTAGGAGAGCTGCAGGTTGTGTGTGATCTTCACCTTATGAGACACACACTAGGCCCAACCAGCCATCCAGCCAGTGAGGACACCCTTGCAATTGGGGTAAGAGGAAAAGGAGAAGCACCTCTCAGGGACACCAGAGTTACCATAACTCTCTCCCTTAATCACCGGTTACTGGAACCGAAGCTGTGAGAGCTGCCCAGCCATCACAGAGAACCAGCACGTCTAACAGGAGGTGTAGCCACCTGTTCCACCTGATGCACCCATCCACGAGAGCCCAGGGAAGAGTACTGATCCTGCTCAAACCCTTTTACAGTGCCCTCAGTGCTGCTAACCAGGTGAAGCAAGTTCCATCATTGAACACACTGCCGGTCCGGCTGGATTCCACATCCACCCGACCTTAATCAAAGAGATAGAAAAAGGAAGCCTACTACAACTGCTTGCTGTGAATCTCCAGGATTGCTAACTTCACTAACCCGGTCTTGCGTACCTGATATCCACCAGTAAAGGTACTAAAAATACTTTAGTGTGTCTGTGTCTGACTCCTGGGTCCAACAGCAGCATTACCGCAGCTGTCTCACAACATCTTGCGCAGCTCCTGGCTCCGGGGACTCCCGCTCATCCTGTGAGGAGCGTTCCATCTGGCTGTATAACATCCCCCGGAGACCCAAACAGCGGCGGTACAGTTACCGGACCTCTCACAGGTGGCGTCACGAAGAAAAATCATCCCTACTGTTCAGCCATTCCCCCTATTGATCTGGACCACCGGGCCTCACAGCCGCAGGCGCGGTTCCGTGACAAGAGGAGAGTCAACGCATGTGACGTGAACATCCCAGCTACGTGAGTCATGGACCAGGATGGAGCATTACAAGATGGGGACATTACTACAAGATGGGGACCAGGATAGGCACATTACTAGAAGAAGAGTTAGTCTGACATCAGTGGTGTGCAAAGTTTATGAGGGCACTATAATAGATGATCTGCAGAAATACAGTATATTGCAGAGAATAATGTAATAATGTTGTAAATAGTACATTCTATAAATGGGCTACAGTCAGCAGTGGAGACTGCATGGATCTGTGCTAGGACCAATTGTATTTAATCTATTTATTTTTGACCTTGTGGAAGGGATAGAGAGTAAATTGTCAGTCTTTGCAGGATATTTCAGACTGACGTTAGTAGTACAATATTACAAAACAATCTGGCAAAATGTCAGTGAGTAAGACAAGATCCTTCCGGGAGAGTGTCATGTGGACAAATGAAACCAAGATAGATCTTTTTGGTAAAGTACATGTGTCTGACACCCAGACGGGGCCTCTCGGTGCAGGCCTCTTGCTTTACCTCCTGTCACGGAAGCGGAGCCTGCCAGTGCGGGGCCCGGTAGTGCAGATTCAAATAAATTGGCTGAACAGTTTAGGGGTTAAATTGTTTCGTGATGCCACCTATGAGTGTTCCGGTGATACCCACCGGCGCTGCTTGGGCCTCCGGGGAATGGGATGCAGCAAGATGGAAAGCTCCCCACAGGCTGAGCGGTAGTCCCCGAAGCCAGGAGCTGCACAAGATGTTCTGAGGCAGCTGCAGTTACCTTAGTGCGCGGAGATTGATAGTTCTTAAGAAAGCACGGACATTGAAAGTCTCTGTAACTTTCCTGTAACCAGCAGATGGTACATGGCCTACAGTTGACGGGTAACGGACCAGGTGGACTCAGCAATGACCAGTGTTCCTCAGAGCTCCGCGGTGTTCCTCCATTCTAACTAGTTTGTGTTGCCGTTGTTGCCCAGGAATGCCACATCGGGTACAAGGAGGCTGCTTCAATTACCCTACCGGGGAATTCTGACCGGATTTGTGGGGAGCCCTGGGTCCTTTTGGTGGGTACTCCGCTGGCTAGACGACTCTGTGTGTGCAGCGGTGGTGGGGTGCTCCTGTAAAGCGGTCCCTCCACTCCTGGTTTGCATAGAAGTGATAAACGACTCCTAGCTTCGGAACCAGTAGTCCGGTTGTAGATGGGCACGGGTGTATTGTGACCCGTATGCAGTTGCCCAGGCTCCGGTTTCAGGGTGCCAGGCATTGGCACCGACCGGAGGTGGTCCGGGGGCCGCACAGAACTGTGCAGAGCCCCCGCTCCTGCGTTGCAGTTCTCGGTGTCTCTCTGCAGACTCTTTTCTGACTGTTTGCAGACTAACTTCTCCTACACACTACCTCTACACTCCGCCCACCAGGACCTTATTGGCCCTCTATTCTGATGTGCATGTAGGGTATGGAGCTCTGAGTTAACCATGTCATTGCTTAGTCAGAGAATATTGCTGCTGCTGTCTTGGCTGCAATACCCTCCTGTGACGCACTCGTTGCGGGGCACCACACATGATTCTACTGTTTACCGAAAACAGGCTGAGGCCTACAAAGAAAAGAGCACAGGACCTACAGTCACATATAGGGATGTCAGAGAAAAGGGCACAGGACCTACAGTCATATATAGGGGAGGTCAGAGAAAAGAGTACAGGACCTACAGTCACATATGGGAGAAGTCAAAGAAAAGAACACGACCTACAGTTACATATGAGGGAGGTCAGAGAAAAGAGCACAGGACCTACAGTCACATATGGGAGATGTCAGAGGAAAGAACACAGGACCTACAGTCACATATGAGGGAGGTCAGAGAAAAGAGCACAGGGCCTACAATTACATATGGGGGAGGTCAGAGAAAAAAGCACAGGACTTACAGTCACATATGGGGGAGGTCAGAGAAAAGGGCACAGGAGCTACAGTCACATATGGGGGAGGTCAGAGAAAAGAGCACAGGACCTACAGTCACATATGGGGGAGGTCAGAGAAAAGGGCACAGGACCTACAGTCACATATGGGGGAGGTCAGAGAAAAGAGCATAGAACCTAAAGTCACATATGGGGGAGGTCAGAGAAAAGGGCACAGGACCTACAGTCACATATGGGGGAGGTCAGAGAAAAGAGCACAGGACCTACAGTCACATATGGGAGAAGTCAGAGAAAAAAAACACTGGACAGAACACAGGACCTACAGTCACATATGGTGGAGGTCAGAGAAAAGAGCAAAGAACCTACAGCCACATATGGGAGAAATCTGAGAAAAGAGCACAGGACCTACAGTCACATATGGGGTAGGTCAGAGAAAAGAACACAGGACCTACAGTCACATATGGAGGAGGTCAGAGAAAAGAGCACACGACCTACAGTCACATATGGGGGAGGGCAAAGAAAGGTGCACAGGACCTACAGTCACATACGGGGAATGTCAGAGAAAAGAGCACAGGACAGTTACATATGGAGGAGGTCAGAAAGAAGAACACAGGATATGGGGAGGTCAGAGAAAAGAGCACAGGACCTACAGTCACAAATTGTGGAGGACAGAGAAAAAGCACAGGACCTACAGTCACGTATGGGGGAGGGCAAAGAAAAGAGGACAGGACCTACAGTCACATATGGGAGAAGTCAAAGAAAAGAACACGACCTACAGTTACATATGAGGGAGGTCAGAGAAAAGAGCACAGGACCTACAGTCACATATGGGAGATGTTAGAGGAAAGAACACAGGACCTACAGTCACATATGAGGGAGGTCAGAGAAAAGAGCACAGGACCTACAGTTACATATAGGGGAGGTCAGAGAAAAGAGCACAGGACTTACAGTCACATATGGGAGACGTCAGAGAAAAGGGCACAAGAGCTACAGCCTCATATGGGAGGTCAGAGAAAAGAACACAGGACCTACAGTCACATATGGGGGAGGTCAGAGTAAAGAGCACAGGACCTACAGTCACATATGGGGGCGGTCAGAGAAAAGGGCACAGGGCCTACAGTCACATATGGGGGAGGTCAGAGAAAAGAGCACAGGACCTACAGTCACATATGGGAGAAGTCAAAGAAAAGAACACGACCTACAGTTACATATGAGGGAGGTCAGAGAAAAGAGCACAGGACCTACAGTCACATATGGGAGATGTTAGAGGAAAGAACACAGGACCTACAGTCACATATGAGGGAGGTCAGAGAAAAGAGCACAGGACCTACAGTTACATATAGGGGAGGTCAGAGAAAAGAGCACAGGACTTACAGTCACATATGGGAGACGTCAGAGAAAAGGGCACAAGAGCTACAGCCACATATGGGGAGGTCAGAGAAAAGAACACAGGACCTACAGTCACATATGGGGGAGGTCAGAGTAAAGAGCACAGGACCTACAGTCACATATGGGGGCAGTCAGAGAAAAGGGCACAGGACCTACAGTCACATATGGGGGAGGTCAGAGAAAAGAGCACAGGACCTACAGTCACATATGGGAGAAGTCAGAGAAAAAAACACAGGACAGAACACAGGACCTACAGTTACATATGGGGGATGTCAGAGAAAAGAGCACAGAACCTACGGTCCTATAGGGTAGAGGTCAGAGAAAAGAGCAAAGAACCTACAGTCACATATGGGAGAAATCTGAGAAAAGAGCACAGGACCTACAGTCACATATGGGGGAGGTCAGAGATAAGAGTACACGACTTACAGTCACATACGGGGGAGGTCAGAGAAAAGAGCACAGGACCTACATTCACATATGGGGGATGTCAGAGAAAAGAGCACAGGACAGTTACATATGGAGGAGGTCAGAAAGAAGAACACAGGATATGGGGAGGACAGAGAAAAGAGCACAGGACCTACAGTCACAAATTGTGGAGGACAGAGAAAAAGCACAGGACCTACAGTCACGTATGGGGGAGGGCAGAGAAAAGAACACAGGACCTACAGTCACATACGGTGGAGGTCAGAGATGTTTGTGGTTGTTTTGCTGCCTCCGACATTGGGGACCTTGATTATTTACAAGACATCATGAAATCTGAAGATTGCTAAAGGATTTTAGGTCACAATATAGAGCCCAGTGTCAGAAAGCTGGAAGTATTATAAGTCATAGGTCCTCCAACAGGACAATGACCCCAAACACACTTTAAGAAGCAGCAGAAATGGAAGGAAGCAAAGCACTGGAGAGCACTGAAGTGGCAGAAATGAGACCGGATCTAAATCCCATTGATCACCTATGGAGAGATCTGAAAATTGTGAGAAGATGCCTCAAATATGGGAGACCGGGAGCAGATTACAACCCCTGGCAAAAATTATGGAATCCCCTGGCTCAGAGGATGTCCATTCAGTTGTTTAATTTTGTAGAAAAAAAGCAGATCACAGACATGGCACAAAGCTAAAGTCATTTCAAATGGCAACTTTTTGGCTTTAAGAAACACTAAAAGAAATCTTGAAAAAAAAAATGTGCTAGCCAGTAAAAATTATGGAATCACTCAATTCTGAGGTAAAAATTATGGAACCACAATGCAAATTTTCATTCCCAAAACTAACACCTGCATCAAATAAGATCTGCTCATTAGTCTGCATCTAAAAAGGAGGGATCACACCTTGGAGAGCTGTTGCACCAAGTGGACTGACATGAATAATGGCTCCAACACGAGAGATGTCAATTGAAACAAAGGAGAGGATTATCAAACTCTTAAAAGAGGGTAAATCATCACGCAATGCTGCAAAAGATTTTGGTTGTTTGCAGTCAGCTGTGTCTAAAATCTGGACCAAATACAAACAACATGGGAAGGTTGTTAGGCAAACTCATTAAGTCCATGCCTCAAAGACTGCAAGCTGTTCTAAAAGCCAGAGGTGGTGCAACAAAATGCTAGTGATGTATTTGAGTGTTGATTTGTCTGTTTGTCATGATTTTATACTTTTTTCCTCAGAATTGAGTGATTCCATAATTTTTCCCTCTGCTTGGTCTTCAAAAGTAACCGTTACTGACTACCACATTTTTTTTTCAAGATTTCTTTTAGTGTTTCTTAAAGCCATAAAGATGCCATGTGAAATGACTTTAGTTGTGTGCCATGTCTGTGATCTGCTCTTTTTCTACAACATTAAACAACTGAATGAACATCCTCCGAGTACGGTGATTCCATAACTGTTGCCAGAGGTTCTATAAAGAAGAGGCCAAAACTCCAAGAGAGAAGAAGCTCGTGGAGGTTATAAGAGGCGAAATGAAATTATGTCCAATTTGTAATTGGAATAATTTTCTGAGAGCAATTTCAAGGATGCCAACACATTCGGCCATAATTATACTTAATGACTCCACTAGCAGAATAGTGCAGTACTGGAGTATGATACAGGATTTAACTCAGGATCAGTACAGGATCAGTAATGTAATGTACATTGGGGAAAATAAGTATTTGATCCCTTGCTGATTTTGTAAGTTTGCCCACTGCCAAAGACATGAACAATCTATAATTTTAAGGGTCGGTTAATTTTAACAGTGAGAGATAGAATATTCAAAATAAAATCCAGAAAATCACATTGTCTAAATTACATAAAGGTTTTTGCATTTTGCAGAGAGAAATAAGTATTTGATCCCTCTGGCAACAAGACTTAATACTTGGAGGCAAAACCCTTGTTGGCAGCACAGCAGTCACACGTTTTTTGTAGTTGATGATGAGGTTTGCGCACATGTCAGGAGGAATTTTGGTCCACTCCTCTTTGCAGATCATCAACCATGTAAATTTTTTTTTGTATGCACTTTTTTTTGAAAAATAAAAAGAAAAGAAAAATCCAGTCCTGTTGAGCCGGGCTCAAATTTTTTCTATTAACCTTGATGTGAGGCCAGGGCAAGGCCAGGGTCTGAGCTCCAGTGGATGAGCAATAGAGCAACTGGGTGAGCTGGAATCAAGGTTTCTACAGCTGTCTTTAATGAGGTAATGAGTTGATTAGGAGCATCTAAAAGGTCTTCAGGAGCCAGAACTCCTAAAGGTTGGTAGGGGATAAAATACTTATTTTTCTCATCAAAATGCTTAGACACATGTGATTTTCTGGATTTTATTTTTGATATTCTGTCTCTCACTGTTATCATTAACCTACCCTAAAATTATAGACGGTTCAAACACTGCACACATAAAACTCCTCCCCAAGGGAGACAAAACGCTAGAGACCCTGCCAGCTTCAGGCTTATCTCGTTGATAAACCAAGATCCCAAGATCATGCCTAAAATCTTGGCAGATCAGGTAGCTCTCCTTCTCCCAGACTTGGTAAACCGGGAGCAAGCCAGCTTTGTCAAGGGAAGATCGGCGGTCGGAAACATTCGCAGGGCCATGATGGTTCTGGAAGCGTTCAGGTTCAGGGAGGGCGAACCAAAGGGGGCCCCAGTCATGGTCATGCTAGATGCGAGAAAGCCTCCAACAGAGTCAGCTGGCCATGGGTGGAAACAGTGCTAGATAAAAATAGGACTGCAAGGGGTGTTTAGGCCGTTCTTGCGCTCCCTCTACAAAAACTTGAGGGCCGGAGTGAACACAATAGGCTTCCTTTCAGATGTGATACGGCCATGAAGGGGTACACACCAAGGGTGCCCCTTGTCACCTTTGCTTTTCGACTTGACGATTGAACCATATCACGATACTTAAATGAGGGCCAAAGCTTCCATGGGATCCACATAGCAGCAAGGAAATTGAATCCAGCTTCTTTGCAGATGATGTCATACTCTATATGGCGGATGCACGCAGGGACCACCCAGGCCTCCTATTACAGCTGGAGGCCTCGGAAAACTATCTGGATTCCGCCTGAACAAATCTAAATGCGAGATACGCCCACTAAAAAACTTAGAAAGAGGGTGGAAAGTGGCGGGGGGTACTCAGGTGAGCTTTTGCGACATCCCTATAGCATATAGGCTATTAAATACCTGGGAGTATATCTAGGGAGAGACACGAGAGTCATATACAGACTAAATTACACCCCGTTAATCAACAAAATCGTAACAGAACTGGAGAGGTGGAGAGATTTGCCATTATCCCTGCTGATGAGGTGCCACCTCATTAAGATGTGTAGCTTCTCTAGGCTCCCATATCCATTCCAGTTCATCCCCCTCTTACTCCGCCACGTCGACATAAATAGGATAAATAGAACCTTTATGACCTTCTTCTGGAGGGGTAAGAAACCAAGAATCAGGGGACGCACACTGATGCTTGAGTAACCCAGGGGCCTATGGGAAGACGGAAACCGGGCTGGAGTTGGAGGAATGTGACGGGTGGCCCGCCCGGACCCGTAGCCCTGGTGGTCAACAGAAAATTTGGTGAAAATGAAAAGGGATAAAGAGAATAATGTCTTCTGATGCCACCTGCAGTGTCTGATGATGGTCATCAGCGCTGCTGTCAGACCGCGGGGATAATGGTATTGCAGCTTGAGTGGTGTAGCTCCCTGTAGGTGGTGCTGAGTCCCCGGGGCAGGGTGAAGTACAGCGCTGCGGTTTGTGTAGAAAGGAGACACGGAGGCCTTGTGACTCTATACTGGTATTTTACTGGAACCGGTTCAGATGGTACTTCAGGATCACAGTTTACACAGTCTTTGCATGGGTAGCTGGCCGGGCAGTCACTTGTCTTCCTTATGTCCCACTGTTCTGACCTGCGCCTCCTCACTATCCTTGCGCTGCCCTGCACAGCCCACTTGTCTACCAGGCCCGTTGGGTGATATAGGTACCCTTCTTCTCTCTAAGGGCTCAACCCGGTTTAGTGCTTCTGGTGGGGCTGCACGTTCTATACGGGGTGCGTAGCCTGATATTTCAACCCTCGACTGGCCGGTGTTGACGGCTCAGGGATAAACTCTTCTGTTCCGTTACTCGGAGCCGGCTCTCCGTTGGTGGTCTAGGATTCCCTCAGACCTGTCCAGTGGTCTGGCACTTGGTTTCCTCTTTCTTTCCTGAGCTGCCCTTTTCTCGCTAAGGCATCCTCCCTGGGAGTCCCCTCCAGGGCTCCCTCCTTGTTTCACTCCTCAGACCAAACTAAAGCTGTCTGTGTGACTTCCGCTTTCATACTCTCCATCTCAACTCCTCCCCCAGGACTGGGTCTCTTTCCAGTGGATTTAACCCTGTAGCCCCTGCTCTAGAGTGTGTCATGCAGGATGAAAGCCTCAGTTTAACTTTAAACTCCCCAATGATAGGAATAATGCACACTCTGTTGTGGGTGAAGTATCCTACTGTGGAGCACTGACCAGTGGGGCGCCACATTCACACTTGTCCCGAAGGGGTACTACCACAACCTGGTACAGAGTCTTTTTATGTTTTCAAATATAACAATAAAGACTTTTAATAATAACATTAAGTATACTTGGTTTCTTCCCGTCAAGGAGGCACATTTTCTTGTAATGTTGCAAACAGTCCTCATGAAAGTCTATGAGTCCTACACAAAATATAGTCTTTTTCAAATCAACAGCTATTTACATGACCGGATTTTGCAGTCTCTAGTCCACACATTTGCATACACGCAGGACATACCAGCCTCTAGGGCCCACGTGTCTCTCGTAGCTAACCCGGTCATTGTGGTAGGGATCCCGCTCACCTGTCACTGTCATGGCGGCTGCACCGACCTGTTTAATCGGTCTGTGCTTCTGGGACTCCCGCCACACTCCGCGGAGCCCCGATGTCCCGACTTCCTCAATGTCGCATTTCCGATCATCCTCCTCCTCGGAGCTTGCTGGCTGGACGGCTCCTCAGCTTCCTCTGGCTCTGCTCTGATCTTGCTGCCGCTGTCATCAGGTAGGGCCTCGGGGTCATTTGGCTCTGCCCCAACTTCTGCGCTGGTGACCAGCTGCAGTTTAACCTGTGGGTCCTCTCCGGTAACCGGGTGGTCAACCGTGAGCCGGTCTCCTGCTCCCGGTTCCAGCTCCCGGTTTCTGGACCTCCATTTCATAGCTCCGTCCCTGCTGCCATTTTTAGTTTCCGGAAGGGGTAGTTTAGTTGTTGGTTGTTTGGTGGACAATCGGGGTGTGCAAACAGTTTCGCCCGCTGGTATGGCCCTCCCATGTAAGGGGCCAAGGCACGCCCCTGAGCCAGCACACTGTCTCTTACATTTTCAAGCTGCTATTTTGGGGTTTCTGGAAAAATGGCGGGAACAGTTCTCTGGTGCCGTATATTGACTGTGCAAAGTTCTTTTCCAGGCCAAATTTAGAAAGTTCGTAAGGCACACAGTACCCGGTTACACCAGGCATGGGATCCTGTTCATGACGCCAAAGTTGACTAACCCAGGGGCCTATGGGAGCTCGGAACCCGGGCGTGGAGTTGGAGGGATGTCACAGGTGGCCCGCCCAGACCCGTAGCCCTGGTGGTCAACTGCATATTTGGAGAAAATGAAAAGGGATAAAAAGAATAATGTCTCGTGATTCCACCTGCAGCTTCTGATGATGTTCACCAGCGCAGCTGTCAGACTGCCGAGGATAATGGTATTGCAGTTTGGGTGGTGTAGCTCCCTGCAGGTGGAGCTGAGTCCCCGGGGCAGGGTGAAGTAGCACTTGATGTCGTAGTGCTGGCGGCGGGCAGCGCAGCTGCACAGCAGTTTGTGGAGAAAGGAGACACGGAGGCCTTGTGACTCTATACTGGTACTTTACTGGAACCGGTTCAGATGGCACTTCAGGTTACAGTTTACACAGTCTTTGCATGGGTAGCTGGCCGGGTAGTCACTGGCGAGATTAAAGTCTTTTTGAGGCTCCCGTAGTATACCTTCTTTTGTCTTCCTTATGTCCTGCTGTTCTGACCTGCGCCTCCTCACTATCCTTGCGCTGCTCTGCACAGCCCACTTGTCTACCAGGCCCGTTGGGTGATATAAAGTACCCTTCTTCTCTCTAAGGGACTCAACCTGGTTTAGTGCTTCTGGTGGGGCTGCACGTTCTGAACAGGGTGTCGGGGTTGATATTTCAACCCTCGACTGGCTGGTGTTGACGGCTCAGGGATAAACTCTTCTGTTCTGTTACTCGGAGCAGGCTCTCTGTTGGTGGACTAGGATTCCCCCAGACCTGTCTGGTGGTGTGGCACTGAGTTTCCTCCTTCTTTCTTGGGCTGCCCTTTTCTCTCTCAGGCACCCTCCCTGGGAGTCCCCTCCAGGGCTCCCTCCTTGCTTTCCTCCTCAGACCAATCTAAAGCTGTCTGTATGTCTTCCCGCTCTCACACTCTGCTCTCAACTCCTCCCCCGGGACTGGGTCTCTTTCCAGTGGATTTAACCCTGTAGTCCCCTGCTCTAGAGTGTGTGCATGCAGGATGAAAGCCTCAGTTTAACTTTACACTCCCCAATGACAGGAATACTGCGCACTCTGTTGTGGGTGCAGTCCCTCTACTGTGGCGCACTGACCAGTGGGGCGCCCACATGCTCACACGAGAAAAGAGTGGACTAGGGTTACCTAACATACAAGGTTATTACATAGCATGTCTGACGAGGCATATCTTAGACTGGCTGAATCACACTAGCACTCAGACTACACACTCGAATCAGAGTGGTGCATGGGACGCAGTAGCCATTCTACACTCAATGGAGCAACTGTGGACCCCCGGGTGAAAAACTCGATCATTTTCAAAGACATGAGGGGGCATGGAAGGCACTGCGAATAAAGCTCGGGCTATCCTGGAAGATATCTAAATGCCTTAGTCCATGGCTTAGTCCACTCATTAAAGTCTGGAGAGCTAAGGGCATTAAAACACTACAGGACCTAAAGCAGATGGTGAGAGTAGGTGGTTGACAGCAACCGAGACATTCAGGAAGTGGCGACTTAACCATTCTCATGCTCTACAGTTTGAACAACTGAGGCTACATTTATTCCATCGCTTACACGACTTAAGAAACGAATGCTCAAACCATGGACTGGACACCCTACTAGCTAGGGATGTAGCAGAAACTAATGTATCCACCATATACGCCAACCTAAAGCAAGACCTAATCCCCTCAGGGCCACACAGGATTCTCAAAAGATGGGAGGTAAGATTACAGGACAAGGAGATGAAGGGGAAAATTCTGATGGGTTTGGCGAGGAGAAGTTAGTAAGAACATCGTGAGTGAAAGGTGGAGGGACACCTATTTCAGAGTGATGCATGGGGCAATTCTTGGGTTCAATATACCACCCAACAAGACCCACCAAGACAGAAAACAGTCATGCCCAAAATGTGGGGACAAGGGGGTAGACATGTCCCATGGGATATGGAAATGCAGGATTATCCTCCAATCCTGGAAGGCAGTGAGGAACTTCACACAACACATACTACAATATCGTGTACCACTAAACTGTTTGTTGTGGATATTCCACAACCTGGGGGACCTGGGTCTAGACGAGGCGTTGGAGAAAACTACTACACACCATCATGGTACTACATAAATAACTGATATTACGACACTGGCTGACAGCAGCGGCACCAACGCTATTGGAACCATTGATGGATCTAAAGTGGGCAATGCTGGTTGAGAAGGTGGAAGCAGAAGGGGACAGGGACGCCAGAGCAACTAAAATCTTTGCGACATGGAAACCTTTCATAATAGATCAACTCTCTGGAGGCGACATACATCGATTAGTATATCCCTTCCATAACACGACATGGTATAACTAAGAAGACTTACATGGCACGCTTGGCCCTCTGAAGGTCCCGGGCACTATGAGAACCTACCATAACACATAAATGGTAATGTGGTGGTGGTTGCTGGGTGGGGTGGCAGAGCTAGCGATCAAGAAATGGAACGGTTATCAGTATTTTTATAGAGGGCAGCTGAGGGAAGGGCAGGGGGTGAGTGAAAGGATCCTCTTCCTTTCTATTTACCCTTTTTTCCTTCTCTTTTCATTTTTCCATCTTCCTCTCCGCTCTTGCTTTTCTCTTTTTCTCATTTTTCTCTCATTTTTTTTCTTTTTTTTTTTTTTTCTCTTGTCTTTCTTTTCTCTTCTTGGGGGGAGGGGGTTAAAGTCTTACTTTACGAAGCTCACATACTAACCCAACACAGACAACAACAAGTGTGCCACTACATGGTGTACAGACAGGCCTGAGACGCAAGTCTCCACAAATGGCCTTACATGTGGGAAATACTATGTTATACAACTGCATGTTATCAATGAAACTTAATAAAAAGAGTTTATAAAAAAAAATTATAGACTGTTCATGTCTTTGTCAGTGGGCAAACTTACATTATCAGCAAGGGATCAAAAAATGATTTCCCTTACTATATGTACACAATATCTGCACCAGCAGAATAGTGAATGCAGCTCTGGAGTATAATACATGATATACAGTGGGTATGGAAAGTATTCAGACCCCTTAAAATTGTTCACTCTTTGTTTCATTGCAGCCATTTGTTAAATTCAGAAAAGTTCATTTTTTTTTTATTAATGTACACTCGGGACCCCATCTTGACTTAAAAAACACAGAAATGTAGAAATTTTTGAAAATGTATTAAAAAAAGAAAAACTGGAATATCACATGGTCATAAGTATTCAGCCCCTTTGCTCAGTATTGGTGATAAGTATTCAGCCCCTTTGCTCAGTATTGATGATAAGTATTCAGCCCCTTTGCTCAGTACTGAGTATTTGCACCTTTTGAGCTCATACAGCCATGAGTCTTCTTGGGAATGATGACACATGTTTTTCACCCCTGGATTTGGGGATCCTCGGCCATTCTCCCTTGCAGATCCTCTCCAGTTCCATCAGGTTGGATGGTGAACGTTGGTGAACACCCATTTTCAGGTCTCCCCAGAAATGCTCAATTGGGTTTAGGTCAGGGCTCTGGCTGGGTCAGTCAAGCATGGACACACAGTTGTTCTTAAGCCGCTCTTTTGTTATTTTAGCTGTGTGCTTAGGGTCATTGTCTTGTTGAAAGGTGAACCTGAGGTCTGAGGTCCAGGGCAGTCTGGAAGAGGTTTTCATTCCAGAATATATCTATACTTGGCCGCATTCATGTTTCCTTCAATTGCAACCAGTCGTCCTGTCCCTGCAGCTGAAAAACACCCCCATAGCATGATGCTGCCACCACCATGTCTCACTGTTGGGATTGTGTTGGACAGGTGATGAGCAGGGCCTGGATTTCTCCACACATACCACTTAGAATTATCACCAAAAAGTTCTATCTTCATCTCATCAGATCAGAGAATCTTATTTCTCAAATTCTAGGAGCCCTTCATGTGTTTTTTAGCAAACTCTATGCGGGCTTTTATATGTCTTGCACTGAGGACAGGCTTCCGTCGGGCAACTCTGCCATAAAGGCCAGACTTATGGAGAGCTGCAGTGATAAATGACTTTGTGAAACTTTGTACAATCTCCCTACTGCATCTCCTGTGGTCAGCCACTGGGATCTTGATCTCACCAAGGCTCTTCTCCCATGATTGCTTAGTTTGGCTGGACAGGAAGGTCTAGGAAGACTTCTAGTGGTTCCAATATTCCAATATTCTTCCATTTTACAATTATGGAGGCCACTGTGCTCTTAGGAACCTTGAGTAAAGCAGAAATTAATTTGTAACCTTGGCCAGATCTGTGCCTTGCCACAATTCTCAAAGAAACACAGACACGGGAATGTCTGGTACAGCTACAGCCTTTATTTTCCTCCTACGCGTTTCGGAGCCTCCTCCCGAGCTCCTTCCTCAGGGAATATATATTCCCTGAGGAAGGAGCTCGGGAGGAGGCTCCGAAACGCGTAGGAGGAAAATAAAGGCTGTAGCTGTACCAGACATTCCCGTGTCTGTGTTTCTTTGGCTTTGGAGCAGCAGCGCGGACACCGAAGCACTTTTGTCCAAGATTCTGCATTACGACCACGGTCACCGTTGAGAGTGCGGTCCCTGCAGCAGCTGCTTGTACGCTATTCTACCAGTTGTGGGTTTCACAACTGACTAAGGTGAGCAATTCCACATCGACAAGTGAGAGTTTTTAATTGAGATAAGACCCTATATGCGCATTCTTTCTTTCACAGATTGCCACAATTCTGTCATTGAGCTCCTTGGGCAGTTCCTTTGACCTCATGATTCTCATTTGGTCTGACATGCACTGTGAGCTGTGAGGTCTTATATAGACAGATGTGTGCCTTTACAAATCAAGTCCTAACAGAATAATTAAACACAGCTGGACTCCAATGAAGGAGTAGAACTATCTCAAGTAGGATCACAAGGAAATGGACAGCATGTGACTTAAATATGAGTGTCTGACCAAAGGGTCTGAATACTTATGACTATGTGATAGTTTAGTTTTTCTTTTTAAATAAATTTGCAAAACTTTCTAGATTTCTGGTTGTTTTCAGTCAAGATGGGGTGCAGAGTGTACATTAATGAGAAAAAAATGAATTTTTTTGAATTTACCAAATGGTTGTGTGGCGCCCCTGTGGATCCAGTCGCCACAGAGGTACTGCACCCTTGTTAGGGTGTAGTATCCCACTCTCGGGTAAGAGGGGTACAGACCGGTATTGGGACACTCAGTGGGGCTGGGTGGAGAGGAAGTAGTTAGAGAGAGCACTTGGGAAGGAGTGAGGTCAGGAAAAACACACGTAGATGACGTGGGACACATACCTAGTGGTATAAATAGAGCTGAAAAGATCAGCTTTACCCATAGAGGGCTTAAGAACATTGCTGCCTCCCAACCATCATCCCCTAGGACAGTGATGGCGAACTCCAGGCCTCGAGTGCCACACACAGTCCAGGTTTTCAGGATTTCCATTGCATTTGACAGTTGGCAATCAAATTACCAACTGTCAAACTCTAAGGAAATCCTGAAAACCTGCACTGTGTGCGGCACTCGAGGCCTGGAGTTCGCCATCACTGCCCTAGGAGAACTGTCGTGCAGCGGTGGCCATCTATAGCCGAAACCTGCCGGTGGCGTCAAATAAAATTAACAAGTATCCCCAAGTCCAGTCATCCCTTCCCAGAATGAACCCTCCACGCCAGATGACCGTCCCTAAGAGAGAGAGCGCCACCCACAGCAAACTTTTAATGACACCGCCAGGGTCACGGAGCTGGTTTCGGTCCTTGTGATCCCCATGACGAAGCCTCCAAGCCCGATTGTGAGTATCCTTAAGGGTATGTCACACGCGTCGATATCGCTGTCAATGTCGCTTGTACGTCACGGATTTTCAGTCGCTCAAGCGACATAAAAGTGACGCAGGAGCAACATTGAAGTGTGTGACCAAGCGATGCAACCAGCGATATGTCGCTGATCGCCGATCACAGGTTTCACTGCCAGATGTAAAACCTGTCGCTCATCGCTCAGTAGACCTTGTGCATCGCTGCGTGTGACACTAAACTCAGCGACGTATTTTCTATTTGACATCGTACAAGCGACTAAATAAAATCGCTCGCAAGATGGCGACATCACCGCATCGCTGGATCATATTGACGCGTGTGATATCTTACCTGCGATAATTACACATCGCTCAGGCGATTAATAATTTGTGACGCATGAGCGATATCGCGGGCGACATTGACACGTGTGACAGGCCCTTAAGGCCTTGGAGGGGCGTGTCAGTTGCAATGAAACAAAGAGTAAAAATTTTAAAGGGGTCTGAATACTTTCTGTACCCACTGTAACTCAGGATCAGTAGAGGATAAGTAATGTAATGTATGTGCACAGTGATTGCGCCAGCAGAATAATGAGTGCAGCTCAGGAGTATAATCAGTGCAGGATAAGTAATGTATTTTTTTTACAAAATGACTCAATTTTTTATGTCGATTATTTCATTTTTATATTGAAACTGCAAATTTGTGTTCAGTAATTGGTATGAATCAGCAGTCTTGTATGTTTTTTTATCTTTCATTGTAAAGTTAGTACAACTGTTTATAACATGACCTAATTACCATTTCCAACTATTCTGTTGCTCAGCTGAGAGTCATGTGCTTCCTATTTTACTTTCTGGTCACTGCTTGATCTTGAGAGGTCATGTTCAGCAGAAGTTCCAGGTTCTTTTCTAGGACATCATCAGACATTAGACATGAGAAATTCTGAATGCAGTTTAATAATCAGAAGTCCACCCCTTCCCAAAAATGTACATCTTCTGATATTCTTAAATACATAAGTCATGAAGGCCGTTTGCCCTACAGACTAGAAACAGCTACAACATTTTACCTTTGCCTAATCGGCACTGAGATTTTTACGAGTTTCCCGTTTATTAAAAAAAAAATCAGTAAATATAAATTAGAAAGGTGTTTTTGGAAAAGCTGATTGGAAACCAATATTGCTACTATTGCATTTTATCTAGAGTTTGTATGGCAAACACAACCCCCGCTGTACAATGGCCACCCTGGTCTCTACATTAGGTGGTGGCACCGATCATTGTTATCTATCATTACGAGAAACAGTTGGAACTTAGAACTGTAGAACTGTAGGAGTTGAGTATTCTCCGGGGATTTCTTTTTTATTTTACATGAGAATAGTTTTAATTATGTAAACATGTAGTCATTTCTTAAATCCATAATTTCTATATAAAATAGGGAGTTGTGTAATCCTAGTCGCAGTCTATGAGTGGTTCACAATGGAAGATGGATGCTGCATTTGTGCTTGGCACATAAAGTTCCTGTCCACATAGTCCTTTAATCTGGTCTCAGCCTGCATTATATGGTTTGCCAAGGCTTTCCAATAGACTGAATGTGTTCCTTAGCCTTCATCCTTAATGCTGCTATACTTGTGTTTCTAGGGTCTACTTCTTCAAGGGGATACTTGTCCACAAAGTTGGCTCCGCATTGGTATGGTGGTGGTGGTCCCATGGAACCCAAAGGTTGTAGAGCATGGCCAACAGGTGCAGTGTTCATGAAAGGTGGTGGGGTGTAACTGCCAGGAATGTTCTGTGGGGTGGTCACAAATCCCGGTAGGGATTGTAGGGCGGTGGTGTTGGACATGGGTGGAGTAAGCCAGGAATCTAGCTGTAGATTCGTGCTGATGGTGCTCATGGCTGGAGGTTGTGGTGATCTGTTGAAGGAAAGAATTGGGGAATCTTGAAGCTTCATGGACGTCACCTCCAACTTTTCTTGCCGTCTCCATTTGGCTCTTCTATTTTGAAACCAAACCTATAATAAATATGAAAGATTGAATTTAGATGTAAAAACTCATCAAATACAACATTAAAGGTAGATACAAAAAAAGCAGAGATGGATTTGTAATTTATTTCTTCGGGAAAGTAATGTGATTAACTTTGTATATCAAACAAACTAAACTACAAAGTGCAGTCTACAAGCTCAACTTTGCATTATATGGGTCCGGATCAAGGTCTTTGGAGATTCTTGGGCAATAAAGATTGTGGAAAGGAGCAACCTGCTTCTGCAAATATCTTAGAGAATGTATAGCTAACCTAAGATGGACATACTAAGATAGTAAATACGTGCAAATCCCTTTATATATACATATATATATATAAACTACAGTGTATTTCAGAGCTTACACTGCCTTTTAACCCTCTTTAAAATTTGTTTGAGCCTACACTATGGGCTCCATCAAAAGAAATCAATGTCTTGCATTCCATGGTGTGAAGAACTGCGTACAATACTATTTTAATATCACCTCCCCACTCAGAAGGGCAAGAAGAGACCTAGGTCCAACATACCAATGAGTCTGTAAAACTTCATATTCTCTGCTTTAGTTTATATTTTTATATATTCTTGACCTATTATGTAATGAAGAGCTAAAAAGTATACAAAAATGTACATATAATGTAAAATATGTAATTAAAATAATATATTTATTAAAATATTACAACAAGTACTACAAGCTACTACTACTAATGATTTAAGTATTATTATATTATTATTATTATTATTAATAATAATAATAATAATAATAATAATAATAACAATAATGCAGTTTTTAGAAAACACATTACATGTTACCAATAAACTTTTTAAATGTTAAATGGAAACCATCTATATTAATGTATTATTAAATATATTATAGTAATTTTTAATTATTATTCAATATATTATTAAAATTGACCAATAAACTTGATACAATGTTAAATAGAAGCCATCTATATTAATATATTAGTAAATATATTATAGTAATATTTAATTCATAATTAAATTAAATATATTATTGCATATATTATTAAAATTGACCAATAATTTTTTTAAATGTTAACTGGAAAACCATGTTAAAATCATTAATGAGTATAATAACGCAAACATTTTAAGGCTAATTTTAATTTCTCTTCAAAATGTATCTTCCATTGACAATACTTAAATATCTGAATTTGACAATTTTATAATTTTTTGCTAATTTTAACTATTTAATTTAAAACTATTTAACTATTTAATTTAAAAAATAGTAAATAAACTTAAAAAGAATTTCATGTAATCGTTTTGATTTTGAAAATATATGTAAAAAAAACAACAATCTTTTCATAGATTATATAGCTTCCATATTATAACATTGCTACCTTTATTTTAAGGGCTATTGACAATTCACTATAACATTTCTCGTCATCATTATTTTTGTAAATTAGTTTTAAAAGTGTTTAAAAAATTACTTTTTTTTACTTATTTAACTTAGTTAAGTTTATTTAACTTATTTAACTTTACTTAACTAACTTTATTTAGAGATGAAGCATAACTAATTACGGTATATAGATGATTTGTTACACATTCTATAAATGCATAATTGACAATGGAAAGAAAGTGAATTCCCATTTATTAAATTATGAACTGGGAAATGAAGAAACCAAACTTCAGATAATGAATTCCTAAATAAAACAAAGCAACATTGATTAACTAAAAATATAATATTTATATTTTATATTTCATTATCACTTTTATTGATTTCTTAATTATTTACATTAAGTTAGGACTATCGTGATTCTCAAGTGAGATGATCTCTTAGTTCTACTTTTGTACTTCATTTCACAAGCTTTAAATATTTTGTTCAGAACAATTATAGACAACCTGATCTTCACTAATTTTCCCCTTGAATTACTGTAAATTGATAGACTTGTTGGGACAAGTGTTCTCACGTGAACTAAGAATCATCAAAGGTTTTAAAGATATAAGAACACTGGAAAAGTTATCACATTTCTTTAACAAACTTTTAAAGAAAGAAAAACGTTTTAAGATATTTGATATACTCTTTAATGTATTGATTTATTTCTATAATTACTTTTTTGTAAGGCAACAAAAAAGTATTATTTTTATTCATTACTTTTCTGTAAAGCTATAGAAATATATTATTTTTATTCATTTCTTTATGTTTAAAATAACCGAAAAAATTGGCTTCTTTCTTAAATTTGAATGAGTTTATTTCCACAACTATTTGTAGAAAATGCAACAAACAACTGAACTGAAAAATGTAATAGCCCAAATTTAGATTGTGAAAAATTCCCCAGCACATATTGATTTTGTATGATTATTGTAATATTTGTACTTTACAGGTTTCCACGATTTGTATCCATCTTACAGCGTATTAGTACATTAAAGGAATCTGAGCGATCTCCACTAATTGCCGCGTTCCTAATTAAATTACTCTTCAGCTCGTAAGTTTGGCTTATAATTACTATAACTGGATTAGAAACATAACAATCCTTTTGATTTGCTGAGCGTTAGGCGTTTAATAATCCAGTTTTATCTTACCTGGACTCTTACTTCTGGGAGGTTCACCTTCATGGCTAGTTCCTCTCTGCTGTACACATCTGGGTAATGGGACTTCTCAAAAGCTCTCTCCAGCTCATGGAGTTGGTAAGTAGTGAAGGTGGTTCGGTTCCTCCGGTGTTTCTTCTTGGGCTGTTCATCGTCTGATAATTTGTGATCACTGTTATTTGCCGATAAGCCTGGACTCAAGCACTCGCTTGGAGTTTTGCTACAGTATGTATCTGGAAAAAGATCAGAAAATTCATATTTTTTAGAGCATAACCCTACAAGATATCGGTTGCCATCAGATCATCTGTTTCCTGGTGGTTGAATACTTTGATAAGCCACTACTTGATCTCTTGGTAAATTTTGGCTAAATGTAACAATAAGAACTTAGACTACTAAGTCTACATTTTGGTATTTCCGAGGCCATCTAAGAAGTCACCATTGGCCTTTTCAATGTTTCTACTACTTTATAGGTGGTCTCAGAGATTGACCAGAGTTTCAATCATTAATAAAAAGCCATGCGTCATTATGTGGAAGTCAAAGACTCAGATCTTGGTCAACGTACAAAGAGAAAAACTCAACCATAGGTTGTATATCTAGACACTTACCCCCATAATCATCCTCTTGCCCGTCTTCTATCTGGCTCTGCTGTGGTTGTATATCCTCAGCCATTTTGTGATGACAGTGTCGAGAGTTCCTCTTCTCAGCTTCCTTGCCATTCCTGGGACTGCCCTCTGGTTGGAATGAGCTCAGAACATTGTCCTCTTTGGAAAATCCTAAAATAGCCTCTATGCTGTGAATCCTGGAGGGGTTTCCGATAGGACTTCTCACCAAGTGTCCAGAAAGAGAGAAGTTTCCTTCTCCATGAGTGAAGGACTGTGGAGATGCATTTGGGAATTAATTTTTTCTTGCTATTTTATATCTATGTTGCCAATGGATGCAATTTTTTTAATACTTTCCAAAGTAGGTGAAGAAAAATCTACTAGTCCATGAGTTTTTGGGTTTTTTGAAGCGTTTCAAGGTTTCGTGATGATGGTTCCTTGATGCCTTTAAGCAGTAAACACCTATTTCTATATATAATAATCTAAAGGATAGCAGTGTGCTAACATAGTTCAGCTACAACAGGCGGCAAATCTCTCTTAAGAAAGGCTGATTCCTCTAAGCTGGCTCCCAGGATCAGATCCTTCTGTTTCAGCGGTGGATGACTAGCTGTCCTTCAAGAGCAGAGGATCAGCTCCTTATGACCTCTCAGGAAGGAGTGACTCAGTTCCAGCTTGCTGAAGACTTTTAAAGTAATGTCTGTTCTTTGTGGCTGTGTATCAGCTGCCCCTGCTGTGCTCGTCCAAAGCTGTCACATCCCCACCACTAGATGAGGCTTTGTATTTATTATGGACACTACCTGGATAAGGAGAAGAAGACGCTAACTCAAGCTCCACCTCTCCCAAATTTCTATTCATCAAGATCCACAGAGCTTAACTCCCAAACACAATGTTTGTTTAAATAGTTTATCCCCTTTTATTCCATGCTTCGGAGCTAAATGCATTATTTCACCCTACACAGAAAGTAATAACTTCAAAATAACTGTAAGAATTAAGATAATGTCGACCTGCAGTCCTATGTAAATTCTGCAGATATCACCATGAGTTGTGCCAATACAGAACCTCAGATACATCTGGAGGTAAATGTACTAGATCTCATACGTATAGGGGGTGATTACAAGAGATGCTGCGCTGGGGTGGACCGGGGTGGGCATCGCTTCTTAGGCTGACAGATGTCTCTGGGTAATTATCATAATGGTCTATTATAAATTATAAATTGGATTGATTAACATAATCAGCTTGTCCCATAAACAGCTTGTTTTCACACAATCTTTACAGGGTAGATTAATAAGATTGAGTGAGTTCATTTATTTCATAGCCTCAGAGCAAGAGACCACCATGTCTGTCTGTCTGTCTATTGCTTATCTGTCAATCTATTTTCCTTTCTTGCTAATATCTATATATTAATCTACTTCTTTCTTGGTCTTTCTAAATATCTATCAACAGTATCTATCTCATATTTTTATCTATTTGCTCTAGCTCTTGTTTTTCTATTTATCACTCATCTCTCTCTTATTTTCTAATATCTATTTTTCAAATATCTTTGTACCTACAGTATGTATCTATCTATCTATCTATCTATCTATCTATCTATCTTTACCTATCTATCTTTTTATCCAGCTGCCATATATTATCTATCTTTGGGGGCTGTTACACGCTACGATATCTGTAAATATATTGCTGAAACCTCACTGATTTTCAGTCGCTCCAATGACATGTTAACAACGTCGTTGCGTGTGACACGTGGATCTTACAAGCAATAAGTGGTCTATCGTTCATCGCAGATATGAGATCCGGACCCCACATCAGACGATGTAGATCTGCAATCTGCTGCATCGTTCAGTGTGACACCGCCATAACGATCTCCTTACCGATTTCGCCTATTCCTGACACTGGCTGGCCTCCATCGGTGGGTTGTGCGCTGGATCGCTGGCGCGCTGCCAATTGAAAAATTGTTAACGAGATCTATGCTTGTGACACCGCACAAGCGATATCAATAAATTGTTGTAGCGATCTTGATCACGTGACTTTCCAGCCAACATCGTTTAATATATCGTAGCGTGTAACGGCCCCCTATCTCACATCTATCTATCTCTTTATCCAGCTGCCATATATTATCTATCTATGGGGGCCGTTACACGCTACGATATATTAAACGATGTTGGTTGGAAAGTCACGTGATCAAGGTTTGGAGTCACAGGTTTGGAGTCGTTCAAACGACATCGTTGGTACGTCGTTGCGTGTAACACCACGATATCACAGCGAAAAATCGTTGGATCACAATTGACAGGTATGAGGTCTGGTTCTCAAATCAGACGATGTCGATCATGCAATCTGCTTGTATTGTTCAGTGTGACACCGCCATAACGATCTCCTTTATGATTTCTCCTATTCACAACAGTGACAAGCATCTCTCACATTGGGTTGTGTGAATGATACCTGCACGCAACGTCGTTGGTGCGTACAGAACGATATCTATACATGTGACACCTTACCAACAATGTTGTCCACATGCGCGCTCCCCTGAGATCGTAGGTGAGATCGGCTACAAAATCCTAGCAAGTAACGGCCCCCTATCTCATATCTATCCTATCCTATCTATCTATCTATCTATCTATCTATCTGTCTGTCTGTCTGTCTGTCTGTCTGTCTATCTATCTATCTATCTATCTATCTATGCATCTATCTATCTCTACCTATGGGGGCCGTTACATGCTACAATATCTGTAAAGATATCGCAGAAACTTCACAGATTTTCAGTCGCTCTAACGACGTCGTTGCGTGTGACACGTCGATCTTACAAGTGATAAGTGGTCTGATCGTTCATCACAGATATGAGATCCGGACCCCACATCAGACGATGTTGATCATCCAATCTGCTGCATCGTTCTGTGTGACACTGCCATAACCGATCTCCTTTATGACTTCTCCTATTCACATCATTGACAAGCATCAATCGCTGGTTGTGTGAACGATCCCTGCACGTCACATCGCTGCTGTGTCCTGAACGTTATCTATACCTGTGACACCTCACTAATGATGTGTCCACGAGCCGCACCCCTGACATCGTTATCTATACATGTGACACCTCACTAACCATGTGTCCACGAGCCGCACCCCTGACATCGTTATCTATACATGTGACACCTCACTAACCATGTGTCCACGAGCCGCACCCCTGACATCGTTATCTATACATGTGACACCTCACTAACCATGTGTCCACGAGCCGCACCCCTGACATCGTTATCTATACATGTGACACCTCACTAATGATGTGTCCACGAGCGCGAACCCCTGAGATCGTTATTGAGTTCGCTCACAAAATTGTAGTGTGTGACGACCCCCTAACTCACATCTATCTCTTTATCCAGCTGCAATCTATTACTAACTTTCTATCTATCTATCTATCTATCTATCTATCCTATCTATCAATCTATCGTAGGCGGCCGTCACACGCTACGATATTAGCAAAGATATCGCTGAAATGTCGCAGATTTTCAGTCGCTCTGACGACATCGTTGTGTGTGACACGTTGATCTTACAAGTGATAAGTGGTCTGATCATTCATCACAGATATGAGATCCGGACCCCACATCAGACGATGTCGATCATCCAATCTGCTGCATCGTTCTGTGTGACACCGCCATAACCGATCTCCTGACCGATTTCTCCTATTCACATCATTGACAAGCATCGGTCGCTGGTTGTGTGAACGATCCCTGCACATAACATTATTGCTGCGTCCTGAACGTTATCTATACATGTGACACCTCACTAACGATGTGTCCACGAGCCGCACCCCTGACATCGTTATCTATACATGTGACACCTCACTAATGATGTGTCCACGAGCGCAAACCACTGACATCGTTATCTATACATGTGACACCTTACTAACTATGTGTCCACGAGCCGCACCCCTGACATCGTTATCTATACATGTGACACCTCACTAATGATGTGTCCACGAGCCGCACCCCTGACATCGTTATCTATACATGTGACACCTCACTAACCATGTGTCCACGAACCGCACCCCTGACATCGTTATCTATACATGTGACACCTCACTAACCATGTGTCCACGAGCCGTACCCCTGACATCGTTATCTATACATGTGACACCTCACTAACCATGTGTCCACGAGCCGCACCCCTGACATCGTTATCTATACATGTGACACCTCACTAATGATGTGTCCACGAGCCGCACCCCTGACATCGTTATCTATACATGTGACACCTCACTAATGATGTGTCCACGAGCCGCACCCCTGACATCGTTATCTATACATGTGACACCTCACTAATGATGTGTCCACGAGCCGCACCCCTGACATCGTTATCTATACATGTGACACCTCACTAACGATGTGTCCACGAGCCGTACCCCTGACATCGTTATCTATACATGTGACACCTCACTAACGATGTGTCCACGAGCCGCACCCCTGACATCGTTATCTATACATGTGACACCTCACTAACGATGTGTCCACGAGCCGCACCCCTGACATCATTATCTATACATGTGACACCTCACTAACCATGTGTCCACGAGCCGCACCCCTGACATCGTTATCTATACATGTGACACCTCACTAACCATGTGTCCACGAGCCGCACCCCTGACATCGTTATCTATACATGTGACACCTCACTAACCATGTGTCCACGAGCCGCACCCCTGACATCATTATCTACACATGTGACACCTCACTAATGATGTGTCCACGAGCCGCACCCCTGACATCGTTATCTATACATGTGACACCTCACTAATGATGTGTCCACGAGTCGCACCCCTGACATCGTTATCTATACATGTGACACCTCACTAATGATGTGTCCACGAGCCGCACCCCTGACATCGTTATCTATACATGTGACACCTCACTAACCATGTGTCCACGAGCCGCACCCCTGACATCGTTATCTATACATGTGACACCTCACTAACCATGTGTCCACGAGCCGCACCACTGACATCGTTATCTGTACATGTGACACCTCACTAACCATGTGTCCACGAGCCGCACCCCTGACATCGTTATCTATACATGTGACACCTCACTAACCATGTGTCCATGAGCCGCACCCCTGACATCGTTATCTATACATGTGACACCTCACTAATGATGTGTCCACGAGCCGCACCACTGACATCGTTATCTATACATGTGACACCTCACTAACCATGTGTCCACGAGCCGCACCCCTGACATCATTATCTACACATGTGACACCTCACTAATGATGTGTCCACGAGCCGCACCCCTGACATCGTTATCTATACATGTGACACCTCACTAATGATGTGTCCACGAGCCGCACCACTGACATCGTTATCTATACATGTGACACCTCACTAACGATGTGTCCACGAGCCGCACCCCTGACATCGTTATCTATACATGTGACACCTCACTAATGATGTGTCCACGAGCCGCACCCCTGACATCGTTATCTATACATGTGACACCTCACTAACCATGTGTCCACGAGCCGCACCCCTGACATCGTTATCTATACATGTGACACCTCACTAACCATGTGTCCACGAGCCGCACCCCTGACATCGTTATCTATACATGTGACACCTCACTAATGATGTGTCCACGAGCCGCACCCCTGACATCGTTATCTATACATGTGACACCTCACTAACGATGTGTCCACGAGCCGCACCCCTGACATCGTTATCTATACATGTGACACCTCACTAATGATGTGTCCACGAGCCGCACCCCTGACATCGTTATCTATACATGTGACACCTCACTAACCATGTGTCCACGAGCCGCACCACTGACATCGTTATCTATACATGTGACACCTCACTAACCATGTGTCCACGAGCCGCACCACTGACATCGTTATCTATACATGTGACACCTCACTAACCATGTGTCCACGAGCCGCACCCCTGACATCGTTATCTATACATGTGACACCTCACTAACGATGTGTCCACGAGCCGCACCCCTGACATCGTTATCTATACATGTGACACCTCACTAACCATGTGTCCACGAGCCGCACCCCTGACATCATTATCTACACATGTGACACCTCACTAATGATGTGTCCACGAGCCGCACCCCTGACATCGTTATCTATACATGTGACACCTCACTAATGATGTGTCCACGAGTCGCACCCCTGACATCGTTATCTATACATGTGACACCTCACTAATGATGTGTCCACGAGCCGCACCCCTGACATCGTTATCTATACATGTGACACCTCACTAACCATGTGTCCACGAGCCGCACCCCTGACATCGTTATCTATACATGTGACACCTCACTAACCATGTGTCCATGAGCCGCACCCCTGACATCGTTATCTATACATGTGACACCTCACTAATGATGTGTCCACGAGCCGCACCACTGACATCGTTATCTATACATGTGACACCTCACTAACCATGTGTCCACGAGCCGCACCCCTGACATCATTATCTACACATGTGACACCTCACTAATGATGTGTCCACGAGCCGCACCCCTGACATCGTTATCTATACATGTGACACCTCACTAATGATGTGTCCACGAGCCGCACCACTGACATCGTTATCTATACATGTGACACCTCACTAACGATGTGTCCACGAGCCGCACCCCTGACATCGTTATCTATACATGTGACACCTCACTAATGATGTGTCCACGAGCCGCACCCCTGACATCGTTATCTATACATGTGACACCTCACTAACCATGTGTCCACGAGCCGCACCCCTGACATCGTTATCTATACATGTGACACCTCACTAACCATGTGTCCACGAGCCGCACCCCTGACATCGTTATCTATACATGTGACACCTCACTAACGATGTGTCCACGAGCCGCACCCCTGACATCGTTATCTATACATGTGACACCTCACTAATGATGTGTCCACGAGCCGCACCCCTGACATCGTTATCTATACATGTGACACCTCACTAACCATGTGTCCACGAGCCGCACCCCTGACATCGTTATCTATACATGTGACACCTCACTAACCATGTGTCCACGAGCCGCACCACTGACATCGTTATCTATACATGTGACACCTCACTAACCATGTGTCCACGAGCCGCACCACTGACATCGTTATCTATACATGTGACACCTCACTAACCATGTGTCCACGAGCCGCACCCCTGACATCGTTATCTATACATGTGACACCTCACTAACCATGTGTCCACGAGCCGCACCCCTGACATCGTTATCTATACATGTGACACCTCACTAATGATGTGTCCACGAGCCGCACCCCTGACATCGTTATCTATACATGTGACACCTCACTAACGATGTGTCCACGAGCCGCACCCCTGAGATCATTATTGAGTTTCTTCACAAAATCGTAGTATGTGACGGCCCCCATACTATATGTATCTAATCTATCTATCTATATTCAACTCTCTATCTTTCTATATATCATCTATTCTAATCTATCTATCTATCTATCTATCTATCTATATTCAACTCTCTATCTTTCTATATATCATCTATTCTAATCTATCTATCTATCTATCTATCTATCTATCTATCTATACGCCCAGTTACACACACAGATAATTGTGCAGAGATTACAGCACATGGATGTAATGTGTATAATAAATACACTCAAAAGGTACCAAGATAAGGTAAATGTTGGGCCCAAAAATATGATCAAATAATGCCACACCTAAAATTCATACTGCAACTAAATATATATTTGAATGATGTGGCGGTGTGCCATGACATGTAGGGCATATTATAATATATATATATACATATATATATATATATATCCATCTATCTATCTATCTATCTATCTATCTAAAAAAAGTCAGAAAAACGAAACAGCACAGTCACACACAGTCGGGTGCAAAGCCCTCCTACCACTTCACTGGTACTTTATATAGATGAAAAAATGAAAGGCAGCACTTCCTTCAAAAAATCCATGTGGGTTTTATTTGTCCTAGGACTGCAACGTTTCGGCACCCAGCCTTTCTCAAGCACCCTGCTTGAGAAAGGCAGGGTGCCGAAACGTTGCAGTCCTAGGACAAATAAAACCCACATGGATTTTTTGAAGGAAGTGCTGCCTTTCATTTTTTCATCTATCTATCTATCTATCTATCTATCTATCATTCTCATCTTTATCATTCTCTTTATCTATCTATCTATCTATCATTTTTATCTCTAGCATTCTTATCTATCTATACGCCCAGTTACACACACTGATAATTGTGCAGACATTGTTCACAGATCTCTGGTTGCAGTGAAATCATGGACACATTAGTTCATTATGTGGCCGCGTACAAAGGGAACAATGTGTCCATGGTTTCACTGCAACCAGAGATCTGTGAACAATCTCTGCACAATTATCTGTGTGTGTGACTGGGCCTTATCACCTGTGTGTCTTTTTTATAGTTATTTATTCCAAGGTAGATTTTACAATTATTCCCTAATTCTTCTAAGACTCCGGGCAACAGTCGTAGAAACATCAATCCATAACGAACGCAAGAAAGTCTGGGTAACCTTACAAGAAAAGTTTTTGCTGTGCTTCAGGTGGAAGGAGGAAGACACTTTGTATAATAACTACGGTAGACTTTTGTTCCCCTTAAGCATATGTAACAATGCATATGAAAATGTATTATATTCATTGCTTTAAACATTAATACTTTTTTTGTTACCTTATAGCTTTTAAGTATAAGGTTATTTAATTACACTGTTAACACTATTAATATTTAATACAAATCATCTGATAATTTGAATAAATTGCAGATACTGTAAATAATAATGATAACTAATATTATTACAGTATATTTAGAAAATAAATTAAATAATACAAGTGCAAACAATAGTAAAAAACCTCTAATAACAAACAGTAGATTACCAATACAAATTATGTCATAATAATAACAATAATATTATAGTAATAAAACTAAGAACAATAAGAACAATTTTATTGATAATAAAACTAAAGTAATCAAAGTATAATGGTGATAATAATAATAATAATAATACAAATTATATTATAATATATAATATATTATATTATAATAATGAAAATAATATATTAAAATATACTATATAAGAATAATAATAAGCATAATATTATAATATATAATAATAGAAATAATAATATATTAAAATATATCATAATAATAAGCAATATATTATTATATATAATATAATAATATATTTAACTATTATTATTATTATTATTATTAGGGGTAATAACAGAAATGTAATATTATGAAACCAATAATTTACTTTAGTGTCCATTAAAAAAATTCAAAAAAAATAATAAAACATTTAATTATTTTCTTATTTATTTTTAAATTATTCTTCCAATTGTGTTCTTGTTCTTGCTACTGTCATAGCAGCTTGTGCGGAGAAGTTATTGTCTTAAAAGCTAAATTTGGAATGTACAGATTTTCCTTTGTTGTACATTTTTTTGTAATAAAGTTATGAAACTTCCCCATAAACCGTTTTGGGTCTTCTCCTCCTCCTAGAAAGTCACTGCCCGCCCATGGCTGTTATTTTGCTATTTAATAACATGTCCCTGAGAAATGATGGCTGCCCCAGAGAGCAGGACGGCCGGGGACACGGGAGGGAAGGCTTGGGCCCATTGTACAGGGATTTATAAAGCAGATAAATAGCATTGTGTGGTCACCACAAGACTCTGATGGCCGCCAGCTGGAGACCATTGTTCCCCGATGCACTGCTCAATAAGAAGCATTTATGTAGTGAATGAGGCTCACAATCCGTCAGGCTCCATCATGTCACCACTGACCACTGAATATATACAACCAGAACGTCTATTGTTCTAGACTTATAGTGGCCAACTACATGAACCACCTATGTGGATAAATATGGGGTAAATTACATTGAAGAGAACGAGATAGATACATGAAAGATAGAAAGTTAATGGATAGATTAAATAGATAAATTAGATAAATAGATAGATGTCAAACAATCAGATCAGAAGAAAACCAACATCATGATGTTTCAGAGGGAAAAGACAGGATCAAACCAGCATTCTTCATTTGAGCTAAATAACTGCAAACTGAATTATTATTTATCAGCCATGAGCTTGATCTCGAGTCATGGTGACTTGATGGATGAAAGCTCTGTAGGAAGATCGATCTTGTGCAAGCCTAGATAGGTCCACCTGGGTCTTCTCCAAGCCTAGACAGCTCCACCAGGGTCTTTTCCAAGCTTAGATAGCTCCATCATGGTGCTGTCAAAGCCTAGATAGGTCCACCAGAGTCTTGTCCAAGCCTAGATAGATCCACCAAGGTCTTCTCCAAGCCAAAGTAGGTCCACCGGGGTCTTCTCCAAGCCTAGATAGGTTCACCAGAGTCTTCTCCAAGCCTATATAGGAGTCTTCTCTGCCGTTAACGTGACAACATCAAGCCATTCGATTGCTGGTCTTCCTCTTGCCTTGTACCTTCTATTCTTCCAACCATAATGCCCTTTTTTACTGATTTTTCTTTTCGTTTAATGTGTCCAAAGTAGGCAAGTCTTAACTTGGTGATCCTTGCTTCAAATATTGCTTGCAAACTTAAAGGAGTGGATATATACACCGCCCTTGGCATAGAAATCCATCAGTCAAGGAACAGAACCTTTTATATAATATGATGGAAACTCTACCATTGGAAGCCACCAATGAGGATCCGGCTAAAAGTCTTCTGTTTCGTCATCACCCCAATCTTCTTGTACTGCAATGAAGTCTGGGATCTTCACACATACCCAGACTGGTCAAGGTGGAATTCCAGCCCAACATTTGGGGCAGCACGGTAGCTCAGTGGTTAGCACTGTTGTGATTTGCACCAACAAATCCCACGAAGGACAACATCTGCAAGGAGCTTAAGGGTATGTGCGCACTGGTCGGGTTAGGGCCGGATTAGGTGTTTAAACCGCCGGTCGGTTTACATAAATTTCATGTAAATTTATGTTAATCCAAACCGGCGTTTGGATTAACATAGAAACCTATGTAAACCGACACCCGCTGTGCACACAGCGGCGGTTTACACATGCTCATCCGTTGCTAACCCGCTGGGTTCCCAGCGGGTTAGCAAAGAATGAGCTTGTTCTATAATCCGGCCGGTTCTGCAGCGGCTGCAAGCAGAATCATGTACTGCTTCCAGCCGCTGCAGAACGGCCGGCGCTAACCCGCCCGTCTCCCGCCGCACATACCCGACAGGAAGCCGGTGGACGGCTCCGGAGCTTCCTGTCGGGTCCCGCCCAGCCGCCGCCGCCACAAACCCGCCCACCATGCGCACATACCCTATATGTTCTCCTTGTCTTTGGCTGGGTTTCCTCCGAGTTCTACAGTTTCCTCCCACACTATAAAGACAGACTGGTAGAAAATGTAGATTATGAGCCCAAAAGGGCACAGTACTTAAAGTGTTGTGGAATATGATGGAGCTGTATAATGAAAGCTTAATAAATAATTAATAACAGAAATATTCAACCTAGGATTCAGCATGCACTTTTTCCGGGTCCATCAGAGTACCTAAACCAACCCTTACCAAAACACCAATCACAGCAGCCAGACAAAAGCCAGATGTTACGGCCGGATTAGTTTTGTTATGAACTTGAATTCATTGTTTCTGGATCCTAATCCAGCAGGACTGGATATATGCTGACCACAAGGGAGAAGAGAGCATCCCCTGTCCTCCGGAAGAGAGACTGATGTTATAAATATTTTGTGTGACTTCGTACTGGCGTCTTCCAGGTGTCCGAATCATCAAGGACTACCATTGTTAAAGAAGGGAGGAATGTAAGGAAGTGGACTGATTGCTGTCACATTCCTTTCCCTGAAGACACCAATTGCGTTGTTATGATGTCATGTAAATTGCGTCCTACATCTTTGTAAATAATGCAATTTGTGAATCATGAAGAAATGTAATGTGTTATAATGTTTTCATGTATAATATATAGCACTTTATATGTAGTGATAAGTGTTACCTTCAGGGAGGGGATAGCATCGTGGGAGAGTGACAGTTTCCTGTGATGCTTCAGATAGGGCCCAGCTTGTGACTAGAGCGGACCTACAGTCTGAGAGGTCATCAAGGCTGTATGCAGTGACTGGCCTGTGGCAACAAAAGAAGAGAGTAGACTGATTGAGATAGTGTGACCCTGAAGTGTGGACAAGAAACAGAATGTAGACAATGTTGAGGCTAGAGATTAACTTTATAATACAGTTGCTTCAGATAGAAGTGTCTGGAGGACAAGACTTTAGCGCAGGGCTGTGGAGTCGGTAAGCTAAACCTCTGACTCCTCAATTTACCTTACACCGACTCTGATTCTACGACTCCGACTCCCACATATATTTCTTATATTTAAGTGATAAATTTATTGTAGTAGTACAATGTGAACATCAGACATTTAATCATTTTTTATAATACAATAATCAAGATATTTAGATAGAACATGACATATATTTATTGGAATACAACTTTAGAACACAAAAAACTGTAATAAAATTGTAAATATAGATTACATATATACTGTATATACTCGAGTATAAGTCGAGTTTTTCAGCACAAAAATTGTGCTGAAAAGTGCCCCCCTCGGCTTATACTCGAGTCAAAGTGTGCAAATTAGTGGGAGAGCGATGATCAGGAGCTGGATGAGGCGGTGTCATGTGACCGGCGCAGAAGCAATGACGTCATCGCTGCTGCGTCAGCCACAGGAATAGAGGCCGGGTACAAGCAGGAAGAAGACCGGAGGATGCACAGTGACAGAGCAACAGGGATAAGTATGAATGAGCTATTATTTTACAGGTGAGCGGCAGCAAGGGGGGCCTGTATACCACTGAGGGGGGGCCTGTATATACCACTGAGGGTGGCCTGTATATACCACTGAGGGGGGGACCTGTATATACCACTGAGGGGGGGCCTGTATATATCACTGATGGGGGGCTGTATATACCCTGATGGGGGGCCTGTATATACCACTGATGGGGGGCCTGTATATACCACTGAGGGGGGCCTGTATATACCACTGGGGGGGCCTGTATATACCACTGAGGGGGGGCTATATATACCACTGAGGGAGGGCCTGTATATACCACTGAGGGGGGCCTGTATATACCACTGAGGGGGAACTATATATACCACTGAGGGGGGGCCTGTATATACCACTGAGGGGGTTGTATATACTGTTTTCAACATACTAAATAACATTTGTGCAGTCTATGAATTTGTTCTAAGAAATACAGTGCCTTGTGAAAGTATTTGGCCCCTTGAACTTTTCAACCTTTTGCCACATTTCAGGCTTCAAACATAAAGATATAAATTCACATTTTTTTTGTGAAGAATCAAGTGGGACACAATCGTGAAGGGGAACCAAATTTATTGGATATTTTAAACTTTTTTAACAAATAAAAAACTGAGGCGTGGGGCGTGCAATATTATTCGGCCCCTTTACTTCAAGTGCAGAAAACTCACTCCAGAAGTTCAGTGAAGATCTCTGAATGATCCAATGTTGTCCTAAATGACTGGTAATGATCAATAGAATCCACCTGTGTGTAATCAAGTCTCCGTATAAATGCACCTGCTCTGTGATAGTCTCGGGGGTCTGTTTCAAGTGCAGAGAGCATCATGAAGACCAAGGAACACACCAGGCAGGTCTGAGATACTGTTGTGGCGAAGTTTAAAGCCGGATTTGGATACAAAACCATTTCCCAAGTTTAACATCTCAAGGAGCGCTGTGCAAGTGATCATATTGTAATGGAAGGAGTAATGGACCACTGCAAATCTACCAAGACCCGGCCGTCCCTCTAAACTTTCATCTCAAACAAGGAGAAGACTGATCAGAGATGAGGCCAAAAGGCCCATGATCACTCTGGATGAACTGCAGAGATCTACAGCTGAGGTGGGAGAGTCTGTCCATAGGACAACAATCAGTCGTACACTGCACAAATCTGGCCTTTATGGAAGAGTGGCAAGAAGAAAGTCATTTCTCAAAGATATCCATAACAAGTCTCATTTGAAGTTTGCCACAAGCCACCTGGGAGACACCAAACATGTGGAATAAGGTGCTTTGGTCAGATTAAACCAAAATCAAACTTTTTGGCCACAATGCAAAATGATATGTTTGGCATAAAAGTAACACAGCTCATCACCCTCAAAACACCATCCCCGCTGTCACACATGGTGGTGGCAGCATCATGGTTTGGGCCTGCTTTTCTTCAGCAGGGACAGGGAAGATGGTTAAAATTGATGGGACGATGGACGGAGCCAAATAAAGAACCATTCTGGAAAAAACCTGTTGGAATCTGCAAAAGACCTGAGACTGGGACAGAGATTTATCTTCCAACAAGACAATGATCCCAAACATAAAGCAAAATCTACAATGGAATGGTTAAAAAATAACCGTATCCAGGTGTTAGAATGGCCAAGACACATCCAGACCTGAATCCAATGGAGAATCTGTGGAAAGAGCTGAAAACTGCTGTTCACAAACGCTCTCCATCCAACCTCACTGAGCTCCAGCTGTTCTGCAAGGAAGAATGGGCAAGAATGTCAGTTCTTGATGTGCAAAACTGATAGAGGTATACCCCAAGTGACTTGCAGCTGTAATCGCAGCAAATATGGCGCTACAAAGTATTAACTCAAGGGGTCGAACAATATTGCACGCCCGGCTTTTCAGTTTTTTATTTCTTAAAAAAAGTTTAAAATATCCCAAAATATTTGTTCCACTTTACGATTGTGTCCCACTTGTTGATTCTTCACAAAAAATTAGAATTTATATCTTTATGTTTGAAGCCTGAAATGTGGCAAAAGGTTGAAAAGTTCAAGGGGGGCCAAATAGTTTCACAAGGCACTGTAGAATCTTCTCCATCAGATCCTCCTTCATAGATGACCTCAAATCTGACCTAATAATTTTAAGGCTAGAGAACAAACTCTCTACACTAACATGGGTTGGAGGCAAAGCCGTAACCACATGGGCAACATCTCTAACAATTCCCGAGTATAAAGGAATTGCCTCATGCACAGTCAGTTTTGATGAACGGTCGAATTTTTCTATGTCTTTGAGAGCAAGTGAACATTTTTGCTGAAATATGGTCAATATGCTTGCTATAGGAGATGGAGTAAAATCTTATTCCTTGCGGCAACGCTTTGCCTGCTCCATGTCATCCAAATACTTGTCAAAGTTAAACTCCTCATCTGATGAAGATGTGGCAGCAGTAGCACTGTTGGGACCCAAGTCCTCTTGCGACTGGCAGTCCTCCTGTAGGCCACTCATCCTAACTGCTACCTCAGTCAGAGCTTCTTTTTCTATAGTAAGCTGTTGATCATCAAGCAGTATACAATGACTTGGGTCCACATAAACAGCTGAGCAGAAGAATTTTATTTTCCAGAGAGAGAGAATTTTATTCTCTCTCTGTTTCATTGAAGCAGAAATGCCATCTGTGATTAAACCTCCTCTTTGGGACAGGGAAAATAGCAAGTTCTTCCACTCTGTATAGTATGTGAGCTGTCCAAGGTCCTGTAGGCTTTTACAGTAGATCTATGGCGGTGCGCAGCCCATAGATCTACTGTAAATGCGTACAGGACCTCGGACAGCGCACATACTATACGTACATTACGCATAGTATGCGCGCAGCTCACGGGAGCCATGGCTCCATTCACAAAATTGTACAGAGCCGACAGGAGCCGGATTATTGTACAGGAGTAATTAACCCATTACATGCCTACCTAAGTGGGTAGCATGTCTCTAGGAGGGGTGGGCATCCCCTAGAGACATGATGGGCACAATTATTATTAATATTTAAGCTGTTTTAACAGTTTTAACACTTTGCTTATCAGCAAAGTATACAGTAACCACATTGCTCAGGATTACACATCCTGAGCAATCCGGTTACCGCATTGCTGATGCTAGAACAACTCCAAAAACTGCAGCCTGCATGATTTTTCACGCAGGCTGCAGAGCTGGATGCCGTAACCGGATTGCTTGTAAGCTCAAAACTGGATCAGGATTTGAAACAAGTTAAATTATAGAGACAACTCTGGGGACAGTTACACCACAATAAGATCATTCATTAATTGGTTACATAATATTAAACATAATTAATCATTGGTCACTAACAGATGTAAAATTATTGGATTATGCAAATCTATTCCATATATGTATTAATTCTTGATTTAATTAATCATTTTGGTGTTATTAACATTTTTGAGTCATCACATTTATTATCTAATGTTATGGAACATGCTGCTTTGTTATTAAAACATTCTTCTCTTTGGCTTCACTCCCAGACCTAGATAGCCTTCATTACTTTTCTCTCTAACTCACAGAAAGCACTATTTCTTGAATTCTTAAGGGCAAGTAATATTTAAAGTATTTAAAAGGATATGTATATGCTAGATATGCAGTACAATACAAGATACAAGCACATTGATAAATCTTTGGATATTTTCATATTTTGATAAATATTGATTTGCATAATACTGTGAAGTTGAAACTTGCTAGAACTTATATGCCGGCTATCTCAAGAATAAAGTTATTACTGAAGGACTGTTAAGTAAAGTGTTATTGGTTAAAGTGAACTGGTGGTCTCCATGTCGGGTTGATTCAGTATCCAGTCCTGCCCTGCCAAAGCGAATGGTAACAAGCAGCATAAATGGTTGTACAGCTCACCTGACACAAGTTCAAACACCCAGCCATGATCATGACTTTCATGTAGCATGCTGAGTCAATCTCTCCCAATGACTACCGCCCCTTGCCACGCTACTCCTACTTTATAGCTTTTTCATATAAATATATAGCTATAAGATAGGTTGCCAGTGAATGGCTAGATTAATAGGTTATAGATAGAGAGCTCACACTATTATAGGGCTCTGACTTTGGTCATCATCTACTAGTGCAGACATGACCCTTTATAGGGTAGTATATTGATGATTCTTCCCCCATGAATGTGGTTCATGGTGACGATGTAAATAATTCCCTACCTCTGTGCCACTTTAAAGAGTAAGAGAGTGTGCTATAGGGTATAATGCCAACAATTCTGCTGCCAAGATCTAGATGTGTCCACCATTACCTTTCCCCAAACGTTAAGAATTTGATACATAATAACAAACCATTTTAGGCTGCAATTCACGTTATAACCACTGGATGGAGAATTACAGACACAAACTATTCTGCAGAGTATGAACTCTTATGTGCAGGGTCCTCTCTCTCTCCTCTAGAGTGTCAGCTCTTATGTGCAGGGTCTTCTCTTCTGCAGAGTGTCAGCTCTTATGTGCAGGGTCTTCTCTTCTGCAGAGTGTCAGCTCTTATGTGCAGAGTCCTCTCTCCTGTAGAGTGTCAGCTCATAGGTGTAGGGTCCTCTCTCCTGTAGAGTGTCAGCTCTTATGTGCAGGGTCTTCTCTTCTGCAGAGTGTCATCTCTTATGTGCAGAGTCCTCTCTCCTGTAGAGTGTCAGCTCATAGGTGTAGGGTCCTCTCTCCTGTAGAGTGTCAGCTCTTATGTGTAGGGTCCTCTCTCCTGTATACTGTCAGCTCATATGTGTAGGGTCCTCTCTCCTGTAGAGTGTCAGGTCTTATGTGCAAGGTCCTCTCTCCTGTAGAGTGTCAGCTCTTATGTGCAGGGTCCTCTCTCCCGTAGTGTCAGCTCTTATGTGCAGGGTCCTCGCTCTCTCCTGTATAGTGTCAGCTCTTATGTGCAGGGTACTCTCTCCTGTAGAGTGTCAGCTCATATGTGTAGGGTCCTCTCTTCAGCAGAGTGTCAGCTCTTATGTGCAGTGTCCTCTCTCCTGTAGTGTCAGCTCTTATGTGCAGGGTCCTCTCTCCTGTACTGTCAGCTCTTATGTGCAGGGTCCTCTCTTCTGTAGAGTGTCAGCTCTTATGTGCAGGGTCCTCTCTCCTGTAGTGTTAGCTCTTATGTGCAGGGTCCTCTCTTCTGTAGAGTGTCAGCTCTTATGTGCAGGGTCCTCTCTCCTGTAGAGCGTCAGCTCTTATGTGCAGGGTCCTCTCTCCTGTAGAGTGTCAGCTCTTATGTGCAGGGTCCTCTCTCCTGTACAGTGTCAGTGTGGTGCCCCTGCAACCAGGTGGCCACAGGAGGGAAGTGCAGCCAGGTAAGCAAGGTGGTTGAAAACACACCCACACCGCACAAACACCGACCCTACGTCTAGGACTCAAAGTTGGGCAAGGGGTAGCAGGTGTAGCACAGTGGGTGGAATGTAGGAGGACACTGACAAAGTGGGTGGAGAGACCTAAACAAAACACAGGGAACACACAGGGGTAGAGAGGGGAGAAGAAGAAGCAGACAGTGAGAATGGAGCTGCAAAGCTGCAGCAGATTGAGAACAGAACAGAGAGAGACTTCCCAAAGAGTTTCGGGCTCCCTGGAAATGCAGAATCCTGTGAGGCATGGACCCCTGGAGAGAAAGCCTACTTCACAGCTTGGAAGAGACGGAAAGGAGAAAGACTGAAAGAGACCCCACAGCTAAGGAGGGTGGGAGGAAAAGGGCCCGGCAGCCAGAGACCTGTGCTGCGTGGAGGAACCCTTAGCACAGTGACAGACAGTAGGAGCCTGGTAGCCACACTACAGAGTAAGGAGAAAGAGGGTGTGTCGGCCTGTAGAGCGCGAAACCAAAACCCGCCCCTTGCTCTACCGAATTCATCCGAAGCGCCGCGGCCTAGTCCGGAAAGTCCCGACTTAGTGGGGGGCGATGATGATGGTACTTTCGCTGACCCAGTGAATTACCCCCAAATGACAATAGCTGCATCCAGTAGCACCGCCAGCACACCGGGTGCTGTAGCCCCGATCATGCCGTTCTCGCTCCCGTACATCCCGGGTGCCAAGTGGTTGCCCCAGTATGATGGCAGCCCCGACACGTTAGCGATCTTCGGAAGAAAAATCACAAGTGTCCAGGACATGTATGTGATGACCAGTCAGCAGCATGGTGCTGTGGTAATCGGACAGTTAACTGGTGCAGCAGAGAAAGAAAGTGTGTCCTGGTCCATCGCTGAACGGGGACCAGTAGCTGTAATATTTGATAAGTTGAGAGCTACTTTTGAAGAGTGTAATGAGGCTGACATAAGGATGTGCATTTATCATTGCTACCAGAGGCCGGGGATGATATCAGAACCTATGCCTGGCGCCTGGAAGAAGCCCTGCGTGCCCTTAAACAAGTCAGTCCTGCCAGTGTACCAAGTGATGACAAACTGTTAATTGAGCAATTCATCAGTGGACTATTATCCTCCGAGGACAATAAAACTGTGCGCTGGTGGTCACTAAGCCACCCGGAAGCTGATTTTAGCACTTTAAAGGACATGGCCATAAAAGGGTTGCGGCCAGTGGAGACTCATGAAGCTGCCATCCGGCGGTTGTGCAGTGGTGAGGTGCAGGCTACCCCAACACCGGTACCCGTGCCTGCAGCTGAGAACAGTGTGCAGTCTACTCTACCTAACAAATATGACTCTTTGCGTGCTGAGATGCGCCAGATGAGTAAGAACTTAAATAGAGTTATGGAAGCCCTGCAGCTGCAACAAGGGCCAAATCCCACATCAAAACCACAGCAAAAACCTTAACCGTTGATCCAGCTTGCTGACAGTCCGGAAGATGTCCCGTGGATGAGAGCAAGACAAGCTACAGTGTACCGAGGGAGGACCACTGATTACTACAGCTCCACTGGAGACCCCATCTGCCGTCGTTGCAACAGAACCAGCCACATTGCCAGGAGCTGTCCTTTAAATGAGCAGTCCCTGGGTACCAGGTCAAAACCTCAGGAGTAACTCAACAGGGTCCAGCCGCCTGGTACAAGACTTTCATCGGACAAAGACCGTTCCTGTCCATTGTACTAAACGGCATCCCATCACCTGCTCTACTGGACATCGGGTCACAGATGACCACCATCCCCTATATCCTTTACAAAAAATACTGGTCTGATGCAGAACTTAAACCACCTGCCTTAGACTTTACCCTCAGTGCGTCCAGTGGTGAACCACTTACTGTGAAGGGGGTTAGAGAAGTGCCAATAAAGGTGGTGAGGGTAGAATTGCAAGACCAAGTGGTTATTGTAGTAGCAGAAGCAAGTTATACTCGAGATCCTTACATAATCCTTGGTGCTAATGTTGTTAGCAATTGCTTGGGTGAAGTATTGTCTTTGCTTCAACAGATTGCAGATACTGCCAAACCTGGTCAGGAGAAGGTTCCTCAGCGTCAGATAAGAGCCCTCCTGCACCATCTACAGGTAACAATTACAGGTGGCGAAATTGGTACTGCTCGGGTGAAAGCCCCGTTTCCTATTGTAATCTCTCCAATGAGTGAGATGATTTGGTGTCAAGCAGCTATAGGTCTAAGGCCCCTTTCACATCAGCGTTCTTTTAAATCGCGCAGATGCAGTGAAAAAAACGCATTTGCCGCGATTACCGCATAACCGCGACACTTGCGGCATAGTTGCGGCAAGCCCATAGAATGTCTATGCGGGCTTGCGGCAGGTGCGACAAGTGCGGTATCGGCACTTGCGGCAGGTGCGGCCGCAGAAAAACCTGCCGCAAGTGCCGAAACCGCACCTGCCGCACACTTACCGCAAGCCCCATAGACATTGCATGGGGCTTGCCGCAACTGTGCCGCAAGTGTCACGGTTATGCGGTAATCGCGGCAGATGCGTTTTTTTTCACCGCATCTGCTGCGATTTTAAAAAAACGCTGATGTGAAAGGGGCCTAAGAGGGCAGGACTACCAGGCATTAGTGGAGCCCAACAGCACAGAACATAGACCTACACTCTTGACAGCCAGGGGGGTGGTCGATGTACACAATGGGAGAGTATCAGTTTGCATCTTAAACTGTGGCAATGAAGAGGTCAAATTACCCAGGTATGCAACCGTTGCTAAATTGTAAACAGTAACCAATAACGAGATCCAACCAGTGGGACCTTTACCCCATACCAAAGGGGCAAAACCTGATAATACAACAGGGCCATGGGAGGACTGGGGCCAGCAGCTCCATGTAGGAACTGACACCACTCCTGTGTATGAAAAGCAAGGTGTTTACCGGGTAGTCAAAGACTTTAAGCAAGTCTTTAGTAAGCATTCACTTGACTTTGGTAGGATAAAAGTGGTGCGACATCATATCCCCACAGGAATACATCCACCTGTCAAGGAGTGATACAGGCCTATTCCACCTGCACACTATCAGAAAGCCAAAGAAATGTTACAGGACATGAAGGACGCAGGGTTTATGCGAGATAGTTGTAGTCCCTGGGCATCCCCATTGGTCCTAGTCAGAAAAAAAGATGGCAGCATGAGAATGGGTGTAGACTACAGGCAAATAAATTGCATAACACATAAGGATGCTTACCCGTTACCTCGCATTGAGGAATCTTAGCTGCTTTGAAGTCTGCCAATTACTTCTCTACCTTAGATCTCACTAGCGGGTATTGGCAGGTGTCCGTTGCAGAGGAAGACTGCGAGAAGACGGCATTTACAACACCTATGGGCCTGTGTGAATTTAACAGTATGCCATTCGGACTATGTAATGCACCCGGAACGTTCCAGAGGTTGACGGAGAGTTGCCTGGGGCACAGGAGCTTTTGGACGGTACTGCTTTACCTGGATGATGTGATCGTTAACTCTAAGGGTACCTTTACGCGCCGCAACCACGGTGAGAAATCTGACCGGCAATCTGTTGCCCCGGCACCGTCGCCGTGAAATTGCCTCGCAATTGCGGCTCGTAATTGGGGAATTTGGCGGCGATAAAAAAGGTTGCGCCTGGTTCCGATTTCACAGCACTGCTCCAAAATCAGAGGCAATCATGAACGCGACATTCCTGGCTCTTGGCGTGTGAACGGGCGATAGGGATGGAATCTGCATTGCCTACTGATTTCCCAGAGGCGTGCCACAGTGTGCTGGAGACCGCGCCCCGTCAGCGATGATCGGTGGTGGCTATTTTGTCTCCATTGGCTGTCACTTGACACCGCGCCATATTTGAACAGCTGTCCATTCACACCACACAATGGCAATGGCGTCATGTATTAGCCAGCCTTCCTGCGCAGGCTGGCCAATCATAACGCTATTGCATTGTCTAATCAGCGTGTTTGGGACGCGGAATACACCAGTCTGTCATGCCTATGTTCTTGCGACGCTAACCATGTACTCCCACATTCCTTTGGGGATTGTGACGTGTGAAGCGGCGACAGGAGTCTACCAGATGTTTCCTGCTGATGGTGTGGCAACTTCCGGGGCAACACATCGCCTTAGGCTGAGGGCGAAATTGCGGCGCGTAAAAGAGCCTTCAGCGATCTGAGGCAACCATGAAAAATGTGCACGCACACGTTAGATTGCCTCCTATCGCCTCCAAAAGTTGCGGTGTGTAAAGGTACCCTAAGATCTATGAAGCACACATAGCTCATCGAGGGGAGGTGTTTAACGCTCTGTCCAAATATGGGTTGAAGCTGAAGCCATGCAAATGCCACCTATTAAAGCCAAGAGTACAGTACCTGGGAAAGTAGAGTGTCACCTCTTATGTGCAGGGTCCTCGCTCTCTCCTGTATAGTGTCAGCTCTTATGTGCAGGTTCCTCTCTTCTGCAGAGTGTCAGCTCTTATGTGCTGGATCCTCTCTCCTGTACCGGGTCAGCTCTTATGTGCAAGGTTCTCTCTCCTGTACAGTGTTAGCCTCTATGCGCAAAGTGTCGCTTCTCCTAAGAGTGTGAAGCTACTTATGAAGGGTCCTCTTCCTATGGTGAGTGTCAAGCATCATGTTAGGGTCATCCCTGTACTGTAGAGTGTCAGCTCTTATGTGCAGGGTCCTCTCTCCTGTAAGTGTCAGCTCTTATGTGCAGGGTCCTCTCTCTCCTGTAGAGTGTCAGCTCTTATGTGCAGAGCGTCCCTCCTCCTGTACAGTGTCAGCTCTTATGTGTCGGGACCTCTCTCCTGTTGGTGTCAGCTCTTATGTGCAGGTCTCTCTCTCCTGAAAGAGTGTCACCCTCTTATGTGCAGAGTTGTCTCTCACTTCCTGTAAAGTGTCGGCTCTTATGGCAGGGTTCTCTCTCCTGTACAGTGTCAGCTCTTATGTGCAGGGTCCTCTCTCCTGTAGAGTGTCAGCTCTTATGTGCAGGGTCCTCTCTCTCCTGTAGAGTGTCACTCTTATGTGCAGGGTCTCTCCTCTCCTGTAGAGTGTCGGCTCTTATGGGCAGGTTCTCTCTCCTGTACAAGTGTCAGCTCTTATGGGCAGGGTTCTCTCTCTCTCCTGTAAGTGTCAGCTCTTATGGGCAAGGGTCCTCTCTCTCCTGTATAATGTCAGCTCTTATGGGAAGGGTCCTCTCTCCTGCAGAGTGTCAGCTCTTATGTGAGGGTCCTCTCTCCTGTAGAATGTCAGCTCTTATATATTTGGTCAAAGAATGAATTAACTCACCCTACTGTGACAGGCAGCTGAAGATGCTTCTCTTTGGTGCGGCTGTAATGTTAGGTTATATTGATCTTGTTGCTTCTCACAACTGCTTTTCCAGGTTTGTGTTAGCCTGGAGAGCAGTCAACTCTGTGAGACAATTTTTCTAACTTAAAATACATAGGAAATGCTGGGACTGCTGTATATGTTTCACATAGGAGACGCTTGGACTGCTCTATATACATCACATAGGAGATGCTACTACTGCTGTATATATTCCATAGGAGAGGCTGGGACTGCTGGATACGTCACATAAGACACACAGACTGCTGTATATACATCACTGGAGATGCTGGGACTGCTGTATATACAATATACAGAAGATGCTGGGATTACTGTACATACTGTTCATCATACAGGAGATGCTGGAACTGCTGCATAAGAGTGTCAGTTCTTATGCTCAGGGTTCTCTTTCCTGTAGAGTGACAGTGACTCGCCCACCCTGGGGCCGTGGGGTACTCGGAAACGGGCTAATAGTTCTGCTGGGGGAGTCACAGGGGTCGAGACCCGGCTTCTGTGATCCAAGGATAGTCAGTGCTCTAGCTGGGGAACTGGTTCTGCAATGTACTGGTTGGGAATAAAATTCATTGAGGTAAAGTTGTGATGCCACCTACGGTTATCAGTCAACAAGGACAATGTGGGGTAACCTCGGTTGTTGTATGGCAGCCTGATGACGTTGCTCCCCGTAAGTGGAGCAGTACCCCGGGCAGATGTGTTTGGTTGCGGGAGGGTGTAAGGTTACACTGGGCCTCTAGGTCTCGTTTGCAGTTGCAGTCAGGGATCTGCAGGCGGGAGAATATATCTGTCTCACACAGCGTTAGAATTCTGTATCTGGTTTACTCACTGAAGCTGCAACTGATCGCTGGGTGCTTCTCCCTACCATTCCAGTCTGGTCAGTCCACAAGGAACCGGGATAGCTCATCCAGTACCCCTTCATGTGCCTCTCTGTTCTCTAATCTCTCTCTCAGTGCTACTTCTTTGCCTCTCATGTCAGCGCCTCCGCAGGCAGCGCCCTGATCTAGCATCCACTGGTCCTTTCGGATGACTGGTACTGCCTTCTCAGCGGGTGCGTCGTGTTGGAACCACCACTCCTGTAGACTTCGTGGCCTCTGGTTCAGTGGTTTGCGCATACAGTGTCCGCGCCCGTTCAGGGCTGGGTCCCTGGTTCTTGACCAACCCCTCCGCCCAACCATCTTAGTCTTGGATCTGGGTGCCCAAGCTGTTCTCACTCCACCTGTGCCCCTTGGGTTCTCACTGCTCCCCTTGTTTTAACCTGCACACTTGGCCTCCACCTCCTTCGCTCTCCGGTTTCTCGCTCACTACTCACTTGGTGACTAACTACTCCCTCCACCCACTGTCTCTTCTTCCCTTTATCCCCTTTGACTGGGCCCTCCCCCCGAGTACGCCCATGGTCCCCTGGTTCCTAGGGTGTGTGGGTGTGTTTGGTGAGGGCCTGAGTTCACCATCTTGATTCCTTTAGGACTGAGACACCACACTCATTAATTTAGTGCAGAACCCCTTTGTGGCGACCAGACCTGTGGGGCGCCACATTCCCCCTTGGTAAAGATTAGCTCTTTCCAGAGCAACCCACGGGTTATAAAGATGATACACAGGATTCACACATTTTTTTTATATGCATGCATAACAATAAAAACACAAGATTATTTTGGCTTCCTTTACGAGAGGTTCTATCTTGAACGTTGTTGAATGGAACATTAACACATTATCATAGTACTAGTAAAAATGAAAGTGCAAAAAGAGACCACTTATAAATAATGAAAAATAAAAAATGAAAGTGCAGAGTTCACTGTACCAGGTGCAAGAGTGTCCATTAGTCCGTTCATGGCACCATATCCTGGTCAAAACTACACACCTATAACTTTCATACTGTCCATATTGTCTCTTTGCAGGTTTGGCAGTTTACACACTTACGGGTACCTAACTACAGTAAGTATACACGGGTTACATTATTAAAACACACTAACCAGTATAACTATATACATTGTGAGGCACCGCCGGCATGATCCTCATGGCCGGGGCGTATCACATGCAGGATCAGGAGGATCCCGTTCACACTGGCCGGTTTTTCCTGTGATAATGCTGTGTGAACCAACTTTGAACATGAGGTTTAATGTGACTAATGAGTGGCTCATGAAATCGAGGAGGCCATGAGGAATGGGATGTAATGAGTGATTGCTGACAGCCCATGTGGGTGTCAGGTCTGTGTGTCCGGAGGAATAGCAGCCCAGCTGGATGACTCAGTGTGGGTGTAGCAGGCACGATAAGAGGTCAGCCAGCTGAGTGATTGAGAGATTTCATTCTCAGTCAGACATGAGCCTGAGAGCATGTGGGCTGATTCACAGCCAGAGTTCAGTCTGTGAGAGAAACCCAGCGAGTGTGGGTGTGAGATCGGAGGAATTCCGTCCCGTGGGGACGAGAGGGAGGCTTGGCCTGCTGCATGCGGCGGGTACCTGTCCCTCAAACTATTCTTTGATGGTATGTGTGAACCTTTGGCCAGATGCGGGGGTAACGAGGGCTCCTGGAGTGGGGAATCGAGGCTGATCCTGGAGGGCGCTCGACTCAGGCGTGGGCACAGTCGTCGATTTGGAGACTTGCCACAGGGTGGAGGTTTGGTGGCGGCTGTCGGCCTAAACACGTGGTGAGGAGGCCTTGGTGACGCTCGGTTTGCCCGGTGACTCAGGTAGGCCAATCCCTGCTATGGACCCAGGGGAGCCGCAGTCCATGGATATCATATGATGGGCTGTGAGCGTGTGTGAGGATGTATGTGATCCATGGATGTGTTAGGAATGGATGGATCACATACGGTGTGTAAGAACCTGGTCAGGCTGGAGTTCTGATGCCGGGGTAGTATGAAGCTGGGGAAATAAAGTCAGGCGGCTGGTACCGCCATTGGGACCGACTCAGTGTAGTCAGTTAAAGGTCCTGACGAACCGGAATGTATGTGGAATGTGTATATAGGCCGGAGGCCGGAGCCACCACGGGAGATGTTGGTAGAGCTCCAATGGGGACAGAGAGATGGTTACAGGTCCCGGGTTACAATAAGATGTCATTGTGCAATAAGTGTTATGTAATGTTATATGTAAGTGTATGGTGAATTATGTATAAGGTGTTTATAATCTAATGTGCAATGTGGTCAAACAACACTTACCGGTTATGTTATGTTATAGGTGGAAAAATAACGGGTAACATTGGTTAATTATAACACGTGTTTGTCGTTATGCAAGACGTCCCCGTGACTAACTATCAACATTTACAAGTATACCTGGCAGTTTATGGCAGTTCTGAAGCTGCTTTAGGGGCTGACACTCGGTACACACAGAGGGAATAAATCCTCTATGACACATAGACTGGTATAGCTGTAAATCCATACCGGGTGTCCTTTAGGTAGATATGACTCAACTTTCCGGTGACTCACAAAGATCTTCTCATTGAGATTGGGCTCCCTGATAAACCACCACCCGTTCATCAGGTGGAAGTTTACCACTTCCCCTCGATGCCAGGTGGTCGAGTCTGGTGTTGGGGTTCGTCGGGCACGCTCCTTCTCCTCCAAATTGGCCTCCTCCTATGCCCAACACTTTGCCTGCCGTTGCCATTGCTCTTCCTCCTCAGGGGCTTGTCTTTGGCGCCAGAATTCGTCTGGTCCTTGGGCCTCAGGGTTGTCCTCTACATATAGCTCTTTTGTCCTCGCTGCCACCTGGAGCCTGGCCAGCTCCTCCTGCCGCTGCACCCAGTGGAACTCCTGAGTGATGGCTTTCGCAGGTTTCATTGTGGGCTCAGTCTCAGCCCAGAAAACACTTTTGTATTGCATCTGCCCAAACCTACTTACCAAAATCTACAGTACCACTGTTTTGGCCCACTCAGCTCTGGCTAGTTTTCATCATATTTTGAAGTATCATCTTTTTTACCAAACAACAGAATTGCCAATTAGTTACCCTCAAATATGAGTGCAGTACGGAGCAGTACTGTGAAGACATCCTGGTGAATGGAGCCCACGCTAGGACCCATACCAGAGGGAAGCCTAGCCAAGTGCAGGGGCCCAAGAGTGAGGGTCGAGAGAGTAAGGCGAGGAACCGAGTGGGGGCAGAGGAACCATACCGGTTCACCCCAGGAAACAACCTGGATATCGCAGTCCGAGTCTGCCAGGAACTACTTAGCCCAGCAGAGAACACCGGTCAACCAAGGAGACTTCAGTCTTCTGGGACACTTGTAGCACAGCAACCACAAGAGCCAGGAACCCCAGGAGAGATAGCAGCAGCCAACAGAAGGTCCTCACCGCCTGCAATACAAGTGAGAGATACAAAGGAGGTCAGGCCAGGTTCCAGATAGGCCAGGACTTAAACACACACTAGGACAAGGAGGCCTTACAACTCACCGGGTGTGGAGATCCTGAAGTGCCTCCCAACAACCTGGAGTGTACCCTGGACATTACCTTGCAACATCACTAAAAGGTACGGAAACAATTTTCAGCATGTGTGTGTGTTATCATGGCCCCTGATCCTGCACTTAACACAGACTGGCTACCAGCATCTCCACCTGATGAGCCGCCTTTCCCTGCAGCACCAGAGACAAGGCTGAGTGGAGAGCTGTAAAAATCCCTAATCTACATCACTGCACCAGGGACCCCGCTCCACCCATGGGGAGCGTTACCATCTGGCTGCAGCATCACCGTCCCCGAAGGTCTGAAAGCAGTGCCGTATCATTACCGGGTACCGTAGGTGGCGTCACAAAACTTTCTTTCATTTTATTTTTCCCCTTTTTTGTTTTGCCAAATTTTCAGCGACCACCAGGGCCACGGTTTCGGGCAAGCCACCCGTGACATTCCCTCTATTGCAACCGCCCAGGACCAGGTACCCCAAGGGCACTGGTGAGGGTCACTATAGCCTGTTAATCAGAGGTCTGCTCCAAAGCTTCAGTGAGTCAAGACGAGGAAATGATCTGTACCGATGCCCAAAATCTTTGTGAGTTGGATCCAAGCCCAGATGAAGAAGGGTCCAAGCATAATGTAGACCCTCATTCCCAAACTGTAACCCCTGTTGATGGAGATAATGAGGCAGATGATGATGAGACTCAGATACATGATTGGAATGACAACTTGACTTTGGGCTCAGGGCAGGAAAAGGTTGGCTCTGAGGACGACGAGTGTGAGAGCACACAGGGTGATAATGATTTGGAGATCCCAGTTACTGTCAACCCACAGGCAGGCAGTTGATGAGCTCATCAGAGGAGGTGGAGGAGGATGTTAGTGACAAGGTTAAGTTGCGGTTTCCGGGACAGAGACGGAGTCCTTGGAAGCATGTCAACAACTGCTTCCTCAGCCACAACTCTGCCTCTGTGCAGAAGTCGTGGTGGCTCTGCAGGTCGTATGAGCGCTAAGCCTTGCCTAGCCTGGGCCTTTCTTCAGATGGCAAAGGATGACCCAAATCATATTATCTGCAAAATTTGTAAACAAAATCTGAGTAGAGGCCAAAAAATCAATAGTTTGAGTACTTCATGCATGAACAAGCTACATGGACATGAAGCATAAGTCACATGTGGGACGCTCACTGTGCTACAAATGCGGCTTAGTGGGCCTGGCCAGCCACCGTCTGCGCCATCAAGTGCATCTGTGGCTTCTCTCATCCTCTGTGACTGTGCTATAACCTAGCATGTTTGCACACAACATCACCACTTCCTTGAGAAACTCTGTGTGTGACAGGGTGCATTTCACCACAGACACCTGGACTAGTAAGCATGTACAGGGGCCTTACATGTCGCTGACTGGGCACTGGGTGACTATGGTGACAGCAGAAGCGGCTGCTGCACAAGTCTTGCCATAACCATGGGTTGTGCGTCAAACTCTGTATGTAGAAGTTCCTCCACTGCTTCTGCCTCCTCCACCTTTTCTATGTCCTCCACCTGCACCCAAAGCCTGTCTGGTAATGGAAACGTGTTTAAACTGCACAGAAGGAATCCAGCACACCTCCTACTATGCTGACAGCAGAGTCAACGCCATCAGGCGGTGTTTACGTTAAAATGTCAGGGAAATGTGAGTCACACAGCTTATGAGTTGTGGTCAGCTCGGGAGATTGAGTTTTATCAATGGTTGTCTCCAGTGAACCTACAGCCAGGGAACGCCGTGTGCAACAATGCTGCAAACCTTTGTGTGGCCCTTTGCCTGGGCAAATGACCACCTGCCTTGTATGGCTCATGTCTTGAACCCGTCATCCGCAATTTTGAGCCCACTATCCCTAGTGCACTTCTGCAGAGGACACGGACGCTGTGTGCTCACTTCCGCTGTTCACATCCCGCAGCTCCACAACTTGCATCGCTACAGAATATTTCTGCCTGCCGGTTCACCGCCTGAACTGCGATGTGCAGACACGATCAAATTCCACTCTGCACAGTGCAGCAACTGTGGCAGCAGCGACGAGCCCTGGTGCAGTATGTTATGATGTATAGCCTGGGCCAATGCGATCCAGAGGTGGGGCAAATCACGCTGCTGGAGTGGTCTCAGATCAAGGACCTCTGCACCCTTCTGCAGAGTTTTGAAAAGGCTACTAAGATGTTTAGTGCTGACGATGCCATTATCAGCATGACTATTCCAGTCATCTACATGCTGGAGCACACTTTACCCAGTATTCGGAGTCAGGTGGTGGGCCAAGAGGAAGGGGAGGAGGAGGAGGAGGAGGCATATGCAGAAGGGATAACAAGATCTCAAAGGTCCAAAGGGTTGGCAGCACCAAGGTGGCTGGCATGGGAGGGAGGGGGGCGGGAACAACAAGGGCGCATGGTAGCAGCCAAACTGTTGATGAAGGTGCAGAAATGGAGGATGAACAGGCGATGGGCATGGAAGACTCAGCAGATGAAGGAGATATTGATCACATTTCTGTTGTGCGAGGTTGGGGGGAGAGGGTGGAGGAAGTGTGGAGCCCCCACGGGACAGGGGTACTCGGTACCGGACCGGTCGGTGCCGGGGAAGTCACGGGTGGCTTGGTCCGGACCGTGTCCCTGGGTCCGCGCAATAAGATGGGGAATATTTACAAGGGGATTTGTCACGGGTTACGCCACCCACTTGGTGCGGCCAGTGATGTGGCCGCCGCTGCTGCAGAACCTCCGGGGGTGATGGAGTGGCAGCGAAGATGGTGTAGTTCCAGTGGGAAGAACTGTATCCCCCGGGGCAGTAAGAGTTAAAGTCTATGGTGCAGGTGTAACACACTTACTTTGCAGGCTGCAGGGATCGCTCCTCCTGGCTGGTGCTGACAGGCTGGATCTGTATGAGGGAGAATGGTGTGCAGATAGAGGCAGATAAGAGAGGCAATTCAGGGTTTTCCAAAGCTTTACTCGTTGTTCTCTCCAAGCAGGTTACAAGTTATTTGCAGTTCTTACAGCACAATTACAGTTCTCAACACACGGGTGCTTTCTCCCTCTCCGGGTTCCCTTTTGCTCTGCAGCCAGGCCTCTCTCTCTCCCTGTGACCCCTCACACAGTCTGTAGTGTCCCTTTCCGGGCTGTTTACATTCTCTTTCTCTGTGTTGTGCGACACTATGTATGGCGGTGACTCGGGCTCCTGTGAGTCCTAAGTGTGTCACTGAGCTGCCTGTCCTTTGGGTTAGGGATCTCAATCTGGAACTCAGACCCCTCGTCGTGTTGTCTGGGGATGCCGGATGAACTACGGTCCCCTTTAGAGCGGACACTCTACTTTAGCGCAGCCTCCAGCAGTCCTCAGCACGAGGCTCTACCAGGCTCTCTCCTTTCTGTTCCTTCCAGTATCATAGGAGGGCTTCTCCACCTGCAGTCAGTGGCTTCAGCTGCTGTCTAGGGCACGGGCTCCACCGTCCCTTCTCTGTGCTGTCACACTCCTGGTGGCATCAGCATCGGACGGGCTTTCTCTCCCCTCTGGCTCGCACTGGCTCAGTACGGATTCTGCGCTCCTAGCCTTGCACTCACAGGACGTGTGATTGTCTTTCAGTCTTTACAGCTCGGCACCCTGGGCCTACTAACTTCCTTCACTCCTCCCCCTCACTATATACTGTCAGTCACCTGACCTCTGGTGTGCCCAACCCACTCCTCTGAATCCACCACCCCTCGATCTCATAGAGTTCTAATCTCAGGGCTGGATGTTACCTCCTCCTGACACGTGGGTTCTGTGGGCTGTGAGGGTGTTGTTGTGCAACATTGTCCTACCTGCCTGGCAGCAGTTCCCTTTGTGGCCTACTGGACGCAGGGGCGCCACAGAAGCAAGTGTGAATGTTACCTCACCGCCACCAACACAACAAGGACTTGGGCCTCCTGGATGCGCAAGACACATGAGTGCCTACCTGCAACATGATCCTCAGATTGTTAGAATTCGTAGTAATGCCGACTACTGGGTTTCCACACTGTTAGATACCCGATGCAAGAGTAAATTTGGCCAAATACTTCATGCCCTGGAAAGGGACGCACGCATGCAGGAGTATGAACAGAAACCTTTACATAATCTTATTACTGCTTTTCCCCAAAACACCATTGGTGCACATAGTGAATATCGCAGTTCTACCTTTCCAACCAGGGAACGTCGAGTCATCATCCCTCAAACATTAACAGTAACTGTATCTGGTATCAGCAATTTTGTAGAATCGTTTCACCTTAGACCATCCTTTGCAACGCCGTTAGAGAGAACAAGTCTGACACATATTGAACGCCTAGAGAGGCTGGTACAGGAGTATCTACAGCTGAATATCGATGCCATGACTGTGGAACTGGACCCTTGTGCATTTTGGGCTTCATAACTTGAAAAATAGCCTGAGCTCACCACTCATGCCTTGGAGATTTTGTCGTGCCCTGCAGCCAGCGTTCTCTCTGAACGTGTCTTCAGCACTGCTGGTGGTGTGCTGACGGATAAGTGCATGCGGCTGTCCAATGACAGTGTAGACAGACTAACGTTTATCAAGATGAACAGGTCATGGATCCGCAAGGACTTTTCCACCCCTGTGTCAGCCTGGGGAGACTAAATGCTTGTGCACTTTTCAATGTGCTGCATTAAACTCCCCATTTCAATATTTATTCTCTGGGGCAATTGATGCCCCTTAAGTGGTGGCTGTGCCTAATTTTTTGGAAAAATGGAGACTGTTGTTGGGGTCTCCTTGCTGTTTGTTGCTTGACTTGACTAAGCTCAATACCCATCCCTGACACTCCTGCCCCTGTTTATGAATATTCAACCTTTTTGTCCATCGAACCAGTGATTAACAAATTTAATGTATTCACATCCACCATTTTTGGGTGCTTAAAAGCAATGATTACTACATCTCCCTTAATGTTTGCGTAAACTGGTTTTGGGCATCAAACCAGGTTTTGGCAAATGTGCTGTACACACATGAACAGTTTTTGGGCCCTTAAAAGCATTATTTGGTCAATCTCCCCTGTCCCACTAGGCCTAAATAGGCCACTGACCTACGTGACTATTTTTTTCAGTAATATTCCACTAAATTTATAGTTGTCCCTCCTGTGTGTGGCAAAGCATAACATTGATGAGAGCGCTTGCATGAGCTTCAGTGTATCTGGCACACTAGGCCTAAACAGGTCACAGACCTACCTATGTATTTTGGTAATATTCCATGAAACATATAGTTGTCCCACCTGTGTGTGGCAGGGCATAACATTGATGGGAGCACTTGCATGAGCTTTCAGTATATCCGGCCTACTAGGCCTAAACAGATCACTGACCTACCTCTCTATTATTTCCTGTAATATTCCATGAAACTTATAGTTGTCCCACCTTGTGTGTGGCAGGGTATATCATTGATGGAGTGCTTGCATGAGCTTTCAGTTTATTCGGCCCAGTAGGCTTAAACAGGTCACTGACCTACCTCTGTATTATTTCCTGTAATACTCCACGAAACATATAGTTGTCCCACCTGTGTGTGGCGGGGCATAACACTGATGGGAGCGCTTGCATGAGCTTTCAGTTTATTCAGCCTAGTAGGCCTAAACAGGTCCCTGACCTACCTCTCCATTATTTCCTGTAATACTACACAAAACTTATAGTTATAGTCCTTTTATTGTAATTTATATCTGTATTTTGTATGTAACCCCTTCTCATGTACAGCACCATGAAATTAATGGTTCTCTAAAAAAAAATCATGCATGCTTATTGGGAAGAACAGGGACCCTACACTCAACCAATAAAGTTTTACTAATGGAAGTCTTTAGATCTCTTATTCCTATGATATATGGTCTATAGCTATCTTTCAATAGAAGTTTAAATTTGTAATAATTTACTCATTAGAGCATGAGGAGTTGATAGACTTATGCGATTCCCCGAGAGAGAACGGTTTTAGAGTTTCATGAAGCAAATCTATATTAATGCAATCCTTCTTTACTTGTTTTCCAATTAGCTTAATTGAATTCAGATTGCTTGAGAGTGGGCAACAGAGACATTTAGCTTGATGGGATGACAGGCCTGAGCCGAAATGATCCTATTAGCTGCAAGAATGCAAATCCCAGTTACCTCCCGCTCGCCCCATGTGACTCATAATCTGCCATTACTTTCTGTTATATGGGATAGGCCGCTAGTTTCCCTTTCATGCATTTTGGTAACATTAACTCTTGTATGTTACATTGTTAACTTGAAGTTTACATTTACATAGGATTTGTTACTCCGGACAACTTCTGTATTGCGTTACATGGGTGTTTAGGTTGAGTGTCCCCTTAACAGTTAAAGGGCAACGTGGTGCCCCTGCAGACTGGTCGCCACAGTGATGCTGCATCTAATCCACAGGTGTGGTATCATCGCTCTCAGGTGAGAGGGCTCGCAAACCCAAGACACATAACTTGCACACAACACCATCCCAACTCCAGGCCAGGGGATGCAGGGCGAAAGACACACCATGATGGGCAAACCCCATTTGCTGGCTGGATGAGAGAATAGGGAGAGAGGGTGGGGAAGAGAGAGAGAGAGAACAAGAGAGTATAGAGAAGGTGAAGAGGGAAGGACGTGCGGAGAGGGAGTCCTAGTGGGCATGGAAGTGGAGAATCCATCCATGGGCCCCGAATCCGGACCCGACCTGAATCAGGCGGAAGGACTGGTTGCGAGAGGGAACCAGCCCCAATCTGGTGAGAATGCTTCAGGGTTCAGCCAGGAAATCAGAGGTAGCTGCATCTGTATGAGCAGAGGCTACTTTCCATGGACAATCCGCAGGATGGTGGCTAGAACTAGGGTCAGGGGACGAATTGCCTGTTGCCCGACAAGGCCCACAGCCATCAGCTTGGGACACTGTACACAAAGGCGCAGGGCAGTAGAGTAGATTAATCCAGCGCAGGGGAAGAGCAACCTGGGAATGCTTACGAGGGGTGTGCCGGTGGAGCGATCCTTATTGCCTAAGAGCTGACCTGACTGCATCCTGGATGAGCACAGCACCCGGCTTGGTTGCCCTTGCCTGATTAGTGAGTAAAGAGGTAAAGGGAACTACATGAACTGTGTCTGTCTGCTCCTTCAGCGCCTAGTTGCTTTCCACACCGCTACAGCTCCATATTGACTCTAACACTGCCCCTGAGGCCCCACTCCTCCTGTGGGGAGCGATACCATCCCAGCTGCCACACCATCAGCCTCAGAGGCCCAAATCAGCAGTGTCGACCATCCCTGGCCGAATACCACAGGTGGCGTCAAGAAAAGACTTCTAATTCCCTGTAAATACCCCCCTTCACTGCACGGCCAGGGCCACACATCTAAGCCACAACCGCCATGACCTCCCAAAAAAACAGTAGGCCCTGCTACTGAGTACCCCCGGCCCTTCCAGCCATTGCAGCAAAAACACCAATTTTTAAAAATTACAGAATATCAGGACTACAAGATGGTATTGGAGATTTTGAGGTTTTTGTTTACAGTGTCTCCATGAGCAAAGGTTTGGGTGAGGGTGGGGAAGGGGGCAGGTGGTACTCAAATAATACCTGGGGTAGAATCTGGATGGGGCATACTTGCTAAAGGTGAGATGAGAGTGATAAAAAAGCATAAATGTGGTTGTGAAAAAGGAATGTGGAGCCAAGAATTGGAAAAGGGCATAGGTTTCCATGTTCACTTTAAAGGGGTTATACACTACTTGGTCAATCTCTTCTCATTCCCCATGTGTGCCCTGTATTCACTTCCAGTGTGGTTAGAGTGATGTGAAGTGATCTTGTTATGACACAAGAACCCCACGACCAATCAGCGCTGGCTTCCTTCTCCCCGCCTTTGGACACAGAGGTACTCAACAGGAAGAGAGCGGCCAGCCATAACGCTCACTTCCTGTTGAGTACTTGTGTCCAAAGGTGGAGAGAAGTAAGCCGGCTCTGATTGGTCACAGGGCTAACGGGTTGAGTTCCAACATCGCTGCAATCACATCAGCATCGGAGGAGATTATAGGAATTTCTATAAGGGTGCACATGGGAATGAGAAAGGATTGTCCAAGTAGTGGACAACCCCTTTAAGGCATATTTGTCAACTTTTGAAAGTCTCCAGAGAGACATAGGTGGATAGGCGGACTCAGTGAAGTAAAATTGAGGTCATCTCATGGCCCCTTTTGTTTGCAGTCCTCACGAGTTTACATGCCCCTTCCTCACTCATAAGATAAAAATTTCACTATCAATCTTAAAGGCACAATACCTTGCCATCTCCAACACAACAAATAAAAGTGATAACTGTAGAAATGAGCTAACTTTGCTCGGACATGTTCGCCATTTTCAAATTCAACCGAACAGTGTATCCATCAACGTAAGAGCAACCAGGGCAATGACTGGCATAGAGCGGAAGCGTCTGAGTAACTATTAGCCAGATAAGATAAGTGACCCTGTCTGCTGCATTAGGGATGGACTGGAGAGGGAAAGCCTAGTGAGGGGGAGGCCAATTAATAGAGAATTACTATAATCAAGGCGGGAGTGAATCAGGGCCACAGTAAGGGTTTTTGTTGTTTCCATGGTGAGAAAGGGGCGAATTCTAGAGATGTTCTTCAGGTGCAAGCGGCAAGAGCGGGCGAGAGATTGTATATAGGAGGTGAAGGAGAGATTGATGTCAAACCTAATACCCAGACAGCGAACCTGATGCCTACGCGTTATCGTGGTGCCGCCCAACGAGAGGGAGATGTCAGATTTAGGGAGGTTAATGGAGAGCGGGAGCAGAAGTTCAGTTTTGGAAAGGTTGAGTTTTAGACAGAGAGCGGACATGATGTTGGAAGCTGCAGTTAGACAGTCATTGTTGTTCTTTAGTACAGTGGGGGTAAGGTCAGGGGAAGAAGTATATAGTTGTGAGTCATTAACATAAAGATGGTACTGGAAGCCAAATCTGCTGATGATCTGTCCAATTGGGGCCATGTAGAGAGAGAAGAGGGCCAAGGACCGAACCCTGAGGGACCCCAATAACGAGAGGAAGACGGGAGGAACTGGAGCCAGAGTTCACAGAGTTATTACCACCAAAAGTGACACTGGTCAGAATGGACAAATTTGGGCTGGTCAGAAACGAGAAAACTGGCTCCACCAAGAAGGGGTTAAATAGTGGTGAATTAAAGAATGAAAAAATAAGATTTATATAACTTATAGGGCAGGAGACGTCTTATTTTTCTTCTAGCAGAAATACCTAGAGTCGATTTTTGATGAATACAATTGATTTTCAATCTTGACGTCCTTTATGAAGAGATCTGATCTGAAGTTGGGGGTTTGTATTCACACAATATACACTTCATCAAATTGATGTCAACGAGGAGGAAAGTATTTTGTGCTCCACATACCACAGAAAAATGCATACCAAAGGGAATTTGATGGCATTTTTTCCATTTATTGCCAGGATACTGCTAGCTTATTGATAATACCAGAGTTAATAATACAGGGGAGAAAGTAATGGGAGGACACAATGGGTAAAGGTCACTTTGTCATGGTTGGTGGACAATGTGGGCATTCTGTACAACACTTGGTAAATAAGCAAATGCTTAAATATTATTCAATACCCAATCCTGATTGTTCTGTATGCTTTCTGTATGTGGTGACCCTGAGATTCAGGATACCTGGAGATCGCCGTTGTGAACAGAAGATCAATGCCTGTCATTCTTACACAACAGAAATGTGCAAGAAACAGTAGAAAATAAGAAACGTCAGTCCAAGGTTAAATCCCAGATCGGGATTTATATAGTAAAAAAAAAGTGTTGTATGTAGTAATGGAGGTCAGAGAAAGATGAGCATGAAAAGGACCAGGGGGCACTCGGTAGCCGGGCCGGCTGATTCTTTGGGAGGTTACGGTGGCTGTGGCCCAGCTCCAATGATGTGGGTTATATACAGGGGACATTGATAGTCTTTTCGAGACACCACCTGTGGTATTCGGCCAAGGGTGGTCAACGCTGTTTAGTTAGGCCTCTGGGGCAGATTGTGCTGCAGCCGGGATAGTGTCACTCCCCACAGGTGGAGCGGGGCCCCAGGATTGGAGTGATAGTCTATAGGGATGATGGTGGTTATAGTGGGGGTGCAGGATGGAGGGTGCAGGAAATAACAGGAAGAGACAAGGGTTGCAGATTCTTTACCTTCACTTGCTGTAATGCGATGCAGTCTGGGGCACTGGTTACCAGGTTTGGAAGGGTCCGGTCAGCCTGGAAGCATTCGGAGATCCACATTGCCAGGAGGGATTGGAGGCCTTCCTGCTGTGCTCTCAATTTGGGGTCCTGGCAGCCTATGAGCTATCCTGCAGCCCTCTTCCTGCTTCCTTGCCTTTACCCCGTATGGCAGACAGCACGAGCCTACCACGGATACCGCCGGGCTACTGGCAGCTCCAGGTTTTCAATATGCTGTTGTGCCGCCAAGTCTTTGGTGCAGTCAGGAGACTTGCAGCCAACTTCCCTCCAGATTCGTTCATCGGGACATAGAGTACAAGCACAACCCAGGACTCTGGCGTCCTCTGTAGCACATCTCCAGGGTGAGCTCCCTTGCAGCTCTACTCCCCAGAGCTCTCTCCTACACGTCCTCTTCTTTCCCTCTCCTCAGACATTCTCCTCTTCTAACTCCTCCTCCATGCCGGAAACAGGGCATCTCCCCTGAACCTGGGTCTAGAGCTCCCCCTTCTGGCCCGGAGTCAGAACTGGTGTGTGAATGCTGGTGGTTACCTAGCGTGGGGACCTCCTCCTGCTTCCAAGCATGACATCACCCCCGGTGAAGGAGGCAATGGAACTGTGACAACAGGACCTCTGGGTGCCACATCAGTCATAGTGTAGAACACCATGTATAAAGTGCACTCTGCATCCAAAATGAAGGCCCATGGAAAAACATTCTGATTCTCCTTATGGATATTCGGGATGTGTAGTAAGTCATCTTTATCTTGGTGAGTTATTTCGACATGGATTCACTTCAAAATGTACATCAAAGAAAACTCAGTTAGTATACAGTAAAGACTGCTGTAAGAAAAAATTACACAAAAGTTGCTAGTAAAGAGAGTGTAACGTCTGTCCAAGTTACAGGTAAAAAGGGAAATCATGGACAGTCTAAATGAAAACCGCACCATCAGCAGCAAACCCTGAGATACCCAGACACCCTTTAATGCCTATGCAGGAATCTGGCTGTACTGCAAGTTCCAGGAGGGCTGCAGTCCAGGAAAACAAAATCGCCAAGCACGAAGACGAGAGGTCAGAAAAAGACAAAAACGGCAGGCTAGAAAATAGTATAAAAACAGGCAGATGTCAATCTGGAAAATCAATAATGCAAAGCAGGATAATAACAAGTGGACCAGCGAATATATCTGGAACTAGCAGCAACAGACTGACGATACAAATAGGGGGACAGGGGCGGACTGGCCCAGGTGGCAGGGGGGCAAGTGCCCCCTGGGCTGGTGGTATAGCCCACACCTAGGGCTGCCCCCCCACCGGAATGGGCCGGCCGGCGGCCGCGATTTACGGCCGGCGATGTAGACGGTGGCTGACACAGTGAGCGAGCAGGCTGAAGAAATTTTCTGGTAGCAGCCCCCCCCGGTCCTCAAGTCAGGGCTGGCAGGCTGAAGAAATTCCCTGGTAGCACCCTCCCCCGGTCCTCAAGTCAGGGCTGGCAGGCTGAAGAAATTTCCTGGTAGCACCCTCCCCCTCCCCTTCCCGGTCCTCAAGTCAGGGCTGGCAGGCAGAACCTGCCACCCAGGGCCGAGGCACCAGCCAGCCCCTGTAGGGGGGTGTAGGACTTCCTAATTGGCTGGATTTAGAGTTAATAGCTGCAGCTGGGCAGCCACACAATACATCCACAAGTCCAACTTTGGAGTGAACACCGCGGTCGCAGGTGGCAGAAGTAGAAGTCACAGGAGCAGACTCTGGGTATATGACAGAGAGAGTTTTTCAGAGCAATACTAGAGTTTCCCATTGACTTCCATTATACTCGGTACTCGAGTCAAGCCTGTTTGAGCGTCCAATCTATTTGATTTGAGTACCAATCACTCGAGAATTTTATTGCTTGATCATCACTAGTATGGGGGCATCCCAGCTCTTCCTCTCAGATGATGTCAGTAGAGAGAAGAGTCCAGTCCATTGAATTTCAGCACCCAATCGTTTTGTTTAGCAGATAAATATGCTATCACCAGAGGAGTCTGGCAGTAACACTCTTATAGAGAATACAGGAGCACCCCAAAAAGCCAAGTTCCTGTGCATGGGAACTTAGGAAAGATAGTTGCCGGAGGAAAAATTGGTAATTCAAAAGCAAGATAATGTTTATGTAATACAAATATTCCCTTTACCAGATGGACCCCTACAAAGAGAATACGAACCTTCCACTAGCAGCTTCAACGATCTCTCACCAGGTCAACTACAGGAGATATCTTCTAATCTTCAAAGAGGACCTGTCACCCCCCTGGCGCTTTCCAAACTGAAAGCACCACTGAATGCAACGTGTCTGCTGCATTCAGGGAAAGGGTGTCCCATGTTTCTACCCGCCCTGTAAGCTGTAAAATAACACTTTAGAGAGTTTAGAGATAACGAGTCCGGAGGGAATTACTGATTATAAAGTCCTCACTGTTCCCGGGGTCCTCCCCGCCCCCTGCCTCCCTGTGCCGCCTCCTGCCTGTGATGTCAGCATCGGAGCCCGCCCTGCTACAGATTATGCTGTATGCATACAGGAGGGAGGGCTCTGGTGCCGACATCACAGGCAGGAGGCGGCACAGAGAGGCAGGGGGCGGCACAGAGAGTCAGGAGGCCGGGAAGACCCCCAGAAACAGTGAGGACGTTATCGCTAAACTTTATAAAGTGTTTTTTTCAGCTTACAGGGCAGGTAGAAACATGGGAGACCCCTTCCCTGAATACAGCAGATATGCTGCGTTCATTGGTGTTTTTAGATTAGAAAGCACCGGGAGGGTGACTGGTTCTTTTTAATGGTATTGTGCAAAAACTGCAAAATGGAAAGTGCTGTCTCCTACTGTACTAACATTTAGGACAGGACAACTGGTTGCAATTGAGGGAACATGAATAGATACTAGAGAAAAAGCAGCATCAAAAAACCTTACCATCAATGCCAAAAACAGAAACCAAGAGCACTTACAGGATGCAGTCAGAGCCCAAATGTGAAGCAAGCCCAGCTGCTGGCTGATAAATCACCTCTACCAGCAAGATGTGGGAGGCGACCTGCCATGCATACACTGGGTTGCATATAGCACCATTCACACTGGATACATATGATGCAGAGTGTCTGAAAGCTACCCAACTGCTCCGCTGCCTGAGCATTGGGCCGCACAGTACGATGCTTTGCACCACTAGATGAATGGCGCCCCTATGGGCCCAACTGCACCCTGGATGGATAAAAAAAAATGCAAGCCCAGTGTATGCATGGCAGGTCGCCTCCCACATCTTGCTGGTAGAGGTGATTCATCAGCCTGCAGCTGGGCTTGCTTCACATTTGGGCTCTGACTGCATCTTGTAAGTGCTCTTGGTTTCTGTTTTTGGCAAGTACAGGAGATACCCTGGATAAAAACCTCTTCCAGAGTGCTGTGGACCACAGACTTGGCTGAAGGCTCACTTTCCAATAAGACGATGGCCCTAAGCACACAATAACAAAGGAGTGGCTTCAGAACAACTCTGTGACCATTCTTGACTGGCCTCCAGGACCTCTGTGAAAAATGGGATTGCAGCTACGGTGGTATCGATCGCCACGGGTGGAGCAGTACCCCAGGGCAACTGGTAAAGTCTATGGCGGAATCAGGCCGTTGGGGGTGCAGGACTGAGGGCGTAGTATAACTGACAGACACACAATTTGTAGTCTCCTTTACCTTTACTGGTAGTTGCAGATAGAAACCAGGGTACTGTCCACAGGTGATGTTGTGAATCTGGGTGGCCTGGAAGCAAGTCAGGAATCTCCTCACCTGGTGAGTTTTGAGACCTCCCTGTTGCGCTACTCCTCACTGGTCCTGGCTGTCTGTAGCTAAGCTGCGAGCCTCTCTCTCTGCTGGAAAATCTCTCACCCGTAGGCAGGCAGCTTGAGCCCTTCCCGGGAACCACTCCTTGGCAACTGGGTCTGATGCTGTTGTGCCTCCAGGTGCTTCATTGTGACCGGGAGACTTGGAATCTCCCATCCTTGGTTTTGGCTGCTGGTCCTGGAATACCCTCACAACCTCAGACTCCGGCATCAGGATGTGAGTCAAATTGCTTCAACAACTCTTTGACTAGGCAAATGGCTGGGTCACTATCTTGTGTTTCTGCCCAACCATGGTGGGGTACCGGATTGTTTTTGCATGACATGCCGCTTGTTTCTCACCTCATGGGAATACTGGGACATACTGCTGCGGTGAAAAGCTGGTAGCTATATCTCTTCCAGCTCCTCCGAGTCTTCTCCTGCATCTTGCAGGTGGAGCTTCCTTGACAGTGCATCAGCGCTGGCATTCTTATGCCCTGCCCAGTACTTGACGGTAAAGTTGTAATTGGACAACCGGGCCATCCATCACTGTTCCAGTGCTCAAAACTTTGCTGTTTCTAGATGGATCAGTGGATTATTGTCTATGTAGATGGTAACTGCGCTGAAGCCAGGTAATGAGTAAAGCTTTCAGTCACAGCCCAGACTACGGCAAGGAACTCTAGCTTGAAGGAGCTATAGTTGTCGAGGTTCCTTTCTGTAGATTGAAGCTTCCTGCTTGCATAGCAATCACTCTCTTTGCCTCTCTCTGTACCTGGGATAATATGGCTCTCAATCCAACATTGTTCGCATCTGTGTAAAACACAAACGGCTGGCCATAGTCAGGGTAGGCCAGGATCTCATCCGCTGTCAGGGCCCACTTTAACTGCGTGAAGGAGTCTTCCGCTCTACTGTCCCATTTGAATGGAGGACTTGGGTTCTTGGCCTTCTTGGACTGGCCTACCAGGAGTTCTTGCAAAGGTGCTGCTATCGTGGTGAAGCCCTTGATAAACCTTCAGTAGTAGACTACCTGTCCCAGGAACTGTCATACTTCTTTGATGGTCAAGGGCCTCGGCCAGTCCCTGATTACGGTGACTTTATCAGGCTCTGGTGCCACACCTTCAGCGTTGACCACGTGTCCTAGGTACTGTATCGTGGGCTCCAGTAAGTGGCACTTGGATGGCTTCACTTTCATGCCAAACTTTAACAATGCCTCAAATACCTCAGCCAGGTGCTTCAAGTGGTCGTCATACGTCTTCAAGTAGACTATGACATCATCTAGGTACAGTAACATGGTTTCAAAGTTTCTATGCCCCTGGCAACACTCCATCAACCTCTGGAACGTTCTCGGTGCATTACAGAGTCCAAACGGCATGCAGTTAAACTCACAGAGTCCCTTCAGTGTCGTGAATGCAGTCTTCTTTCTGTCCGCTTCTGCCACGGGAACCTGCCAATACCCACTGGTGAGATCTAAGGTGGAAAAATAGTTAGCAGTTCTCAGTGCAGCTAATGACTCTTCAACTCTGGGTAATGGGTAAGCATCCTTAATTATGTGTAATGTGATTTATCTGCCTGTAGTCAACACACATTCTCATTGTACTATCTTTCTTCTTTACCAGGACTAGTGGAGCTGCACATGGGCTACAACTATCTCTGATCACCCACTGCTTCCTTCATTTCCCGTAACATCTCTTTGGCACCTTTATAGTTAGATGGTGGTACAGGCCGGTACCTCTCTTTAATGGGTGGATGGTCTCCAGTGGGGATGTGGTGTTGTCCCCTTTTACCTGCCCAAAGTCTAAAGGATGTTTACTAAAGACCCGTTCATATTCTTGAACTACCTGGTAAACTCCATGCTTTTGTTGTGAAGGAGCGGAGTCAGTGCCTATGTGCAGCTTCTGACACCAGTCCTCCAGCTGCCCCTCGGAGCCGTTGTCCTCCACCTTGTTGAACGGATTCAAACGTTCCACTGCCATGATGGCGTTGTTACTGACAGTGTACAGCTTAGCAATGATAGTATATAGAGGCAGTTTGACCTCTTCCTCCCCACAGTTCAAGATACTTACAGGGACCCTCCCTTTGCGAACGTCAACTAGCCCTCTGGCTGTCAGGACAGTGGGCCTACTTTCTGAGTACATGGGCTCTACCAGGGCCTGGCAATCTAGATCCCGAAGGCCTATTGCTGCCAGATTAGCATGCCACTTTTCGGGGGTATTGCAATGGGGACCGAGTCACTTACTCTTACACTGCCGATTTCTCCACCAGACAGCTCCTCTTGCTGCCTCTGCATGAGGGCCTTTATCTCTTTCTGCAGGACTCTCTGCTGTCCGGTGCTGTTTCAGCAATCTGTTGTAACAAAACAATAATTTCTCCTACACAATTCTCAATTACATTGGTGCCTAGAGTAAGTCGTGGGTTGCATTCTCGTCGGTCAACATCAACAATTATCATGCCTTGGGCAGTTAGTTCTGCGCGCCCCACCTTTATGGTTACTTCTTTAAATCCCACCTGTGCAGCCATTGGCCATCTGCAGCATATATCGTAAAGCTATCATCTGGGCGGCGGGTGATGTCAGAGTCGGCCCAGTACCATTGGAAACGATATAAGGCATCGTTGTTACTTGTGAACCAGTGTCCAGTAAAGCATTCAGCACGACAGGCAGGACCAGCCATCCTCCCACATACCTGTCGCGACAGTTCTGTGGGCCAGGCTGTCTCATTCCTGGGGAGTGGCCACTGCCCTAGGGGTTTCTCATTTAAAGTATAAAACCTTGCCATGTGGCCCGCCTCGTTGCAGCGGCGGCAGATAGGTTGTCCTGTAGCATCATAGCGATTGCTGGCTTGTCCTCTGGTCGATGGATACCTCCTCTGGCTTAGCCATGGGAGGTCTTTAGGGCTGGAGGCCAACAATATTTTTCTCCGAAGGTTTGGACCCCTGCATGGACTGTACAGCTTTGGTTAGTTCTGCCATACCCTTTGTCAGCTGCTGCACCTGCAATTGTAAAGCCTCAGGGGTAGCAGTTCCCAGAGTCAGTGCACTAGCCCCCACTGTGGTCAGAAAAGAGGGCGCCACATCTGGGTGGTACATTAGAGCCAGTCGCTGTGAGGGTGCTGGGCTGCTGGCTGTGGGTTCTCGCAGCACTTGAATGGTCCGGTCTTTAAATTGCACAAAGTCCAGTTCAGGGTTTTGCAGAGACAAAATACTTACTGTGTTCGGTGGGAATGAGACTGGAGCCCCTCAATAAACTGCTTAGTCAACAGTTTGTTTTCATCTCCTGCACTGTCGGGGTCATACCTGCTTTATGGCTCTCAGCGTCTCTTGGAGATTTAAAGAACACTGTCAGGTCATTTTCATTATGATACTAATATTACCCTGGAACATGGCCTGGGCAGACCTTTTAAAAACATGTAAAATCATTACTGTACCGTTTGTAGTTTCTATGTTATCACCATTGTCAGACCCTGCAGACAGCTGCTGCATTAGTCCTGTCCCTTTATAAGCAGAGACAATTAGTCCTGTGCTGTATAAACTGTCATGTAATTATGCATGCCTTCTCTACAGCTCTATCCTCCCTCCTCCCTTTGCTAACAGTGCAGTGTCAGGCTTTCCTTACAGGTCTGTTTAGTTGACATCACGATGAAGGGAGAGAGCTACTGCAGCTCTTATCTAGACTCCATTTGTTTCTTTAAAGCAGATACCCTGCAGTGCTGTGACAGTTTCTGTGTTGTAGTTCACCTCTTGTGATGCTGCACACAGAGAGAAGAGGAGAATACAGCTGTAGAGCACACTTGGATGGGGTACTCGGTACCGGACCTGGGTATCACGCGGTATCACGGCGGTCTTGGTCCAGACCGTGTTCCGAGCCCACAAGTAAAGGTTGGGGGTTATTTACAGGGAATAGAGTCGTGACGCCACCTGGAGTATTGTGGCCAGAGGGGCCACCGCTGCCTGGTTGCAGCTGGGGTCGGTGACTTAGGGGCAGCTTAGGTGGTAAGCCCTCTCCAGGCAGGGCTATAGGTCCCCATGGCAGGAGTGGGAGTGGTTATGATGGGGGTTGTAGTCGACACAGGCACTTACTTTGCAGTTGCAGCACTGGTTGTCTTGGTGCTGGATGAGGTGTTGTAGTAGGTGTAGTTCACTTACTTTCCTGCTGCTGCAGCCTTTCCAGTCAGTCTGTGAGGAGAGCACTCTCCGGCTCTGCAGGTGGAATATTTAGAAAATAGCGCAAATAACAGACAGAATCACAGTTAGAAGTTTCTTTTTGGTCTTTTATTTAAGATGTAATTCAGTAAAGTATTGTCCACAGAGTCTGCTTGGGGTTCAGGGTCTCTCCCACCCAGCCGGATCGTCTTGGCTCCCTTTCTGCGCTGTGAGTGGCTCCTGCTGCTGCATAAGCTCTGCTGCTGGCCCTGTTCCTCCTCCCAGGTACCAATCTATAGGCAATTTGAGTCCTTTATATCTATCATGAACTCTGTGGCTTTGCTGTATCCTGGTACAGGTGAAGAATGTGGAATCTTCCCCACCCCGGTGTTTACTGTGCTGTATGTGTCATGCACAGCCTCAGATCCGTATCCGTTCTGTGCGCTCCTCTGGGGTGAGTTTAGGGTATCTCGGTCTCCCAAGTGTGTTCCTCTCTGTTCCTGACTCCTTTCCTCAGACTCTGGCTTGGCCTGGAACTGGTCAGTGGACCTCGGGTGAGCTTAGCACAGCTCTTTTACACCCAGGTCGTCTACGCAGTCCTCCTAGGAACTGCACTGCCCACTTCCTCTCCACACCAGAATACAGTTGTGGCCAAAAGTATTGACACCCCTGCAATTCTGTCCGATAATATTCAGTTTCTTCCTGAAAATGATTGCAATCACAAATTCTTTGGTATTATTATCTTCATTTAATTTGTCTTAGTGAAAAAAACACAAAAGAGAATGAAGCAAAAAGCAAAACATTGATCATTTCACACAAAACTCCAAAAATGGGCCAGACAAAAGTATTGGCACCCTCAGCCTAATACTTGGTTGCACATCCTTTAGCCAAAATAACTGCGATCAACCGCTTCCGGTAACCATCAATGAGTTTCTTACAATGTCTGCTGGAATTTTAGACCATTCTTCTTTGGCAAACTGCTCCAGGTCCCTGATATTTGAAGGGTGCCTTCTCCAAACTTCCATTTTTAGATCTCTCCACAGGTGTTCTATGGGATTCAGGTCTGGACTCATTGCTGGCCACCTTAGAAGTCTCCAGTGCTTTCTCTCAAACCATTTTCTAGTGCTTTTTGAAGTGTGTTTTGGATCATTGTCCTGCTGGAAGACCCATGACCTCTGAGGGAGACCCAGCTTTCTCACACTGGGCCCTACATTATGCTGCAAAATTTGTTGGTAGTCTTCAGACTTATAATGCCATGCACACAGTCAAGCAGCCAGTGCCAGAGGCAGCAAAGCAACCCCAAAACATCAGGGAACCTCCGCCATGTTTGACTGTAGGGACCGTGTTCTTTTCTTTGAATGCCTCTTTTTTCTCCTGTAAACTCTATGTTGATGCCTTTGCCCATAAAAGCTCTACTTTTGTCTCATCTGACCAGAGAACATTCTTCCAAAACTTTTAGGCTTTCTCAGGTAATTTTGGCAAACTGCAGCCTGCCTTTTTTATGTCTCGGGGTAAGAAGTGGGGTCTTCCTGGTATCCTACCATACAGCCCTTGTCATTCAGCAAGCGGTGAATTTAAGGCCCTAGCAAGATCTTATCCATAAGCTGACAAGGGAGGAGCGGTCGTCGTCATGGACAGGAAGAAACATATGAAGGAGGTTATGTGACAGTTGGGGGAGGAAGAAGTCTAAAGGTACCTTCACACGAGGCGACGGTACCAGCCAATTTGCTTCAGTAAAATACCCGTGCAGAGCAAGAAGGTCTCCTGTGTATCCTTCCTATTGAGCTTCAGAACTGCTACTGAAAACTACAAAACCGTGAGTCTGCCTGTTACTTGTCCCCATCGCCCTGCAGCCTGTACATAGACATTCCACACTGTCCCGGGGATTGGCTTTACCCGTGGAGAGCCGTTCGATCCCCAGCTGCCATCCATCATCCCCGGAGGTTCTGCAGCAGCGGTGGTCCCCACTGACCACATCCCACGGGTGGAATCACGACAAATCCTGTGTAAATAACCCCTTCCTCTTTGAACTGAGCCCAGGCCACAGAATCGGGTCACAACCACCGTGATCCCCGAGAAACAGCACTGGCCCGGTTCCCGAGTACCCCATGGCCTGGAGGGCCCATCAATACCATGATGAGAAGTTATGGTGAAAGCTCATGTCTCCAGACTTCCCTCTTCTCCGTCTTCAGCATCACATCCTGACATGATTCCCTTAAAAATAAAAGTACCATAATGTTCGATAAATACAAATATTTTACATGCTGCACACCTATATAAATAATTGCCCCTCCCTGTGCTTCTTGCACAAAATATCCCTCCACCCACACTACCCCTCTCCATAATGCCCCTCCTTTACACTCTCTCTATAATGCCCCTCACACACTGACCCTATACATATTCCCCCCCACACTGCCCCTGCAATCATATTTCCCCCACACTGCCCCTCTCCATAATATCCCTCTGACACTTCGGCCCCTTCTACACTGCCCCTCTCTATAATATTCTCCTCTCAGTACCCCTTTCTATAATATCCCCCTTACACTGCTTCTCTCCATAATACCCCTCCCATACTTCCTATTTCCATAAGGTCCCCTACACGTTGTCCCCTCTCCATATAATGCTCTACACTTCCCTCTCCATAATATCCCCCACACACTGCCCCTTTCCATAATATTCCCTCCCATACTACCCCTCTATATAGTGCCCCCACACTGCCCCTCTCCATAATATCCCCCACACACTGCCCCTCTCCATAATATCATTCTCACACTACTCCTCTCCATAATATCCTTCTGACACTTGCCCCTCTTGTATTGCCCCTTCTACACTGCCCCTCTCCATAATATTCTCCTCTCACTGCTCCTTTCTATAATATCCCCTCACACTGCTTCTCTCCATAATGCCCCTCCCATAATTCCTCTCTCCATAAGGCCCCCCACACTGCTCCTTTTCATAATATCCACCCACACTGTCCCACTCCATAATGCCCCCTACACTGCCCCTCTCCATAATATCATTCTCACACTGCCTCTCTCAATAATATCCCCCCCACTGCTCCTTTCCATAATATCCCCTTCCATACTACTGATGCACCCTAGGGCCTTGGGGTACTCGGAACCGGCCTTTGCTTCTGGGGAGTCACAGGGGTTGAGACCCGGCTCTGTGACCCTGGGTTCAGTGTTAAAGTATTCTTGGGGAGAATGTAGGGGTAGGGTGGTTTAAGGGATAAAGTGTTTGTGACGCCACCGTGGTTTGCGGCTATGAGTGACCATCACTGTTGCAGAACCTCTGGGAACGATAGATGGGCAGCTGGGATGGAGTGGCTCCCCACGGGTAGAGCGGGTCCCCAGAGCAGCGGATGAGGAATTGGAAGTCTCTGGCAGGCAGGTATAACGTTAGGCCTCGTTACTTTTCTCAGTGGCCTTCACAGCCGGTTGCCGCAGGAATAACACAGTCTCACACAGTTCTGCAACTCTGCACCCGGATTTACTCACAGCACGTTTCAACAGGTCATAGATGTTACAGTCTCTCAGATAAGCTCCGGCCTGTGTAGTCTTTAAGAGATCGGCAAGTATGAGATCCTCGGTGGTGTGCCTGTATTTTCCTTTCACTGGTCTCTGTTCCTAAGCGCCTGTGCTTGACAGCGCCTATGTGTGCAGAGCCCTGATCCGGCAGCCATGGGTATTAATGGGCAATTGGTACCTTGTCCCCAGACCCTTGACCGGCTGCTTTCTCGGGGGATACGCCAGGTGTGAGCCACAGCTCCTATGAAGCTCGTGGCCTCTGGTTCAGCAGTTCGGTACTAGTCTCCCGTGCGCATTCAGGCCCAGTCCCTGTTTCCTGACCAAACCCCTCCGTCTGGTATCACCAGTCCCGGATTCGGCTCACGGGCCGCTTCCGCTCCGCTGGTGCCCCTAGGGTTCCTTCCTCTCTGTTCCTGGGACTAGCCTCAGCTTCTCAGTTTCACACCGCTTCTTTGGCTCTCCTTCTCCTCCTCACTCGACTCTCCGCTTTGTGGGCTCTACATGCTAACTGTTCTCTGTTCAACTCCAAACTGTAAACTCCAACTAAACTCAAAACTGCTCTTTCTGCCTTTCACCCACACTTCTCTACCCTATTCTCCTCCCCAGGACTGGGTCTTCCCTACAGCGGGTCCACCCACATCCCTAACTAGGGTATGTGTGTGTGTTCTGAGGATCCTGTATCTACCATCCCTCATCTCCTGACTACAGGAATCCCACACCCTGGCTTGGGTGCAGTACCCCTTGTGGCATCCAGACTGGTGGGGCACTACACTACCCCTCTATATAGTGCCCCCCACACTTCTTCTCTCCATAATATTGTGGCACCAATGCGGGGAGTGCCACAGGACCCACCGGTGCTGGGAGGGATGTACACCTTGGCACACACAGTACCCAACACCTTCCACCCCAGACCTGAAGGGGGAGCTCCACTGGCTGCCCTTAAGCCAGATCCCCTATAAAGATCCAGGCCTGAGGGGAGGAGTCAGTTAGTTCCAGTGAGATAGTACTGGAAGTGCTGGTTGCTGGGGCCAAGCTAGGCCCAGAACCAGGAAGCTGATCCAGCTGTGCAACGCCCTAGGGAGAGGGACGGAGACCAGTGGAAGAAGTAGGAAGAAAGAAGAAGGGAACATACCTGGTATCCCTTTAGCCCACCCGGACACTGGGGTCCAAAGTTGCTATTCATCTAAAGTGTAGCAGAAAAAGTCTGGACCTACCAGGAGGATCTAGTCCTGCTGAAGTTACACCAAGACAGACACCAAACCGGACCAAGCATAGGACCAGGGGCCCAAGAGGAGAATAGAGATCCCCACAGCAAGGTCCTCATTGTCGGTTGTGGAACAGCACCCTGAGAGGGAGACAGAGCGGCAGGTTCAATTACAGGCAGAACTTACCCCAATTACAGCACACACTAACAAAGGAGGCCTCACAACTCTCCAAGGTGAACTTCCCAAGCTACACCGAAACCTGGTTACCCTCCTGGACCGTGCCTGTTTCCGGACATCAGCAAAAAGGTACCAAAACAGAGACTATTGTGTGTGTGTGTGCCTGCTTCACCGCCACCACCTTCAGCGTTCACAACAGAACCGCTGCTACTACTCCCCTCATCCACCCAGCTGCCCTTAGGTAAAGCTCCCCCTGTGGGGAGCTGTACTACCAAAGCTGCATTTGCATCACCTAAGCGGCTGGCCGCAGTGCTGGTAACCCTATTACCAGGTACCACAGGTGGCGTCACGTTACCATTCCCCCATCAACATCACCCCCACCCCACCATTGAGGGTCCAGGTCACGGAACCGGGAACCGACCAGCCGTTATTCCCCACACTGAAGTAACCACCTGTCTCGGTATCCGAGTACCGCCTACCCTGTCGACCGACTCAATTCCCTTCTCACACTGCCCCTCTCCATAATATCCCCCACACACTGCCCCTCTCCTTAATATCCCACACACTGCCCCTCTCCATAATATCCTTCTTACACTGCCTGTCTCCATAATATCCCACACACACTGCCCCTCTCCATAATATCCTTCTTACACTGCCTGTCTCCATAATATCCCACACACACTGCCTCTCTCCATAATATCCCCCACTGTCCCTCTCCATTATATCCTTCTGACACTGCCCATTTCCATAATATACCCTCCCATACTACCTCTCTATAAAGTGCCCCCCACACTGCCCCTCTCCATAATATCCCCCACACACTGCCCCTCTCCTTAATATCCCACACACTGCCCCTCTCCATAATATCCTTCTTACACTGCCTGTCTCCATAATATCCCACACACACTGCCTCTCTCCATAATATCCCCCACTGTCCCTCTCCATTATATCCTTCTGACACTGCCCATTTCCATAATATACCCTCCCATACTACCTCTCTATAATGTGCCCCCCACACTGCCCCTCTCCGTAATATCCTTCTCACACTGCCCCTCTCCATAATATCCCTTTGCTGCCCCTCTCCATAATATCTCCCCCACTGCCCCTCTCTATTATATCCTCTCACATTTCCCCTTTCCATAATATCCCTTCCCATATCACCCCTCAATATAGTGACCCCCACACTTCCCCTTTCCATAATATCCACTCCCACACTGCCCCTCTGAATAATTTCCCTCCCACACTGCTCTTCTCCATAATTCCCCTCAAACACTGTCCTTCTCCATAATGCCACCTCCACACTGCCCCTATCCCGAATGCGCTAAATAATACCACCCTCACATGGCTCCCTTCTATAATATCTCCCTACACTTCCCCTTGCTATACTGTGCCCCTTTTCACAATCCTCCACTATACTGTGTGTGGCTTGACAGTATCCCCAATCCTCCCCTCATTTAAAACAAGTATACATTCAATCTTCAGCTACTCCATGGAAAACTTACTAGAGGCTGACATGCTCGATGCCTCTGAAGCACCAGCACATCACCCCCTGCTACATATCGGAGGCGGAGCTTACAAGCTCTCCTCTGCTTTGCCTGATTTAGGGGGTGTGGTCTGGGGTCTTTATTTCTTTACAAACTCTAGAATATAAATTTATATAAAAGTTCTCGTCTATTTATTTAGGAGGACTTATTTGGCGTTTATATAATTTAGCAGGTCTGGTCTGGACTCTGTGTCGAGCCCCAGGCCCTGGGGTACTCGGGTATCAGGCTCGGAGGGGTTTTCACGGGGATGTCACTAGTGGCAGCGCCTGAGCGGGCTGGGTGACACTTCAATAATGGTACCTTTACACGCCACTACAGGATGGTGGAAACAACCGGGTGCCTCACGTGCACGAGCACGCACAAACGGTTGAAAACGGTACCCGCACCACCTTTACACGCTGCAACAAGGTGCTCTACGGTAGGTTACATCTATCTCTGGATACACCGCCGGGTGCCACAAGTTACCTTCTGTAGCTCACCTTACCTCATTTACACGCCACTACAGAGGGTAATATGGGAGGACCTGGTGCAGCTGGAACAACACATAGGCGTGCCAGAATTGTGGATTACGAGAATTTCGTACGCTAATAGGACAACGCAATAGCATCATGCTTGGCCAGCCAGCGCAGGAGGCTGACTAATACATGACGCACGAGCAATTGTGTAGTGTGACTGGTCAGCTCCTTAAATATGCCTCCCTATGCATCGACTACCTATCGTAATGCAGGAGCTTCCTCCAATGATCGCTGAAGGGGGACGGTTTCCCGGAGCCTGTCTCACGCCCCAGGTAGATAGCAAGGTGTCGAAACAACCCTCTTGTTCCTTATTTACAAGCCGATACAGGCCGCTACCATCGCCTTGAAATCAACCTGTTTTAGAGCACTGCTCTGAAACAGGTGCCGCAAGTGACGGGTGGAAACAACCGTCTTTACACGCCGCTACCTCGGGTTGATTTGGCGGTGCAAGATACATTTCTCTCATCTACCCGGTTGTTTCCACCATCCTGTAGCGGCGTGTAAAGGTACCATAAGGAGGTTATGTACAGGGAATCAGAGTTTTTGTCACGTGACGCCACCTGTAGTACCTGGTGATGGGTCACCAGCGCCGTCGCAGTCCTCCGGAGGGTGATGGTATTGCGGCAGGGATGGCAAAGCTCCCTACAGGGGGAGCTGGTCCTCCAGGGCAGCGTTCCTGTAAGCAAACAGGTTGAATTCTGCAGCACAAAGACACAGAGGCAAAATCACTCCCGGGTACTTTACTGTAAACAGTCAATAGCATACAAGTCCACAGTTCAGCAATAGTTGTTAAAGAAACAGGTAGCTCTACGGGTGGCTGCAAGTGGATGCCAGGTGGTATGGTGGTACCCGTGGTATGCCTTAAGGGGGTGTCACACGCGTCAATGTCGTCAGCGATCTGATCGCTGACGACATTGACGGCTGATCGCTGGTGAGCTGTCACACAGACAGACTCACCAGCGATCAATTGACCAGTGACATCATGGAAACGATTTAAATATCGTTTCCACGATGTCCTGCTCCCGCTGCCAGCTTGCTGGAAGCGGGAGCAGCCTGGTCTCCAAGGTACACTGCGGGTAACTAGGCAGCGCGCGCTGCCTAGATACCCGACGTGTACCTTAGTTACCAGCCTCCTCCGCTCACCCGGTGAGCAGAGGAGGCTGGTAACTAAGGTACACTGCGGGTAACTAGGCAGCGCGCGCTGCCTAGATACCCGACGTGTACCTTAGTTACCAGCCTCCTCCGCTCACCCGGTGAGCGGAGGAGGCTGGTAACTAAGGTACACAGTCGGGTATCTAGGCAGCGCGCGCTGCCTAGTTACCCGCAGTGTACCTTGGAGACCAGCTCCCAGCGCTTGTGAGAGGCGCTGGGAGCTGGAATATCGCTAGTCCCGGTGTCACACGCAGCGATGCTGCGTGTCCACCGGGCGACAATCGCCAGGTTTCAGAGCTGGTTCTGAAACCTGGCGATCATCAACCAGCGATTTATCGCTGGTTGATGCAGTATGTCACGCGCGTCAATATCGCTGCAACGTCACGTGCAGTCGATATCGTGCAGGCGATATTGACGCGTGTGACACCCCCTTTAGTTGACGAACCAGTGTCCTTTCTTCCCCGCCTAGGATGAGTCTATACCCAATGGCTCCTTGTAGGTAGACTTGGGGCTCCCCTCCCTCGTGGTGAGGAAGCAGGCAGACCGCTCCGTCTGGCAGGGTGCCGCAGCCGGTGAACAGACAGCAGCAGCCAGTTGACGACTTCAGAGGTAGACTATGGCTGTTTCCTCGGGTCTGGCGTTCCCGTGGTGGACTGGGGAATTCCCTGGAGTATGGTCGCTCCACACTGGGGTTCCCCGATTCTCTCTAGGGCCTAGACTCCCGCATCAGGCACCCTCTCTCAGGACCCCCTCAGGATCCTCTCTCATCTTTCCTCCGGATCAGCGTAGAGCTGTCCGGTTTAACCTTCCGCCTCGCACCATACTCCTCCTCGACTCCTCTCCAACTCCCTTCTCCTCACTAACTCCTCACTAACTTCTACTCCCCCTAGAGGTGAATATCTCTCCCTCCCAGGAGTAACCTCCCACTACTACTCTAATGTGGGAGTGCAGGAATGGGTCCCACCCACCAGCCTAGTATCCACTTGCAGCAGGGGAAGATTACACTACTTTTACAAGTGCAATACCCCACTGTGACGCCTGACCATGTGGGGTGCCACACTCTATTTTTATTTATGTGGTGTAGTCTGGGGTCTGTATTATTTAGAGAGTCTGGGGTCTGTTTTTATTTAGGTGGTCTGCTCTATGGTCTGCATTGATTTAGGGGTCTAGTCAGGGGTCAGTATTAGTTATGTGGTATATTTAGAAGGTCTGGAGTCTGTTTTTATTTAGGTGGTCTCCTTTAGGGTCTGTATTAATTTAGGGGGATCTAGGCTTGGGTTAGTATTATTTAGAACATCTGTCTTTGTTTTTATGTAGGTGTGGCACCCCAGAGTTCTAGGGTCACAGTGTCATCACTGCCCCCGGGCAGTGGTGTCACGCTGGAGAGCAACAGAAGGGTCTTCTCATCAGGCAGGTAACCCGCGCACAACACCTTCTGCCTCCAGCCCTGAAAAGGGAGACCAAAACCCGGGTTCAGGGTGAGCTGCCCTATAAATTCTGGTCTGGGGTGGAGCCAGTTAGTTCAGTTCCCGAAAGGACTGTGAAGAATACCTGGAGGATCAAGCTGTGCTAAGCTCATCCTAGGTACTGCAGTTCAATTCCTAGGAGGACTGAGGAAGACATCCTGGTGGACTGGAGGCTGCTTAAGCTCATCCCAGGATCGCTGACTCGGTGCCAGGCCTAAAGCTAGGGTCCTAGGAGAGTCAAAGGAACACCTGGGGAGGCCAGTGACACCATGCTCACCCCAGAGGAATGTGCAGAGAACGGACACAGGAGTCCGAGACTGTGCAGGGCCTAACATCCCGGCAGTCAATACCGGAAAGTGGAAGATTCCAGGTTCCCCAGCCATACCGTGCCTGGAGACACAGCATCGCACAGGGTTCAGGAGCTAGTACCCGAGATGAGGGTTAGGAAAGGACTCGGATTGAATGTCATACCGGCACCTTGCAGGAGAGACAGGGCGGCAACTTAGCTAATGCAGTGGCAGGAGCCCAAACACAGAGCGCAATAAGGAGGCCAACAACCTGGCCAGGTGTGGAGAACCCTGAGTTGCTCTCAAGCAAGGACTCCGTTGACAACTGCCCAGAATACAGATGCTCTAGTAAAGACTGAATACCCATCAAAACAGTGAGTCTGCCTATTGCTTTATGCTCGTCATCATGCATCACATGCATCCCTTACTACATCTACTATCCCGGGGATCCTCTCTGTCTGTGGGGAGCCGCTCCATCTCAGCTGCCCGTCCATCACCCCGGAGGTTCTGCAGCAGCCGTGGACACCTATAGCCACAAACCACAGGTGGCGTCACAAATAACTTTCATTTTAAACCACACCATTCCAAAAAACTCCCCCTTTTCAACTGAACCCAGGGTCACGGAAGCCGGGTCTCGACCCCTGTGACTACACAGGGACAGTATAGCCCGGTTCCGAGTACCCCACGTCCCTGGGTCCCGTCATAGGTGGTCTCCTCTAGGGTCTGTATTAATTTAGGTATCTAGTCTGGGGTCAGTATTATTTAGAGGGTCCATTGTCTGTTTTTATTTAGGTGGTCTGCTCTAGGGTCTGTATTGATTTGGGGGGTCTAGTCTGTAGTCTTTTTTTAGTTAGAAGGTCTGGAGCCTAAATTTATGTGGAAGGTCTGAAGTCTGTATTTATTTAGGGGTTCTGGTTTGGGATTTGCATTAATGTAGACGGTCTTGTCAGGTTCTAAAAATATTTAACAGGTCTGGTATGTGTTTAGGTGTTTTTTGGCATTTGTGTCTTTTTGGGGTGTAATGATTGGGGTCATGTGCATTACATGTCATTGTCACTTCTCAGAAGTTGGGTCAGAAGAGGGTCTGGGGTCTGTTTTTATTTAGGTGGTCTCCTTTAGGGTCTGTATTGATTTAAGGGGAGTCTAGGCTTGGGTTAGTATTATTTAGAATATCTGTCTTGTGTTTTTATGTAGGTATGGCACCCCAGAGTCTTAGGGCCATAGTGTCATCACTGCCCCCGGGCGGTGGTGTCACGCTGGAGAGCAACAGAAGGGTCTTCTCATCAGGCAGGTAACCCGCACACAACACCTTTTGACATCAAGGGTGAATATAATATTGATTTATTAGTCAACACGTTTCAGGGCTCCCAGAAACGCCCTGAATATAGCAATATGATATTGATTTGTCCTGAAGAGGGGGCCAGGGAGCCCTGAAACACTAATTGACTAATAAATCAATATTATATTCATCCTTTGATGTCTTGTGGAATACAGCAGTGTGGTTTTTAACCCTTCATCCTCCCTACTTTATATGCACCACGCTGGGGACTGCAGCAGCTGTGATCTGCTTTTATAGTGGTTGTGATTCTCACAACCACACAAGGTGAAGCCTCTGATACCTATTTAGGTCATATTTTATGTCTCAAACCCTTCATCCTCCTACTTCAATTTTCTGAGAACCTTTGGGTTTTCATTGGCTGTAAGCCATAATCATCAACATTAACATAAATAAACACATGAAATAGATCCCTCTGTGTGTAATGACTCTATATAATATATGTGTTTCACTTTATGTATTGAATTACTGAAATAAAGTAACTTTTTGATGATCTTCTAATTCATTGAGATGATCCTGTATATCTTCCAAATTTAGGAGACAAGACATGAGTGTCCTAATTCAATGTTTGCAAATTGACTCCCTTAATCCATCACTTACCTTGTATATGGCATAATTAGGGTTAAACGTAGGTTTCTGCAGTTTCTGCCCTTTTCATGTTTCCTGTCCATGGCATTTCATTAAGGTGAATGGGTCACAATTGTTACATACTGTATGTAGTTGTGCTCGTTAGACGCATCACTTCATTTGAAAGGGATTAATGGGGTTTAGTTGTTAATCACTTTCGACTAATCCCCCAGACACCTATTAAACAAGCCAGTTTTACCTCTCCACCATTGTTACTAAGCAACACCTGTACACCAGATCGGCCTAACAATGTGATCAACGTACGTATACAAATGTGAGCTGACAGTGCCTCCGCCTCCGCGCGGTGGAACACGGCTCCTACCATCCGCAGGAATTAGGTAAACAGGTCCCTATAGTTTAGTTGGCAATTGTGTAGAATTAAAAGGCACTGATAACACGCGAGCTGCACAACAGGTGTGTTTTATAAAGTGTTTCTTTCAAGGAGTAACCATTATTTGGGTTTAAATAGTATGCGTGAAAATAAGAAACTTTGTAATATATTTTATGAGAAAAATCTTATTTCTCCTCTTTAGGGATGGGCGAATCTACTCGCTAGGACTCGTTACTCGGCGAGTAGTAAGGGACTCGCAGGACTCGGTACTCTGTGAGTTTCCCAGTGATTACTCGCACAGCAATGAGTCCAATGCAAATCAATGGCAATCCTAGTTTTGTCAGAGACTCTGATAAAACTAGGATTGCCATTGACTTGCATTGGCCTCATTACTGTGCAAGTAATCGCAGGGAAACTCGCAAAGTAACTGCTGTTACTTTGAGAGCCGAGTCCGGCTGTCTGCTCTGTGCAGGCTGCCGCAGCTCCAGGGTCCTAGAGCCCGCCTGCTCACAGAGATGATGTAGCAGAGCTGCGATTGTTCTCAGTCTGCTCATTCCCTGTGAATAGACATCTATATCTATGCACAGGGATGTAGCAGAGAGGACATCGCGTTTTGGACTACGTCGGACGGAAGAGGATTTTTTTAATTAAAGATGGAGTCCCTAATGGCTTTTTTTTTTATTTCTAATAAAAATTTTTCTCTGTGTTGTGTTTTTTTAACCCTTTATTGGAGATTCTTAGTGGCCGGGTCAAACGTGGCCTGACATTAAGAATCTTGGGCTTAATACCAGCTTGTATAACAAAGCTGGTATTAACCCCTTTATTACCCAGCGTGCCACAGCCACCAGGGCCGCTGGAAGAGCGGGGTTCAGCGCCAGAGGATGGCGCTTCAATGAACGCGCCATCTTCTGGGGCGGCTGCGGGCTGCAATTTGCAGTGGGGGGTGCCAGAAAGCTTGGGCATCCCTGCGCTGCGGATTCCAGCCCCCAGCTGCTTAGCTGTACCTGGCTAGACATAGAAATTGCGCGGAGCCCCACGCATTTTTTTTTTATTATTTCATGACATTCATGAAATAATTAAAAAAAGGGCTCCCCTATATTCTTGTGTCCGGCCAGGTACAAATAGGCACCTGGGGGTTGGGGGCAGCCCGTCGCTGCCTTCTGGATCCAGCTGGTTCCAGAAATACGGCGAAGCCCACGTGAAATTTTTTTCTGACAAATCCATAAAACAATGTAAATAAAAGGGACTGCATCTTTATTAACCCCTGGACCATGGGCAAGGGGTTAATAAAGATGCAGTCCCTTTTTCAGGATTGTTTTATTGATTTTTCAGAAAAAAAATGACGTGGGCTTCGCCGTATTTCTGGAACCAGCCGGATCCAGCAGGCAGCGACAGGCTGCCCCCAACCCCCAGGTGCCTATTTGTACCTGGCCAGACACAAGAATATAGGGGAGCCCTTTTTTTTTTTATTATTTCATGAATTTCATGAAATAATTAAAAAAAAATCCGTGGGGCTCCGCGCAATTTCTATGTCTAGCCAGGTACAGCTAAGCAGCTAGGGGCTGGAATCTGCAGCGCAGGGATGCCCAAGCTTTCTGGGCACCCCCGCTGCAAATTGCAGCCCGCAGCCACCCCAGAAGATGGCGCGTTCATTGAAGCGCCATCCTCTGGCGCTGAACCCCGCTCTTCCAGCGGCCCTGGTGGCGGTGGCACGCTGGGTAATAAAGAGGTTAGGGCCAGCTTTGTATTATCAGTTGGCCCTAAGCCCGAAATTTATGGCGGTCACGCCAATATTAGACATGACCGCCATGAATTTCTATTAAATTGTTTTAAAAAAAACACAACACAGAGAAAAATTTTTATTAGAAATAAAAAAAAAAGCCATTAGGGACTCCATCTTTAATTAAAAAAATCCTCTTCCGTCCGACGTAGTCCAAAACGCGATGTCCTCTCTGCTACATCCCTTTGCATAGATATAGATGTCTATGCACAGGGAGTGAGCAGACTGAGAACAATCGCAGCTCTGCTACACACAGGAAGAGCAGGCGGGCTCTAGGACCCTGGAGCTGCGGCAGCCTGCACAGAGCAGACAGCCTGACTCCTTACTGTGCGAGTTTCCCAGCGATTACTTGCACAGTAAACGAGTCCAATGCAAGTCAATGGCAATCCTAGTTTTGTCAGAGTCTCTGACAAAACTAGGATTGCTTCAGGCTGAAGCTTCCGAGACACATCTGTGATTTGTAAATCGCACACTACTTGCTATTACTTGCTTCCCCATTCATTAACATTGGACTCGCTAGACTCGCAACGAGTAGTGAGTCCCGGGCTCGGACTCGCTAGAGTCAAGTGATTCCGAGTAATTTAGGACTCGCCCATCACTAATACAGATGAGTGAATGTTTTGAAATTCAAATTCTTCAGCTTTGCCGAAGTTTATCAATTAGCTGCAACTCAATCCTATGCAAAGCCAAAAATTGTTCTCAAATGATATGTGTAACACTCTGAGGTCTCCCCAGGCTGTATCCATTTCCTTTCAAGCTCTTTATAGTGAAGATTTAACAGTTTGCTTGTTTTTTATTTAAATTGAATGTCTCCTCTAATTGGTGCGGGTCCACTGATTCCGGAACAGTTTCTCCTTTTTCTCTGTGTCCCTCAATTCCAAAATGATCCCCCCAAAGTTATAGAGGTCTGAGATAGCCAACTGGGTGTATGCAACAGAACTTGGGTATTTGCTTCTTTACGTCTGACACTGGCCAATCGAAATATGGCACACAGTTTTGTGGTTAAAATTAGGGGTGGGTGAGTACCTTATTATTCGTGCTTGCTATACTTGCAACGAGTAGGTAGCGGTACTCGCTACTCATTGCAAGTATAGCAAATACGAATACTTTCGCAGTGTATCTATAGATACACTGCGAAAGTAGCCTAAAAGGGAGTAAAAGTTGTTAAAAAACAATAAACTTACATACTCACCTGTCCGACGCCTGCACCGGGAACAGAAAACCTCACCTCCGATCGCTGGACAAGGACCTTTCACTACCAATCAGATGGCCGTTAGCGATCTGGCCAATCAGATGGTGCCACGTCACAACTACGTCATCGATAGAGGCCACCTCATTGGCCAGTTTGCAAGGTCCTGATAGTACATCTAGGACCTTGCAAATTGGCCAATCAGGTGGCCACTAGCGATCACGTGGTTGTGACGTGGCGCCATCTGATTGGCCAGATCACTAACGGTCATCTGATTGGCTGGTAGTGAAAGGTCCTTGTCCAGCGATCGGAGGTGAGGTTTTCCGGTCCCGGTGCAGGCGTCGGAAGGTGAGTATGTAAGTTTATTGTTTTTTAACAACTTTTACTCACTTTTAGGGTATTTTCGCAGTGTATCTATGGATACACTGTGAAAGTATTAAGACTACTCACTACTCCCGAGTGCTCATAAGTACTTGGAGAGTAGCGAGTAGCCCGAATACCGCTACTATTCGGCGAATACCGAATAGTAGCGAGTATACTCGCACATCCCTAGTTACAATAAAAATTTGCACATTTATTGTATGCATCCTGACTCCAGAGAGGCTCACTGTGCATGATCAGAAGTCCTCCACACTTTCGGTCATGCGCACTATGCCTCTTTGAAATTGGGACACCTCCACTTTAGTGATGAGTAAGTAGTAAGAAGGTTGGATTCGGATAGCTCAAACCGAATACTTTGAAATGTTTAAGTATTTGGATCCGAATGAGTTTCATATTGACTTGTATTGGATGAGTATTGAGTAACGAGTAATGAAACAGTTCAAAGTATTTGGTTAGAGCTATCCGAATCTGAATATGTCACTACTCATTCATCACTACTCCACATCCATCTGCTGCTTCTTTTCCTCCTCCTCTTTCTGCTTCTCCAAAATGTGCTGCATGTAACATTGTCCTTGAGGGTCCCCAACAGCCCAAAAGCAGTGATGAACACGTAGAAATTGCTTATTTATCTTTAAAGTGTTTCAGTAGGTCACATGTTTCCCTCATCTACTAACAAAAGCAAATTTTAAACTAGCCCCTGCCGGAAATTGAAACCTGCATGGTTTTTGCTGCATTTTTTAAAGAATGCATGTTAATTCTTTGTTGTGTTTTTGTCTCGTTTTTGGAATGTCACAGCTTGAAAATCACTATATTTCCAATTGTAAACCAAAACTAGAAAATTACTGTAAAAAAACACAGGTTTTATACTGGTAAGTAATCCTTGCTGCAGAAAAAAACTTGTGTGAACAACGCCTTATTGCCTTTACCTTTGAGTGTGCATGCTTAGCAACAGAGTACATACCAGAGTCAGTGGAGGACCCGAAGAGTAGGAATCGAAGACAGAGGCGAGAAACACTTTACCAGGGGCAGAGGAGCTATCCCAACTCACCCCACCAGAACACCGGTCACTGGAGCACGAGTCTGCAGGGGTCAGAAGAGATAGACCCAGCAGAGAAACCATCATCCTGAGGAGGCTTAGCTTCCTGGACACCCGCAGCACCAACAATTGAGAGCCAGGGTCCGTGGAGAGAGACGGGCAGTGGCCCAAGAGAGAGCCCTCAGTGCAGCAACACGGGTGTGGAGAGAGAGAAGTAACGGTCCGGTGAGGTTCCATACCTGTCAGACTCAGAACAGGAAAGCTAAATAAGGAGGCCTACAACCCTACTCGCTGTGGAGATCCCAAGGTATTTTCCTTCACTCCGGACGTGTATACCTGTAATCAGTCATCAGTAAAGGTACCAAAAGACTTTAATGTGTGCGTGCCGCTCCTACCTCTTATCCTGCACCGCACCAACTGCGCTCCCCTACTCTAACGCTGTACAGAAACAACTGCGCAGCCCTTTTCCATCATCACAACCCTTAGCCCCAGGGACTCCACTCCTTCTGTAGGGAGCCACTCCATCTTGCTGCCGCCCATCACTCCGGAGGCCCAAGCAGCGCCCAAGCAGCGCCGGTGCCTTCACTGGAATCTACAAGTGGCGTCACGACTGACAATCCTATCCCTGTAAATACACCCCCTTTTATTGTCACTCAAAGGCACAGGCTCGGGCACGGACCACCCATGAAATCCCCCGCAACTGACTGCCTGAGTGCCCCATTCCCTTGTGGCCCCAGACAACCCTGGCGTCACAAACAGGATCCTGTGCCCGGTGTAACCGGGTACTGTGTGCTGTATATAGACTGTGTTTGTGAACTGTAAATCTGAGCCGCCATTGCTGCGCCACAGAGCGGGAAAGAAAGGGGGCGTTACAGTGCAGGGGCACGAAGATAGGCCCCGCCCCAAACTCTGACGAGAACCGCCGAACGCAGTAGTCGGATCCAGAAATACCCGAGGTGCTCCACTCCCCGCCCGCTTACTTTCATTCTTCAGAGACTGGCAGCAATTCACTAGGGGGGAGCGAAAATGAGTGCCCCGGACCCAAATGATGCAGCATTCCCGATCGTGAACCAGCCTGCTGCCGTTAATGGAGCCCCGAGTGGACAGCCCGCAGTCGCCAATCCACCCGGCGGCGTAATACCGTTACCGGCATCTGCAACAGTAGCTCCGATAATGCCGATCTCGCTGACGTACGTCCCCAATGCAGCCTGGTTACCCAAGTATGACGGCCAGCCAGGCACCCTGGATGCATTCCAGAGAAAGATATGTAATGTACTAGACATGTACGCGATGACGGGTAAGCAGAGAGCACCAGTAGTGATGGGACAGTTAACGGGTGCAGCAGAGCCGGAAACCCGGAACTGGTCTGAGGAAGATCAGGGGTCTGTTGTACAAATATTTGAAAAGCTAAAGAGAGTTTTTGACAATCATACTGAGACTGAATTAAGACTGTTGTTTTTCCATTGCAAACAAGGAGCACAAGAAAGTGTCCTAGATTACTCCTTACGCCTGCAGGAGGCACTGAGACTCCTTAAACAAGTTGATCCCAATGGCATCCGTGATGAAAATAAAATGCTCATTGAACAATTTGTAAGAGGCCTCAAGTTACCGGATGATAGTAAGCAAGCATGCTGGTGGGCTCTCCAAAACCCTGATGCAGAGTTTGCTACCCTAAAAGAACTAACCGTTAAGGGACAGCAGCTCCCAGCAGTGCCAGACTTAGCCCCACAGCAGCGATGGGTTAAAAGCCCCTCTTTGCCAGAAGCACCTTCTTTATCCCCTGCAGCAGAGACCTGCATGCAGGCTGTGACCGCTGACTGGTTTGACAGCCTGTGCTCCGAGCTGCGCCAGCTGAGCAGAGAGATGGCTAAGCTCCGAGGTGCTAAGCAACCCAAGATGGAGACACCACCACCAGTCAAGATCCAGCTCGCTGACAGTCCGGACGACGTTCCATGGATGAAGACGAGGATACCACCGCTTCGAGGGAGGATCACGGATCGCTACAGTGCCAGCGGACAACCCATCTGTCGCAAGTGCAACAAAGAAGGGCACATCTACCGATTCTGCTCTTTAAACGAGCAACCCTGGGGCAGGGGGCCCCACCCCAGGAGTAGACTGTCCAGGCCCATCTAATTGGCTGCGAAGGTACGTGGGAGATCGTACGTTCCTGTCCATCATCATAGACGGCATCGCTACCACTGGATTGGTAGACACTGGATCCCAGGTGACCACCATCCCGAGTATCCTTTTCAAACGGTTCCTGTCCGAACTAGAACTTGAACCTCCAAACCCTGACTTGAACATCATAGCAACCAATGGGTTACCCGTTAATGTAGAGGGCCATTGGGAGGCAACCTTAAGGGTACCTTTACACGCCGCTACTGGAGGATGGATACAACCAGCTACAGGCTACAAATGTAGCTTGTAGCGGCAAAATACCCCGTAGTAGCGGCGTGTAAAGACGGTAGGAGGCACCCGGCCACAGATACATCTGTTTCCGAGCACTGCCCGGAAACAGGTGGCTACACAGGCGATTGTAGTGAGCTGTATCGGCGTGTAAAGAAGCAACAGAAGGGATGTGTCGACACCAGGCAATGTACCTGGTATGTAGCTGGGGCGTGACACAGCCTCCGGGATACCGCGCCCCTTCAGCGATCATTGTTCCAAGCTCCTGCGTTACGATTGGTAGACGCTGCATAGGGCGGCATATTTAAGGAGCTGACCAGTCACACTACACAATTGCTCGAGCGTCATGTATTAAACAGCCTCCTGCGATGCCTGGCCAATCATGGGTTTATTGCTTTGTCCTATCAGCGTACGGACGTCTCGGAATCCACAATTGTGGCACGCCTATGTACTGTCCCTGCTGCACCAGGTCCGCCCATATTAGCTTGTTGTAGCGGTGTGTAAATGAGGTACGGTGAGCTACAGAAGGTGACTTATGGCACCCGGCGGTGTATCCAGAGATAGATGTAGCGTAGCGTAGCGTAGCGTAGCGTAGCTTGTGGCGGCGTGTAAAGATGGTGCGTTGACCGTTTGTAACCGTTTGTGCGTGCTCGTGCACGTGAAGTAGCTGGTTGTATCCATCCTCCAGTAGCGGCGTGTAAAGGTACCCTTAAGGTGTGGGGGGACGGAATGAAAGAATCAGGGACTCATTGTGGTTGAGTACAAACCAAACGAGCGGGATCCACATGTGAATTGGGTACCAATGTGATGGTTAACTGTCTAGATGAAGTGCTGTTTTTGCTTCAACAGAGTGCAGATACTGCTACTCCAGGAGAGAGGAGGGTTCTTCAGAAAGAGATTCGAGCCCTCGTGTACCAGCAGCAGGTAACACTAACAAGTGGTGAAATGGTAGTGTACGTGTAACAGACCCAATTCCTATTGTAGTGCCACCAAGAAGTGAAATGATGATCTGGTGTCGGGCAGCAGTAGGCCTCAGAGGGCAGGACTACGAGGCAGTAGTGGAGCCCGTGATGTCTGACAGTAGTCCTACACTCTGACAGCCAGGGGGGTGGTTGATGTACGCAAAGGAAGGGTACCTGACGTGTGTTAAACTATGGTAATGACGAAATAAAGCTACCAAGGTATTCCACTGTTGCTAAACTGTACCATGTAGATAACAACTGCATACACAAAGCTGAATCACTAGCTCAGACAGTGTCAGATGAGCCTCACGATTACAAGAAACAGCTAGAGAAATGGTGTCAGGAGTGCAATGTAGGAACTGACAACACATCTTATACCCACAGGAAACCATCCACCCATCAAAGATAGATACAGGTCAATACCACCAACACACTACCAGAAAGCAAAAGAAATGCTACAGGACATGAAAAATGCAGGGGTTATCAGAGATAGTTGTAGCCCCTGGGCAGCACCACTGGTCGTGGTTAAAAAGAAAGATGGTAATATGAGGATGTGTGTAGATTATAGGCAAATCAATAAAGTAACACACATGGATGCATACCCGTTACCCCGTATAGAAGAATCACTTGCTGCATTAAAGTCTGCCAATTACTTCTCAACCTTGGATCTTACTAGTGGGTACTAGCAGGTCTCCGTTGCAGAAGACGACCGTGAGAATACAGCCTTCACAACACCAATGGGGTTATGTGAGTTCAACAATATGCCATTCGGGTTATGCAACGCACCAGGAACATTTCAGAGGCTGATGGAGTGTTGCCTAGGCCACAGGAACTTCGAGACTGTATTGCTATACCTGGATGATGTCATAGTGTACTCCAAAACCTATGAAGACCACATGCAACACTTTAGTGAAGTGTTTGAATCATTGTCCAAGTATGGTATGAAGTTGAAACCTTCAAAAGGTCACCTGTTGAAACCCAAAGTTCAGTACCTTGGGCATGTGGTCAGTGCAGAAGGCATAGCACTGGACCTGGACAAGATCACAGTCATCAAGGACTGGCCAGCACCAACTACCTTCACAGAGGTACGCCAATTCTTAGGACTGGTCGGGTACTACAGGAGGTTCATCAAGGGCTATACGAAGATGGCAGTGCCCATGCAAGATCTCCTGGTAGGACAATCCAAGAAGGGCAAGATCAGATGTCCTCCATTCCGGTGGGGACCAGAACAAGAACAGTCTTCCAGCAACTGAAAGATGCCCTAACTGGGGAAAATATCCTGGCCTACCCCGACTACAATTTACCGTTCCTGTTATACACCGATGCCAGCAATGAAGGCTTGGGAGCTGTCTTGGCACAGAGACAGAAAGGCAAAGAGAAAGTGATAGCCTATGCCAGCAGAAAGCTCAGTCCAACAGAGAGGAATCCAGAGAATTACAGTTCTTTCAAGTTGGAATTCCTAGGCTTAGTCTGGGCAATTACAGAACGGTTCAAACACTACCTGGCGTCCTCCAAGTTCACAGCTTTCACCGATAACAACCCTCTAACCCATTTAGAGACTGCAAAGCTGGGTGCCATAGAACAGCATTGGATGGCCAGATTATCCAACTACGACTTCACTGTCAAGTACCAGGCAGGCCATAAAAACGGCACGCTGATGCCCTATCCAGAATGCCTAATCTACCATATGTGGGAGAAGACGTGGATGAGCTAGAAGAAGTAGAGTTACCAGCCTTCCACCGTCCAAGTGCATCCTCATGTCATCAGGCAAGCCAAAGACATCAAGAGAAAACAGTAAACCCGTTATCTCACCATAGCTGGAAAGAGACCCAGGAAAGTGACCCGGCTGTTAGCTTAATCAAAGAGCTAATAACCAAAGAACACTCCTGTCTAAGTCCAGAAGCTCCACAAGATGTCAAACACCTATGGAAGGAGAAGGGAAAATTGTTCATCTATCAAGGTAAACTATGCCGACGTCACCTTAATCCCAGAACCCATGAACTGATCTGGCAGATCATGGTACCAAAAAGAGATGTGCAGATGGTACTAGAAGCTTATCACAATGATGCAGGACACGTTGGTTGGAAGAAACTGGAGATGCTGCTGAAAGATCACTTTTACTAGGTCGGCATGAGAGGTTCCATTGAGAGATGGTTTAAGAACTGTGGATCGTGTCACCTGCGAAGAAAAGACCAGCAAAGCCAGAAAGCTCCATTACAGCCAATCATTACTAAGAAGCCTCTAGAGATTGTTGCCTTGGATCATGTCAAGTTAACACCCAGCAGAACAGGGTATACCTATGCTCTTACCATGGTTGACCACTACTCTAGATTCTTAGTTGTAGCACCAGTTAAAGATTTAACTGCAAAGTAGCAGCCAAGACCTTCCAGAATTGTTTCTGTCGACCACTTGGGTACCCAGATCAGGTACTAACAGATCAAGGTTCCGCCTTTGAATCAAAACTGTTCCAAGAGTTCCTAGGATTGCATGGTTGCAAAAAGATCAGAACTACACTGTATCATCAACAAACAAATGGTCTTTGTGAGAAAATTAACAACATTGTCATCGACATGTGAAAGACTTTACCACTTGACGAAAGGAATCAATGGCCAGATAAACTACCTGACTTAGTGAATATCTAAATCATATCCCTGTAAGTTCTACTAACTATGCACCAGCATAATTAATGTGAGCAAGACCTGGAAAGCTCCCAATTGACTTGGAGAAGGGAACTGTAGAACCAAATCAAGATGTTTCAGAAGAAGATTGGAATTATCACCGTCAACAACAGTACAAGAAAGTTCAGGAATGTGTGGAAAAGAACTTAGAGCAAGTCAGAAGTAAACAAGAACATGACTTCAGCAAACATGCCTCAGCTGAACCCTTGTTACCAGGTGAACTAGTTCTAAAAAGAAAAAGAAGAGACAACAAACTAGATGACCAATGTTAATCTGAACCATATACTGTTATGCAATCCAACTTTGACAACTCAAAAACCTGCGTAATTAGCCGAGATGACGGTAGAACAACCTCAACAGTATCAAGAGATCATCTCAAGAGATGTCCTGACCAATTGAAACCACCAGAAGTAACCTATCCATTAACAGCAGTTAAAGAAACAAGAGAAAGGGTAATCCACACTGAACTAGGAGATTTCCCAGAAGACTGGCCTCAGTATAATGGAGCAATCATAGTACCAGTGCTCTCATTTTATCAACCAGTAGAAAATCAACTTCCAGTTCAACCTGTAGAAGAACCAGAACTAATACCAGAACCAAGAAGACCAGTAGAACCCGTTCAAGTACAAGATGTACAGCCTGTTGTACCAGAACCAGAGATTCCTACAACCGGTGAACCTGCAAGTCTTACAGTAAGACCAAGGCCTCGCAGACAGTTGCCCACCTTACCACCGCAAGGATCAGTCAGTACACAAGATGAAACGCCTAGTACACGTAGGTCACGTCGCAGTACCCAAGGACAGGCCCCATCTAGGTATGGAGAGTGGGTGTAAAATGTAACAGAATCACGGTAACCAGTGACTCAGTGTAAATAAACAAGTAAATTAGTAGTGTATAGAAGGGTGGAGGTACTGGGCACAGCCCCATGCACATTAAGTTGGGAATAGAAAGTGACTGAGGTAGAGAGAAGGTGAGACCCGGCCTCCTAAGCAGAGACACCCATAGGGAAATTGTGTAAAGTGTAAAGTGTGTTAACCCCTCAGTGTTTTAAAGCCATCGGAGACTTTACTGCTGGACTTTACCCTTTTCCCAGGATTATACCCGTTTATCTTGGACTACAGCCACAGGACTAGTGGTGGCTAAAAACTACTTTCTTACTTTTACAGCCTGGGTGGATGGACTAGCGCCATAAGGATGCTTTTCATATTTTTCCCATTTTTATAAGATTTTCAGTGGTTTTTGTACATTTTGAATTTTGAGGCTCTGTATATATTTGTTATTATTATTGTTATATATATTATGTACAAAAAGCTTTGCTCAGTCCGGGAGTACTGAGGTTAACTAGGGGGGAATGTGGCACCCTGTTCCAGGAGGCCAAAGGCTTCTCTAGGACACTGAAAGATTTCCCACAGCGAGTAAACCACCTTCACCCAACACCTTCCACCACAGGCCTGTAGGGGGGCCCAACTGGTTGCCTTAAGCCGGTTCCCCCTATAAATACAGGTGCTGGGGGCGGAGTCAGACACAGTGTGCAGACGCTAGAAGAGCTGCAGGAAGCTCCGAGACTAGTGAGCTGAACTGGTACTGGAGACGTTCTAGGCCCAAACCAGTACACACCAGAGTCAGTGGAGGACCCGAAGAGTAGGGATCGAAGGCAGAGGCGAGAAACACTTTACCAGGGGCAGAGGAGCTATCACAATACACCCAACCAGAACACCAGTCACTGGAACCCGAATCTGCAGGGCACAGAAGAGATAGACCCAGCAGAGAAACCAGCATCCCATGGAGGCTTAGCTTCCCGGACACCCACAGCACCAAAATTGAGAGCCAGGGACCGTGGAGAGAGACGGCGGTGGCCCAAGAGAGAGCCCTCAGTGCAGCAACACAGGTGTGGAGAGAGAGAAGTAATGGTCCGGTTAGGTTCCATACCTGCCAGACTCAGAACAGGAAAGCTAAATAAGGAGGCCTACAACCCTACTCGCTGTGGAGATCCAAGGTGTTTTCCTTCACTCCGGACGTGTGTACCTGTAACCAGTCATCAGTAAAGGTACCAAAAGACTTTGTGTGCGTGTCCCTTCTTCCACTCATTCTGCACCGCACCGACTGCGCTCCCCTACTCCAACCCTGTACAGAAACAACTGCTCTCCCCTACTCCAACTCTGTACAGAAATGACTGTGTTGCCCTATTGCACCATCACAACCCTTAGCCCCAGGGACTCCGCTCCTCCTGTAGGGAGCCACTCCATCTTGCTGCTGCCCATCACCCTGGAGGCCCAAGCAGCTCCGGTGCCTTCACCGGAATCTACAGGTGGCGTCACCACTGACAATCCCTATCCCTGTAAATACACCCCTTTTATTGTCACCCAAGGGCGCAGGCTCAGGCACAGACCAGCCATGACATCCCCCGCAACTGACCGCCCGAGACCTGAGTACCCCATTCCCTTGTGGCCCCAGACAGAGTGGGGACAGAAGGCAAGGAGCAGAGCCAAGGGAGTGAGGAACCAGTGGAGGTTCACCCAGAGATGTACCAGACTTTGGGGATCAGCACCTGTAGGATTACTTCAAGACTACAGGAAACCCCGTCACACCGTGGAGACTTCAGTCACCCAGTCCCCCTGCGTATCCAAAGAGAGGGAGCCAGACACCGCAGTGTTACACAGCAGTGATCAGAGAGGATAACCCGTGGACCACGCTGGAGGAGAGAGAGGACCCAAGAGGAGAGGAGGCCAGTCTGGCTGCATGCAGACAGGGCTTCAGGAACAGTAAACAGACTGAGGAGGCCTTATACTCACTTGCTGTGGAAGCTCACTGTGCACCTGTTCACCTGACAGTGCCCTGGACGTCTTTACCTGCTATACCACCAGTAAAAGTAAGAGACTTTCTGCAGTGTGTGTGCGTCATTCCTCTCCGCTCCCAGTACCCTTATAGTCTGCTCCATCAATCACTATCCCAACCTAAGGTCCTACTCCAAGCTGCCCCTTTACACTACACTGCCCATGAGGCCCAGCTCCACCTGTGGGGAGCTTTGCCATATCAGCCGCATTACCACCGACCTCCAGAGGACTATGGCGGTGCTGGTGACCGATGGTACTACAGGTGGCGTCACATGACAAAGTCTTATCCCCTGTACATACACCCCTTATTGAAGTGTCACCCAGGCCACGGGCTCAGGTACTGCCACCCATGAGATCCATCATGGGAACACTACCGAGCCTGATACCCGAGTACCCCAGGGGCCTGGGGCTCGACAATCCCTCACCAGGTCCATCCATCACAACTACTCCTGTCTTGGGGACCCTCAGTCCTACCTGAGGAGGGCTTACCATCCACGCTGCCCCAAGTCACCATCCCCAGCAGGAATACGGCAGCAGTGGTTTTACTAACCACATACCCCGGTGGCGTCACAACAAATCCCCTGTAAATATCCCCTTTTTGGACTGATCCCAGGCCACGGGACGGGTCACGACTACCGTGATACCCCAGAGAGACAGCACCGGCCCGAACCCGATAGCCTGGGGCCACAGGGAGAGCGGACAGGCGGGAGAGACAGCCTCTGCCCCCAGCACCACAGAGCTTGCCCCTTCATGATGTCACCTCCCTCCAAATGCGATAGCATCAGGCCTCCATCCAGTATTGTTCTGCGAATTCCTAAAAATTCAACATGAATTCAATTTGTACCAAATTTTTCACCTTTTTTTAACATAATATAAAATTACAGAGATATTGTGGATTATTGAAGACTGTGTATATGCAAATAAAAAGAATGTCTACCCTTCAGTTGTTCTATATGTTTTATAGGGCTGCACATGTACAATTGGGCTATTTCATTGTAATGCACAATGTCATGACAGTTCACAATCTGTCTGACTGGGGATTGAGTCCAAAGGCTTTAGAAATGGTTTTGTTAAATTTTATGTCTGATGATTATCAATAACTTTATTGTTGATGTCCTCAAATCTCCTTTATTCGCTCCACGATAAGCTTCCACATCATTTGTGAAGATCAAACTCTAATTTTACCTTCATATTGTCTGTTCATATTAAATGTCCACATTAAAGATTAGTGGATTGATTCACGGGACTCCAGTCATTGACCAGGTCAGACGTCTTTGGCTTCTGCACAGGAGACTCGTAAGACACTTGCATTATGGGATGTTTTGATTAGCCGGACTGATACAATGTCCTCACTGCTACGAGACACACAGAACATCATGACAGCCCAACTAATCAAAAGCCGTGCATGTGTTGCGCCCAGAGCATGGGGTACTCGAGTATCAGGCGGCAGTGAGAGGGTTACCTTTGTCATGGAGAATGGCGGCCACGCCTAATCCTGTATCCTGGGGAGCGATGCTCTTGAAAAAGGGTATTTACAGGGATTATGCACAAATTAGTCGTGACGCCACCTGCAGTGTCTGGTGAGAGATCACCAGCGCCGCTACAGTCCTCCGCAGGTGGGTTGGGATTGCGGCAGTGATGGCATAGTCCTCCACAGGCAGGACAGGGACCTTCGGGGCAGCATAGTGAGGTGAACAGGTTGCAGTTGAGCTGAGATTGGGGAGGGAGAGTAAGAATAGTCTGTAGAGGGGCACGGTGGATGAGAGGAAAGGATGCACGCACACAGAAGAAGTCTCTTTACCTTTTTACTGATGTTAGTCAGGTAAATGGTCCAGAGCACTGACGGGTGACCGGGCTGCACAGTGGGCCTCCTCACCTTTGTATTCTCTGAAGCACAGTCTATTAAATCAGGACTTGCCTCCACTCTCTTCCCTTTATCTGTGTCTCCTTCTCCTCCTGTGCGGTCTCCGGGACAACCTTCTCTGGACACTGCAGTGGTCTGCTGTTCCTGGCTCCCTCTCTTTGACTTTCTCAGGAGACCGGGTAGCTGAAGCTTCTACGGTGCAAAGGTTTTTTTTGTGGGGCCTGTAGTTCTCCCACCGATGCGGATCCCCAATATCCGGCTTCTCTGGAACGAACTCCCAACTTGAGCTACCTGTTCCTTGTTTCTATTTCTGCTCTGAGCTCCCTGCCTGCAGTCCGACTGAGGCTGGTGGGACGCTGAAGGGCCACTCCGGGTCACTGGCTCGGGCCTACTCGCAGCACTGACCACCAGGACTTCCCTACAGCTCTTCTAGCGTCTGCACACACTCTGACTAACTCCTCCCCCAGCAGCAGTATATATAGGGGATCTTGCTTAAAGGCAGCAAGGTGAGCTCCCCTACTGTGTCCGGGTGGAAGGTCTTGTTTGTAGTAGTACCTGCTGTGGAAACCCAGCTGTGCAGTAGAGAGATCTGTGGGTTACCTGCGTGAGAAGGGCGCCACACCTGGATCCCAAAATGTAAGAGATTAGCGAGACCGCCATACAACAGACAGACTACAGACCAGACTGACAGACCAGAGTCCCGCAAATTGATCCATACATTTAGTTTCCTAAATAAAAAGATACAAAGTCAAATATATTTTATTAGTTTGTTTGATTTCTCTTTATCTGCAGTACTTTTGCTACTTGTGTGAAAATCAAGGTCAATGGTCAAAGTCAAGGTGAAATTAATGTAGAAATATGCAAAATTCTGAAGGGTTCACAAATTTTCAAGCACCACTGTTCAATATTTTGTCACTGATCCTGACTTACCTCCTGTATTATACTCCAGAGCTGCACTCACTATTCTGCTGGTGCAGTCACTGTGTACATACATTACATTACTGATCCTGAGTTACCTCCTGTATTATACTCCAGAGCTGCACTCACTATTCTGCTGGTGCAGTCACTGTACATACATTACATTACTGATCCTGAGTTACCTCCTGTATTATACTCCAGAGCTGCACTCACTATTCTGCTGGTGCACGTCACTGTGTACATACATTACATTACTGATCCTGAGTTACCTCCTGTATTATACTCCAGAGCTGCACTCACTATTCTGCTGGTGCAGTCACTGTACATACATTACATTACTGATCCTGAGTTACCTCCTGTATTATACTCCAGAGCTGCACTCACTATTCTGCTGGTGCAGTCACTGTGTACATACATTACATTACTGATCCTGAGTTACCTCCTGTATTATTCTCCAGAGCTGCACTCACTATTCTGCTGGTGCAGTCACTGTGTACATACATTACATTACTGATCCTGAGTTACCTCCTGTATTATACTCTAGAGCTGCACTCACTATTCTGCTGGTGCAGTCACTGTGTACATACATTACATTACTGATCCTGAGTTACCTCCTGTATTATACTCCAGAGCTGCACTCACTACTCTGCTGGTGCAGTCACTGTGTACATACATTACATTACTGATCCTGAGTTATCTCCTGTATTATCCTCCAGAGCTGCACTCACTATTCTGCTGGTGCAGTCACCGTGTGCATACATTACATTACTGATCCTGTACTGATCCTTAGTTACATCCTGTGTTATACTCCAGAGCTGCACTCACTACTCTGCTGGTGCAGTCACTGTGTACATACATTACATTACTGATCCTGAGTTACCTCCTGTATTATTCTCCAGAGCTGCACTCACTATTCTGCTGGTGCAGTCACTGTGTACATACATTACATTACTGATCCTGTACTGATCCTGAGTTACCTCCTGTATTATACTCCAGAGCTGCACTCACTATTCTGCTGGTGCAGTCACCGTGTGCATACATTACATTACTGATCCTGTACTGATCCTTAGTTACATCCTGTATTATACTCCAGAGCTGCCCTCACTATTCTGCTGGTGCAGTCACTGTGTACATACATTACATTACTGATCCTGAGTTACCTCCTGTATTATACTCCAGAGCTGCACTCACTATTCTGCTGGAGCAGTCACTGTGTACATACATTACATTACTGATCCTGAGTTACCTCCTGTATTATACTCCAGAGCTGCACTCACTATTCTGCTGGTGCAGTCACCGTGTGCATACATTACATTACTGATCCTGTACTGATCCTGAGTTACCTCCTGTATTATACTCCAGAGCTGCACTCACTATTCTGCTGGTGCAGTCACCGTGTGCATACATTACATTACTGATCCTGTACTGATCCTGAGTTACCTCCTGTATTATACTCCAGAGCTGCACTCACTATTCTGCTGGTGCAGTCACTGTGTACATACATTACATTACTGATCCTGAGTTACATCCTGTATTATACTCCAGAGCTGCGCTCACTATTCTGCTGATGCAGTCACTCTGTACATACATTACATTACTGATCCTGAGTTACCTCCTGTATTATACTCCAGAGCTGCACTCACTATTCTGCTGGAGGAGTCACTGTGTACATACATTACATTACTGATCCTGTACTGATCCTGAGTTACCTCCTGTATTATACTCCAGAGCTGCACTCACTATTCTGCTGGTGCAGTCACTGTGTACATACATTACATTACTGATCCTGAGTTACCTCCTGTATTATACTCCAGAGCTGCACTCACTATTCTGCTGGTGCAGTCACAGTGTACATACATTACATTACTGATCCTGAGTTACCTCCTGTATTATACTCCAGAGCTGCACTCACTATTCTGCTGGTGCAGTCACTGTGTACATACATTACATTACTGATCCTGAGTTACCTCCTGTATTATACTCCAGAGCTGCACTCACTATTCTGCTGGTGCAGTCACTGTGTACATACATTACATTACTGATCCTGAGTTACCTCCTGTATTATATTCCAGAGCTGCACTCACTATTCTGCTGGTGCAGTCACTGTGTACATACATTACATTACTGATCCTGAGTTACCTCCTGTAGTATCCTCCAGAGCTGCACTCACTATTCTGCTGGTGCAGTCACTGTGTACATACATTACATTACTGATCCTGAGTTACCTCCTGTATTATACTCCAGAGCTGCACTCACTATTCTGCTGGTGCAGTCACTGTGTATATACATTACATTACTGATCCTGAGTTACCTCCTGTATTATTCTCCAGAGCTGCACTCACTATTCTGCTGGTGCAGTCACTCTGTACATACATTACATTACTTGTCCTGTAGCTCAGCTCTGATTGATCGATTAGAGCCTCATTTAGGATTGGTATCCTCAAAGGTGTTTTCTCTCTCAAGCTATCGGTGGGCCAGGTGTGGGGATCCTTAGACATGGACATTGCCTCCTTGGCTTTCCTCATCTTTTTTTCGGGAGGTCACATGACTTCCCCAATTTTGGAAGCGACGAACTATACAACATCCTAAATAGAAAAACGTAGATCTCCTCTGGAGGACTCATGTCTATCCATTACACAGATGACATTATTCAGTAGGCGCCATGCGATGCTCTATTTCTTCTATAGGGGGAGTGCTGACTTTCTGACTGTTTCCTTCCTGTGATACCAAAAGCTTTGTTTCTGGGACTCCAGCGATTATCTTAAACCTCTTACAGTAAAGTTATAATTAAAGGGGCTGTCCAGGATTACAAAAACATGGTTACTTTCATCCAGAAGCAGCACCTATTGGTTATGTCTGGCACTGTAGCTTGGTTCCCTGATTGTTTATGAGGTGCAGTACCAGACCTAACCTGTAAACAAGTGTGGCGCTGTTTAATACAAAAAAAAATATACAGCCATATTAATCTAAAGAGATAACTTATTGCTGCTCGACAGTTCCCGCATAGTCCTGGTTGGAGAGTTGTCGTCATCAGGTTCTCCATCCAATGGCTCCACGTTACAAGCGATCCTGCTCCACCCGGACTACATTACACAGCACTTCTCTTCAGCCGCTTGCTTCATTTCTGTGAATGTTGCTGTCGCCTTTTCTTTAAGTGTATCCATGTCCATGTTCTGAATATTTTGCATTTGACCAAGGAACGAGCCTTTCTCCTCCTCCTCGACTTGATCTTCGGCCACCATTTTCTGGAGCTCTTCGGGGAGCTCGATGTCATCTCCGGCCATCTGTATTTGGTTATCGTCCTTTTCGCTCTAGGAAAACAAGAGCACAGACATTAAGAGCGATTCCTACAGTGATCAGCTGTGATCTGGGGGAGGGATCGTGGCAGAAAGTGATCAATTCCCCTGAAGGTATGCCATCACACCGGCCACAGGGGCTTTTCTAGACTCACAGTTTCCATTCCTTTAGGAAATAGATGTCAGTCACAAGGGCCAGGTTACCCAGTGGCTGGGCAAAAGTGCAGTTCACGGTAGCTGTGCCCAGCAGGTGTGGTCCTATTCGCCCATATAAAGGGGGTATTGATAGTGATAAAGTTTGATTTGTGACACCAGTTGGGACTCTAGCACCCCTGCGGTCAGGCTGCCACTAATGGTATTGCACGCATTTTACATGTATGGTACCATGCTCAGAGGTAAGAGGGGAGAGCTTTGTCGAGACCCCCCAATCCAAACTGTAGGCCAGGGAGGTGCTGGGTGGAAGAAACCCACATTCAAGGCAGTCCCCACCTACTGGATGGAGGGAGGAGTTAGGTTAGCGGTGGGAGGCAGAAAAGGAGTTAGGCTCAGAATGAGATCCGGTCGGGAAGCTGAGCAAGCTAGTATCACACATGGACATAGTTACATAGTTCTTATTGGTCTTTGCTTTTTGGAACATTTGGAGCACTGGGATGCAATTTACATTAAAATCCTATATGTCTAATTGATATTTATATGTATATTTTTCTAAAAAGTATAGGCATCAAGTATATTTTCTATCTATCCTCTACTATTAAATATTGAGATTATTAAGTTACTCTCTTTGCTTGTCTCTAATAAGTGAGGTTGGCAGTTTGTTACTCTTGCAACCTCTGAATTCCTGTTTATTGTCTTCTATACCATTGTGGCGCCCCTGCGGACCGGTCGCCACTAGAAGGCACAGCAGCTGGGATTGTTAAGTCGGTCACCCTACACACACACCCAACACATCCCCCGATCCCAAGTCTAAGTTACTCTATGTCTAGCAACAGGATAGCGGGAGGAATCAGGTGGAGGGTGGAAGAGAACCCGGTAAGGGGTGGGAAATACACATCATGCTATGTCCCAAAAGGTAAGGAAGGAATGCACTTTGTAGCCCGTCTCTCGTGTGGGACCTGAACAGGATGGTCAAAAACAGCTTTATAAACCAAACATCTCCTTTAGTTTGGACCCACCTGTTAAATCAATGATTTTCCTTGTTCTTATTGCGTTGTGCACATTGTAGATTCAGACTGAAAGCAGCAAACCCACAAAGGAACACATATGGAAGCAAGGAGTAAAGAAACACGTGTCAGGACCGGATTTGTAACTCCAGATGCCATTTCTGTGTCAGGATCCGGGATTTTTATGGATCCGGACATAGTTGGGAGGAGCCAAGCCTGCAAAGCACAAGCAAGTGGTGTCGGGGCTGTTACATTATGAAAGCGAAAGAAAGCAGTGTGTTGAAAAAAAAAATGCTCATCTCTCTTGCGAATGTCCTGCGATGCGAGGCGTCCAGGTCCGATGGCTGCAGGACCTTAATCAGTGGGGCTGCAACTGATCGGCTGATGTGTCACATGACTGCACCAGCTGAGCGGTTTAAATCACCTGCCAAAACCGATCGGCGAGCAGGCAATTTAAACCACTCAGCTGATGCTGTCTTGTGACACATCAGCTGATCGGTTGCTGCCGGTCAGCTGATTAAGGTCCTTGCAGCCATTGGAGGTGGAGTCTCACATCGTGGGACACTCAGCGGAGAGGTGAGCATTTCTTTTTATTTTTAGCACATTGCTTTCTTTAATTTCACTTTAGCAGTGTATGTAGATAGTGTATGTAGATACACTGCTAAAGTGAAATTACAGGAACAGAGTAGGTTTAGTGTACTGTGCATGCTCAGTACACTAAAACCGGATCCAAGAAACCATCCTGTTTTTTCCCGCATCCAGCACCCATAGACCCCCATGTCAATTGAATTGGAGAGCGACGGATCCGATTCTGTCTGATTGTGTCTGATTTTTTGAAGGCAGCCCAAAATCTGAGCAGTCTCCGATTCTGGGTACCGGAACAAGGAAGACACAATCAGATCCTTGATAAACTGGCACACAACAATGGGCATTAAGAAGTAATCTGTGCCCATAGGGATACATGGAGACCAAATCGGAATCGTGGCTATCCGTTTTATAGCAGATAGTCACGAATCCCCCAAAAAACGTGACGTGAATTGGGCCTCACCTCGAATGGCTGCCATCATTCAAGAAGGAGTTCCCGGAGATGTTGAGCCCTTGTCCTCTGCTTTGTCTTCACTTTGCATCCAACTCATCCCAAACCATCTCAATTCAGTTGAGGTCGAGTGATTATGGGGGCCATGTCATCTAGCTCAACTTCAATCCTAATCCTTACTGGACACATAGCCCTTACATAGCCTGGAGAAGTCATTATACTATTGCGACACAAATGATGGTTGCACTAAGAGCAAACCATATGAGATATCATGTTATTGCGGAGTGCTGTTGTAGCCATGCTGAGAAATCTATTATATAATTGCGAATGGGTTTTTTGCCCCTTTTGAGTCCGCTCACGCTGCGAGTCAGCGTGGTCATGTGGATACGCCCGAAGCATTGACCGCGCAGCGGCCATTGCGAGCAGTTCTAAGGCGACTCGCTATGCCGCGCAGCGGGCATGGCGAGTCGCCTTAGCAGCGCGAGCATTGGCCGCGAAGCGGCCATTGCGAGTCAGAGACTCGCTCTGCTAGAATCCTGATGCATGTGCATCGGGCACCCAGCTAGTATTGTATAAAACACCAAGAGTTTTGGCAGTAAAGCCCCACTCTTTCCCCTCATGTTTTATGGTGGGCATCACACATGTAGAAATCATCTGCTCCCTTATTTTGCATCTCGCAAGGACATGGCATTTGGTACCAAAAATGAAAACATTTTGACTCCGAAGACGACAGTACGATTTTGCTTTGATCTAATGTCCAGTCCTTGTGTTTGTTGGCCCAAACAATTCCCTTCCTTCTTGTGGCGATCAGCAGTGGCTACTTTGTAACAATTTGACCATAATGACCTCCTTCTTACAGTCTCCTTTCAACAGTTAATATTGAGATGTTTTTGGTATTTTATGAGACGCTGTCAATGTGTGTCCTCTAAGGTTGGTAACTCTGATGAACTTATCCTCTGCAGCAGAGTTCTACATCTTCCTTTCCTGCGATGGTCCTTATGAGAGCAAGTTTTATTATAGCAATTAATGGTTTTCACAAGGCTACCTTCAAGATTCTAATACCGTTTCAGATTGACTGACCCTCGAGCCTTGAAGTAATGAAAGAATATTGTTTTTTTTTATTTAGTTGAGTGGTTCTTGCCATATTCTGGCTGAGACCGGTGACATACGGTGCGAGATGCATGCGAGATACTCAAACAAGTCTCACATACATCAGGTGGCATGGCCGCCGACTCTCTGCATAGGAGCACATCAGCTGCATAGTAACACATGCAGATCCATGCTCCTGTCCAGAGAGCCAGCGGGCGTGCTGGGTGATGCATGTTAGACTCGTGCAAGTATCTTGCATGCTTCTCGCACCGTGTGTCACTGGCCTTTGAATATTTATTGAAAAGCTCAGCATTTGTGGAGCAGTGTACCAACAAGGCTTGTTCAAGACACACCTTACTATCATAAACACTTTTTGAAGACGGTTCGGCTAGTTTCACATCACGGCAAGATCAGGCCCGGGGCAGTCCGGTGTGACCTGATTTTGACACAATGCAGCCCTATGGTGCCGGACAGGGCCGGATGGCAGCTATTTGCCATCCGGTTTTGTCCCTGTCCGGCAGCATCAGGCTGCATTTGATTTTTGCCTCAGACACAAAAATGGAGCTTGCATCATTTTTGTGTCCGGGGCAAAACGTTTTGCAAAACCGAATCCTCCCGGATTCTCCCGGATCTGGCGCCCCATAATATGGGAGTCTATGGGGCGCCGGATCGCGCCGGACCCGACAGAGAATCAGTCTGGTTCCCGGACGCCGGTTGCTGGAGTTTAGCTAAACTTCAGCACGTGGAGCTGTCCCCTGCTGTGATTTCAGGACTGCGGCCAGCTCCCCGCTAGCTGCCATCCTGACATTTCAGCAGGGGACAGCTCCTGCTCCTCTGAAATGTCGAATCTGGCTGCAAACCGGACCGGAGGGCAAATGCTTTCAAAATCGGGTCCGGGGCTTCCAGTTCACACCGGACAGCCCCGGACCTGATGTTTCCGTGATGTGAAACCGGCCTTATTCGACATATGGACTCTGGACAAAGCGTACCTGTTCACAAGAAGCCATTCAAGGTGGTATCTGATGAAGCTGCCTGGGGTGTAAAGCTGTCATCAAAGTAAACAGGGCACACTAACAGGACCATAGGGTATAACACATTCTGTTTCTTTCACACATATTTCTTTGCTACTTCTTCCCATATGTTCTCATATGTGGTTTTGCTGCCTTAAGACTGAATTTACAATGTGCAGGTTTCAAAAATAACAAGGAGAACCTCCGCATGAACAGGGGTGTACAAACTTTTGACTCAGGACTTTATGTTTCTAAAAAGGGAGAAACAAGCAATATGGTTGTAATTAGTATCCTCTGATGATTCCAAACTTCTGATAACCATTTAAAGGATTTTTAGAAGGAATCCCACAAATGAGTGTGCCTTATCAGGGGGTGAAGGGTTTGCTAGAACAAACATTAGTCCAAATATTCCCTGTAAAGTATGGTCAGATATCTTTGCGGACATAAGGCTCAGATAATGAAACATTTATGATTTCCCCATAGTTTTTGATTTTATTGTCCACAAATCAGGAACAATAAGGTCTCCATCCACCTTCACATGATGCCATACCTGTGGTAATCTGTATTTGTCCCTTAGATGTACCCGCAGGGTGGCTCTCTCTGCTTTTTTCTGAATAAACTTGGCATCTCTTTCCATCCTGTAGAAAAACAAGAACAATATCGATACATTTACAAGAAAATGCTTTCTACATTTTCTCCAAAGCAGTAATGTGACATCACTAAGTAATGTGTTGTCCCTGTACTATGACATCACTGTGTGTATTATCACTGTAATGTGACATCACTATGTGTATTATCCCTGTACTGTGACATCACTGTGTGTATTATCTCTGTACTGTAACATTGCTGTGTGTATTATCCCTCTACTATGACATCATGGTGTATATTATCCCTGTACTGTGACATCACTGTGTGTATTATCACTGTACTGACATCACTGTGTGTATTATCTCTGTACTGTGACATCACTGTGTGTATTTTCTCAGTACTGTGACATCACTGTGTGTATTATCTCTGTACTGTGACATCACTGTGTGTATTATCTCGTACTGTGACATCACTGTGTGTATTATCTCTGTACTGTGACATCGCTGTGTGTATTATCCCAGTACTGTGACATCACTGTGTGTATTATCTCAGTACTGTGACATCACTGTGTGTATTATCTCTGTACTGTGACATCACTGTGTGTATTATCTCAGTACTGTGACATCGCTGTGTGTATTATCCCTGTACTATATTACTGTGTCTATTATTCCTTGTACTGTGACATCACTGTGTGTATTATCTCTGTACTGTGACATCGCTGTGTGTATTATCCCTGTACTATATTACTGTGTCTATTATTCCTTGTACTGTGACATCACTGTGTGTATTATCTCTGTACTGTGACATCACTGTGTGTATTATGTCTGTAATGTGACATCACTGTGTGTATTATCCCTGTACTGTGACATCACTGTGTGTATTATCACTGTACTGACATCACTGTGTGTATTATCTCTGTACTGTGACATCACTGTGTGTATTATCTCAGTACTGTGACATCACTGTGTGTATTATCTCTGTACTGTGACATCGCTGTGTGTATTATCCCTGTACTATATTACTGTGTCTATTATTCCTTGTACTGTGACATCACTGTGTGTATTATCTCTGTACTGTGACATCACTGTGTGTATTATCCCTGTACTGTGACATCACTGTGTGTATTATCACTGTACTGACATCACTGTGTGTATTATCTCAGTACTGTGACATCACTGTGTGTATTATCTCTGTACTGTGACATCGCTGTGTGTATTATCCCTGTACTATACTACTGTGTCTATTATTCCTTGTTCTGTGACATCACTGTGTGATTTTATCTCTGTACTGTGACATCACTGTGTGTATTATCCCTGTACTGTGACATCACTGTGTGTATTATCTCTGTATGTGACATCACTGTGTGCATTATCTCTGTACTGTGACATCACTGTGTGTATTATCCCTGTACTTTGACATCGCTGTGTGTATTATCTCTGTACTGTGACATCACTGTGTGTATTATCCCTGTACTGTGACATCACTGTGTGTATTATCCTGTCTGTGACATCACTGTGTGTTTATCCCTGTACTGTGACATCACTGTGTGTATTATCCCTGTCTATGACATCACTGTGTGTATTATCCCTGTACTGTGACATCACTGTGTGTATTATCTCTGTACTGTGACATCACTGTGTGTATTATCCCTGTACTGTGACATCACTGTGTGTATTATCCCTGTCCTATGACATCACTGTGTGTATTATCCCTGTACTGTGACATCACTGTGTGTATTATCTCTGTACTGTGACATCACTGTGTGTATTATCCCTGTACTTTGACATCGCTGTGTGTATTATCCCCTGTACTGTGACATCACTGTGTGTATTATCCTGTACTGTGACATCACTGTGTGTATTATCCCTGTACTGTGACATCACTGTGTGTATTATCCCTGTAACTGTGACATCACTGTGTGTATTATCCTGTTCTGTGACATCACTGTGTGTATTATCCCTGTACTGTGACATCACTGTGTGTATTATCTCTGTACTGTGACATCACTGTGTTAGTATCTCTGTACTGTGACATCACTGTGTGTATTATCACTGTACTGTGAAATCGTGTGTATTATCTCTGTACTGTAACATCACTGTGTGTATTATCTCTGTACTGTGACATCACTGTGTGTATTATCTCTGTACTGTGACATTGCTGTGTGTATTATCTCTGTACTGTGACATCACTGTGTGTATTATCTCTGTACTGTGACATCACTGTGTGTATTATCCTGTACTGTGACATCACTGTGTGTATTATGTCTGTAATGTGACATCACTGTGTGTATTATCCCTGTCTGTGACTCATCTGTGTATATTATCTCTGTACTGTGACATCACTGTGTAGTATTTCTGTACTGTGACATCACTGTGTGTATTATCCTTGTAACTGTGACATCACTGTGTGTATTATCTCTGTACTGTGACATCACTGTGTGTATTAATCCCTGTACTGTGACATCACTGGGTGTATTATTCTCTGTACTGTGACATCACTGTGTGTATTATCCCTGTACTGTGGCAATCACTGTGTGTATTATCCCTGTACTGTGGCATCACTGTGTATATTATCACTGTACTGTGAAATCATCGTGTGTATTATCCCTGTATTGTGACATCACTGTGTGTATTATCCTTGTATTGTGACATCACTGTGTGTATTATCCCTGTACTGTGACATCACTGCGTGTATTATCCCTGTACTGTGACATCACTGTATTACCCTGTACTGTGACATTACTGTGTGTATTATCCCTGTACTGTGACATCACTGTGTCTATTATTTCTTGTACTATATTACTGTGTCTATTATTCCTTGTACTATGACATCACTGTGTGTATTATCCCTGTACTGTGACATCACTGTGTGTATTATCCCTGTACTGTGACATCACTGTGTGTATTATCCCTGTACTATATTACTGTGTCTATTATTACTTGTACTATGACATTACTGTGTCTATTATTCCTTGTACTATGACATCACTGTGTGTATTATCCCTGTACTGTGACATCACTGTGTGTATTATCCCTGTACTGTGACATCGCTGTGTGTATTATCTCTGTACTGTGACATCACTGTGTGTATTACCTCTGTATTGTGACATCACTGTGTGTATTATCTCTGTACTGTGACATCACTGTGTGTATTATCTCTGCACTGTGACATGACTGTGTGTATTATCTCTGTACTGTGACATGACTGTGTGTATTATCTCTGTACTGTGACATCACTGTGTGTATTATCCCTGTACTGTGACATCACTGTGTGTATTATCCCTGTACTGTGACATCGCTGTGTGTATTATCTCTGTACTGTGACATCACTGTGTGTATTACCTCTGTATTGTGACATCACTGTGTGTATTATCTCTGTACTGTGACATCACTGTGTGTATTATCTCTGCACTGTGACATGACTGTGTGTATTATCTCTGTACTGTGACATCACTGTGTGTATTATCCCTGTACTGTGACATCACTGTGTGTGTTATCCCTGTACTGTGACATCACTGTGTGTATTATCTCTGTACTGTGACATCACTGTGTGTATTATCCCTGTACTGTGACATCACTGTGTGTATTATCCCTGTACTGTGACATCACTGTGTGTATTATCTCTGTACTGTGACATCACTGTGTGTATTATCCCTGTACTGTGACATTACTGTGTGTATTATCTCTGTACTGTGACATCACTGTGTGTATTATCTCTGTACTGTGACATCACTGTGTGTACATTTGTTTAAATCCAGGTATTTTCTCATTTGTGTTGCAGAATCATCTGCTGTGTATTTGTGTATTATTTATAATTCCCTTTGTATTGTACAGATTTGACATGTGACTTGGGTATTCAATAGAAGGAGCTACTTTCAGCCTCTGTCTAAACAAGATAAAGAGCTGGAAAGTCCCTAGTCTGGTTCAAGATGTGACACAGACCCCATGTGAGGAGTCTCCTCACCACCTCCAGGCCTTATGCCTGAAGTTCAACCTTCCCTTCACCACAAGATTTACAGCCAGGCCTAATGCCTTGCATCTATCTCTGACTTCTGCCGACAAGATAACTAAAGATTTTTAACCCTGGATCCTCGCTGTCCGGATTTATGTGTGGTCCAACAGCATTAGGCCGTACTGAATGAAATGAAGAACCCGTTGGCCGCATGTTTAAGAATTTGAGAGTCTCCCACATCACTTGCAATTGTTCTCTATTTTCTTCATATATTACTGCACATGCCGTGACCAGCTGTGAAAGTAATGCAGGATTCCAGCTCTGTAAACCTCTTGCTATATATATACAGTTAGGGCCAGAAATATTTGGACAGTGACACAAGTTTTGTTATTTTAGCTGTTTACAAAAACATGTTCAGAAATACAATTATATATATAATATGGGCTGAAAGTGCACACTCCCAGCTGCAATATGAGAGTTTCCACATCCAAATCAGAGAAAGGGTTTAGGAATTATAGCTCTGTAATGCATAGCCTCCTCTTTTTCAAGGGACCAAAAGTAATTGGACAATGGACTCTAAGGGCTGCAATTAACTCTGAAGGCGTCTCACTCGTTAACCTGTAATCAATGAAGTAGTTAAAAGGTCAGGGGTGGATTCCAGGTGTGTGGTTTTGCATTTGGAAGCTGTTGCTGTGACCAGACAACATGCGGTCAAAGGAACTCTCAATTGAGGTGAAGCAGAACATCCTAAGGCTGAAAAAAAAGAAAAAATCCATCAGAGAGATAGCAGACATGCTTGGAGTAGCAAAATCAACAGTTGGGTACATTCTGAGAAAAAAGGAATTGACTGGTGAGCTTGGGAACTCTAAAAGGCCTGGGCGTCCACGGATGACAACAGTGGTGGATGATCGCCGCATACTTTATTTGGTGAAGAAGAACCCGTTCACAACATCAACTGAAGTCCAGAACACTCTCAGTGAAGTAGGTGTATCTGTCTCTAAGTCAACAGTAAAGAGAAGACTCCATGACAGTAAATACAAAGGGTTCACATCTAGATGCAAACCATTCATCAATTCCATAAATAGACAGGCCAGAGTTAAATTTGCTGAAAAAACACCTCAAGAAGCCAGCTCAGTTCTGGAAAAGTATTCTATGGACAGATGAGACAAAGATCAACCTGTACCAGAATGATGGGAAGAAAAAAGTTTGGAGAAGAAAGGGAACGGCACATGATCCAAGGCACACCACATCCTCTGTAAAACATGGTGGAGGCAACGTGATGGCATGGGCATGCATGGCTTTCAATGGCACTGGGTCACTTGTGTTTATTGATGACATAACAGCAGACAAGAGTAGCCGGATGAATTCTGAAGTGTACCAGGATATACTTTCAGCCCAGATTCAGCCAAATGCTGCAAGTTGATTGGACGGCGCTTCATAGTACAGATGGACAATGACCCCAAGCATACAGCCAAAGCTACCCAAGAGTTCATCAGTGCAAAAAAGTGGAACATTCTGCAATGGCCAAGTCAATCACCAGATCTTAAGCCAATTGAACATGCATTTCACTTGCTCAAATCCAGACTTAAGACGGAAAGACCCACAAACAAGCAAGATCTGAAGGCTGCGGCTGTAAAGGCCTGGCAAAGCATTAAGAAGGAGGAAACCCAGCGTTTGGTGATGTCCATGGGTTCCAGACTGAAGGCAGTGATTGCCTCCAAAGGATTCGCAACAAAATATTGAAAATAAAAATATTTTGTTTGGGTTATGTTTATTTGTCCAATTACTTTTGACCTCCTAAAATGTGGAGTGTTTGTAAAGAAATGTGTACAATTCCTACATTTTCTATCAGATATTTTTGTTCAACCCTTCAAATTAAACGTTACAATCTGCACTTGAATTCTGTTGTAGAGGTTTCATTTCAAATCCAATGTGGTGGCATGCAGAGCCCAACTCGCGAAAATTGTGTCACTGTCCAAATATTTCTGGCCCTAACTGTATGTACTATACAAAAGACTTTGAACTTTCCTATAACTAACTTCGAATACTACTTCTAAATAATACAGGTTTTTAAAGCTCCTGAACCTCAATTCCATGTCAGAATCTAACTTTATACTGTATTTGCCATGGACTACTCACATGAACTATGAAGTATTTACTCCATGTTATATTTCTCCATTCCTGAAAGTAAGCACAACTGTTATTCTCAAGACCGGTGTCTGTCGTTATTCCATCGGCTGTGGACACTGTGTGGGGTTGAATAGCAGGGAACGTAAAGCCCCTCCATTACGAGGGCTTTACAAAAGCATTGTGCTCACACAGCGCTGCTACATTCAGGAAACACACAACAAGGAGACCCCAAGAAGAGTCCCAACATTCCAAAATATTAGTGCCAGACACCCCAAAAGTGCCAATAATGGACCCAAGGTGGACATAGTACAATGATGAGATCAATGCAGTACACTGAAAAGTACACTATCGCGACTGGGGTGGAAAAGTCCTTGTAGATCCATGATCCAAGTTAGGTGGTCTACACTTTCAGAGGACACCCGGATGCCCTTGTCCATCTGGATATCACCAGCAGGGCTGAGGATATGTTCTCAGAGAATGTTGGCTGCTGGATATGACAGAACCTCCGAGGCGTGACTGGTGAGCTCAGGCCACTCCTCCATTTTTGAAGCCCAAAATACAAAAGACTCCAAATTCCCCCTGATGGTATGGATATTGAGCTCTACATACTCCTACACCATCCTCTCCAGTCATTCACTATGTGTCACACTCGTACTCAGTTCAGCTGGTGGATGGGACGGTTTAAAAAATTGGTCAAATGACTCCCAGAAATTGCTTCTGAGAGTGAAACTGCTCACTGATGGCTCCACGTTCCACATGCTGGATGTGTACATCTGCGACACGTACTGCGTCCCTCACTGCTGCCTTGGTGGAAACTAGTCCTAAGATTGTCTACAAGCATTTTTTAATACTCCAGCATGTGCGTGTCCCTGTCCAGGGTGGAATGCATCTGGCTAAAATTACTCTTGTACCGTGGATCTAATAGTGAGACAACCCAGCAATCATCGCTAATTCGAATCCTAACAATACGGGCATCATGTGGCAGATAGTGCAGCAATAAGGCGCTCATGTGTCTGACACATCCACAAAGCCCAAGTCCTTGTTTTGTTGGTGGCAAAGTTTTCTTCCCTCGTCCTCTCCCGACAACCTTGGACAACAGAAAGGGGAGTAATTTCTTCTTCATCTCCTGACTCTTCTGTCCCTATCATTTCTTCTTCGACTCCTGCATCTTCAGTAACAGTTTGTCTAGAATGATGAGCTCCTCTCTGTTGGTCTACCCCACCCTCCTATGCCACCTGGCTGTGTGACGATAGTCTGAACCTTAGAGATATTGACATCCCTTCTGCATCCTCCTCTTCTTCATCCTCTTCCTCTATGTGCATCAACTCCTTTGACGGCCTTTCAAAGTTTGCTCTAGCATGTAGATGACTGGAATAGTGATGCTGATGATGGCATCATCAGCGCTAACCATGTTAGTAGCACTTTCAAAACTGTACAGAAGAGTCCAGAGGTCCTTGATCTGTGCCCACTCCACAAGCATCATGTGCACCAACTCAGTGTCCCGTTGGGCCATGCTATGTGCCATGACATAATGCACCACGACTTGTCGTTGCTGCCACAGTTACTGAAACGTGCAGAATGGAATTACACCATGTCAGCACATGGCATATCAACTGGTTAATCAGTTGTTTGAAAGACCTCAGGAGTGATGCTACTCAATGAGCCGCGGGGTGAGATTGGCCGAATTGAGTATACAGCAACCGTGCCTTATGCAGCAGTTTGTCAGGACTCTGTTATTCTGATTATCTTTTGGGCATTCTCACCTTCTTCCAAGATGGCTTCCTCTGCCACATTCCTCTCCATGTGTTTTTTGTCTCCCTGCCTTTATAAACCCCAGTCCAGCCTCCACACCTTTTCTAGAGTATTCTGCCAAGAATCCAGCTCTCAGTTGCATCTCAAGTTCTCTCTTCCCTTTCCATCAAATCCTGTTTGGTTCTCCTGTGTCTGCTCGTCGGAGTCTCAGCTATCCTCACCTGCTGCCAGTTCTACTTCTGTTTGCAAAGCTCCTAGTACCTTTCCTATGTTTTAGTATCTGCCTAGCTGCCAAGGGTCACATCAGCCTATTTGCTGTACAAGCGCTCTGTAGTTTCTGCTAGTTTATTAGTTTATTTATTATTTAGATAGTCTTTTGCAGGATACAGTACTGGACTCATATTTCAGAGACGTCCATACCGAAGACTTCTGGGTGTGAACTGTGTCCATTAACTGAGTGATTATTCCGGACTTTTCTTTTAAGGCTTCTCCTAACAATATTATTGTGTTCTTATTTACATTTATTTCTTGCTGCACCTTTGTTTGCTTTTTCCACATGTGTTAATGACCCACCCAGGGCCGTGGGGTACTCGGATCCCGGGCATTGATTAAGGGTGCTGTCACTGGTGGCAGTTGCCCGGGCCCGTGGCCCTGGTGGTCACTGAAAAAATGAGTAAAAAGGGAAAAATAAAATAAAAGAAAGTCTCGTGACGCCACCTACTGTACCCAGTAATGATACTGGTGCTTTTAGACCTCCAGGGATGGTGATGCTGTAGCTAGATGATAAAATTCCCCGTAGGTGGAGCGGGGTTCCTGGGGCAGCTGTGGAAGTAAAAGTTCAAGTTTCACAGGGAAAGGCAACTTATCACACAGTCTATTTAGAAGGCAGCAAGTGTGCGGCTCCGCAGGTGGAGGGAGTTCAGAACCACAGTACAGTCCATGGAGGGCACAGGAATAAAGAAAGGTCTGGGAGCCCATAAGGGGTACAGACTCCATGACTTTCTGGGAGGTAGGGAGTTAATAGGAAAGGTATGGGATTGGGGGATTTGTGCGAGGCAGTAGTTGGCTATTGGTGAAAGGGGGGTGTACTTAGGACAGGAAGAGGGGGAGCTTTAGGGGACATTACAGGAGTGAGGGAGGAAGTGACCCTCACTCCATTTCCGGGGATCAGAGCAGTTTCCCGCCCGCCCGCCCTGATTGTATGGAAGTCGCAAGTATGTAGATCAGGATTGATGGTTGGTTTGGGATGGTTGTTGATGTGTATTTGTCACGGCAGCGGGGGTAGGTCTGGTCCAGAGGCATTGAATCTTCGATGTTAATCGGGAGGTGAGCCACTTTTAAGATATAGTGGCTCCGGTTATAAGTACCTGGCAGGCACGGGGTTCTGCCAGGCTGGTGTATTGTTTATCGGTAGCAATACCTTTTCCCTGGGGCCGGTGTGTTGCGGCCAGGGACGAAAAAGTTAAAGGGGAGGACTTCTGGACCGGATCTACCCAGGTGTGAGAGGTGGAGTGCCTATTGTTATGTTGGGACGCCCGTTGGACGATGTACCCGTTGGTTTATTATTAGTATGTAAAACAATAGGCAATAAAGGCTGCTGTGGCCAATTATTAACCAAGTCACTAGCAGTTGTGTCGTTATTTAAGGTACGGTGGGGATTAATGTTTAAAATAGGTAAGTCTATTAACGACTGAAAAATCCTCCCTTGAATGTCAAGGACACGACACCAGGCTTTAACTCTGCTCAAGTTTACTGGCAGTTCTTTAGGCAGGTTCACAGTCACCCAGTTCTTACAGGTCTGCCTGGCCTAGGTAGTCACTGAGGGACCGGGATATTTGCACAAGTCCCTCGGTGGTGTATCTACTGTTCCTTTCCTTGGTCCCTTACTGCGCTCTTTCCCCTTGCCTTCCTTTAGCGCTCCTGCACATAGAGCCTTGAGCCGGCACCTCGGACCCTTCTTGAGGCTGCTTCTACTCGAGCCCTATGCGTTAAACTTGTTCAGTTGCATCATTGTCTCATGCCAAAAGACTCCTGAATTTCCCATTATAATTATTACACAGCTCATCCAAGCTGGGATTGTGGCGTTGGAATTACTGTACCAAGTTAAGAACATGAGCTATGCAAGGCCCATGTGTAAGGTTATCAAACACTGCTTTCCCTTGCTCCAGGTTCATTGGAGATAGCCATCAGTGAATCTCGACCAGCATAGCTGTCCACAACTCTTCAGCTGTGTGAATGACCTCTCCAAGGAATTTTAATTTCAACACTGCCTGATGGTGGTGAGCCCTGGCAGCACAGTAAGGTGTTGTGGGGATTCTCTCTGGACCATTGGAATATTAAGGGAGAGGTCGAGGGTGGAGCTGGAGGCCCTAGACAAGGTGAAGGAGGCAGAAGCAGTGGATGAAGTGGTAGATACAGAGATTTGTATCCAAAGTCTTGGGGATTTCAAGATTTGTGGAGCCGCCCCTTCCCCGCCTGGCCCCGCAGCAACCAGTCACCCAGTGCACAGTCAAGAAGATGGATTGACAAAGAAGTGGTGTGCTTGGTGTCTGAGATTGGTTAAAAAACAGCAGGCGTGTCCACTTCTGTAACAGCTGGGGGGTTGTCACTCGCCCCAACGGTGGCGGTAAACAAGTGGAGGTTCTGCACGGAGAACTGTGTGCGAACACTTGTCACAGTGACAGAGAAGGAAGAAGTAGCAGATGTGGTTGGTGAGGCCTGCTTTAGAGCAGTAACTTTGTCAGAGTAATGCATGTTGCTGGACCATGTGCCGATTCATGCAAATTATTGGATTTTTTGCCTTTACTAAATTATTTTTATTCGAAAATTGGCAAATAATGAGAGTTGGGTCTTCCTTGCTGTCCCAAAAAAGAGCAAGACTAAGCAATCCTTGTTGCCCCTGAGAACTGAAGACCTGCAACCACTGCTGGCCAGAGCCAGAGTTGTGGCTGAGCATGCAGTGCTTGTCATGCTTGCCGTCCTCAGTCTCTGTGCGGGAACCTGCAACCTAACCTCCCTGTCTTCCTCCTCCTCCACCACCTCTATTGAGCTAGTCAGCTGTGTGATTCAACTGGGTTGATTCCAAGTGGGATCCCGAACTTCATCATTGTCCTCTCTGTTGTCCAACTTCTCGCCCTGAGTAGCAGTAGCACCTACACCTCGAACACCAAGCGTATTTACTCTTACACCATGCCTATTCCCCTTTCCCCCTTTCCACCAGAATTTTAAGGCCCCGTCACACCAGGCGACGGGGCTGGGGATGTCGGCGGCGACTGGTGGGTGCGCACACGTTTTTGGCGCCCCGCCAGCGTCGCCATCCCCCATTTACACAGGGAGACACCACCAGCCTAGCGACGGCGAGCTGTCAGGCGGCATCGCCGCCGGGGTGTCTGGAAACCCCAGCGGCGATGCAGGACAATGGGAGCCTGTGGCTCCCATCGCCTGACAGGTCGCCAGCGACCGGTTACATGGGGCAATGTGTGCACATCACCCCAGATCGGTCGCCTGGTTTCAGAGCACTGCTCTGAAACCAGGCGACCGCCCGGCACTGCCGACATCGCCCCTTTACATGAGGCGACGTAGGGGCGATGTCGCCGCCGATAGGCCACGCCCCCACGTCACCTCTGTAATGGGCGGCTTTAGGGTTTCCCACTCATGTTTAATGCATACAGATGTGGAAAGAACTTCTTTGAGGCCCAAAAAAAGGTTATTTCACAACAGACATAGATTTGGCAATTACTTTTCTGAGGCCAAAAAAGCCTGTAAGGAGAACTACAAAGATGTGGTAACCACTTGTTCTATGTAAAAAACACGTCTTTGGGACCACACACAGATTTGGTAACCACTTGTTCTAAACAAAAATGCCTGTGTCTGGATTGACCCTCTTGCAATCCTATTCTATCTAAAAAGAGACCGAGTAGCTAACTATCTTCCTGTGGAGCATGTAGCCGCAGCAGCACTGTCGCTAAGTAGTAACACCCTCAAAATGGCGCTGATGCAACATGTCTGCTCCTTATATACCAAGAGACAGGTGACTTGGGCAGCCAATGATACAGTCCATTGTGTGTCAAGGTTGTGGATGGTTTCTTCACCTTGATTGGTTACAGGAACATCCACACCGTAAGGGAGTGATGCGCTCAGGCACATAGGAGCCTGACATTGCCTATCACCATGCACAATGTCAGACATAATGTGCCTGGTATATAGTGACAGGGAGGGAGAGAGGAAGGGATGAGAGTTTGGCTTAGAGCCCACAGGGGAGTCATACAAATAAACCCAACCCCCACATAGTGACGCTGTGCTGCACTTATGCTAATTTGCTGCACTGTTTTTCCAGTGTTTGATAATACTTTTCTCTGCAATCATACAAGTAAAGGTCTGATTGCACTCAGTGTCCCAGAGATGTAAGGCACTGGCTTCACGTTTATAGCCCTAAAACCTGCTGGTTGGTTCCCTTTAAATTCACAGTGGGTGAAAAAAGTATTAAGCACGTCATCAATTTTCTAAGTAAATACATTTCTAAAGATGCTATTGACATGAATTTCTCACCAGATGTCCGTAGCAACCCATCTAATCCATACAGGCAAAGCAATCTAACCATAGATGTCTATAAATTAAGTTATACTGTAAGACAGTAATAATGAGAAACGACACAGGGAAAAAGTATTGAGGAAAGAGGTGCAAAAAGCCAAGGAAAGTCATGACACCAGCTAAAATCTATCGATGATTAGAAAACAATTCTGCCATTTAGTGAAAAATAATACTACCTAGTACAAATGATGGCCTATAAAAGGTGTCTCATGACGAAGGTGCCACACAAGAAACATCTCATGATGGGTAGAACCAGTGAGCTGACTCAAGACCTTCGAAATCTTATTGTTGCAAAACATACTGATTGTATTGGTTACAGAAGTATTTCTAAAATACTGAAGATACCAGTGAGCTCTGCAGGGCCATAAATTGGAAGTGGAAACAACATAATTTCAACATAAATTGGGCATGACCGACCAGGTGCTCCCAAAAGATTTCAGATATGGAGTGAAAAGAATTATCAGAAGAGTTGTCTAATAGCCAAGGCTCACCTGTGGAGATCTACGGAAATTTAGGGAATTTAGAGATTTTTGGGGCCCCTAGGCTCCAGGACCCGGGTGCAATTGCAACCCCTGCACCTGTTGTAGTTAAGCCCTTGGTTAGGGCCCTATTCACTAACTTACAATCTACAAGGAAATTGTGGGACACAATAGGTAGAAAGTGCTCATCATGTACAGTCTGGCCATCTTTCAAAATAGAGGTTATCTTACAAAGCTGCAGGAGCCGTCATCAGCCTGGATCTGATGCAGTTACCACGTGCTATTAGGTGTATGTGGAGAAAAATGAATAGGAAGAAGCAGATTCTGATTAATATTTAGAAAGAAGGAACAGAGAAGAGTATAGTTTAATTAGTTGAGATGATGTTTTTTTAAAGGATGCTTAAAAACGTGGGAGCTAGGTATTAGTTAGATCATCTGGGGTTACAGCACTCCAGAAAACTGATGTAGCACAAGGAAGTCTTGGAAACAGAGGTGCGAGGTTTCGATTATGAGTATGTTCTTTTAGATCAGTTGTGAATTGCACTGGTAGGTTACTGGAAACAGGGATGAATGGAAGATATGTGGTAGTACAGAACTGTGGTAGGGCTTTATAGGTAAAATTAATGTTTATATTGTATCTGTAGTGAATGGGTAACATTCAATAACTGGCACAAGGTGGAGGCATCAGTGAAGGTGATATCACAGCTCACCTCCTCCTGTACAATGACTGATAACACCTCTATATACAGTAGATAACACAGATCCACCATTCACAATAGGTGATATCACAGCTCACCTCCTCCTCCTGTACAATGACTGATAACACCTCTATATACAGTAGATAACACAGGATCCACCATTCACAATAGGTGATATCACAGCTCACCTCCTCCTGTACAATGACTGATAACACCTCTATATACAGTAGATAACACAGGATCCACCATTCACAATAGGTGATATCACAGCTCACCTCCTCCTGTACAATGACTGATAACACCTCTATATACAGTAGATAACACAGGATCCACCATTCACAATAGGTGATATCACAGCTCATCCTCCTCCTGTACAATGACTGATAACACCTTTTATATACAGTAGATAACACAAGATCCACCATTCACAATAGGTGATATCACAGCTCACCTCTCTCCTCCTGTACAATGACTGATAACACCTCTATATACAGTAGATAACACAGGATCCACCATTCACAATAGGTGATATCACAGCTCACTCCTCCTCCTGTACAATGACTGATAACACCTTATATACAGTAGATAACACAAGATCCACCATTCACAATAGGTGATATCACAGCTCACCTCCTCCTGTACAATGACTGATAACACCTCTATATACAGTAGATAACACAGGATCCACCATTCACAATAGGTGATATCACAGCTCACCTCCTCCTTGTACAATGACTGATAACACCTCTATATACAGTAGATAACACAGGATCCACCATTCACAATAGGTGATATCACAGCTCACCTCCTCCTCGTACAATGACTGATAACACCTCTATATACAGTAGATAACACAGGATCCACCATTCACAATAGGAGATATCACAGCTCACCTCCCCCTGTACAATGACTGATAACACCTCTATATACAGTAGATAACACAGGATCCACCATTCACAATAGGTGATATAACAGCTCACCTCCTCCTCCTCTACAATGACTGATAACACCTCTATATACAGTAGATAAACAGGATCCACCATTCACAATAGGTGATATCACAGCTCACTCCTCCTCCTGTACAATGACTGATAACACCTCTATATACAGTAGATAACACAGGATCCACCATTCACAATAGGTGATATCACAGCTCACCTCCTCCTGTACAATGACTGATAACACCTCTATATACAGTAGATAACACAGGATCCACCATTCACAATAGGTGATATCACAGCTCACCTCTCCTCCTGTACAATGACTGATAACACTCTATATACAGTAGATAACACAGGATCCACCATTCACAATAGTGATACACAGCTCACCTCCACCTCCTGTACAATGACTGATAACACCTCTATATACAGTAGATAACAAAGGATCCACCATTCACAATAGATGATATCACAGATCACCTCCTCCTGTACAATGACTGATAACACCTCTATATACAGTAGATAACACAGGATCCACCATTCACAATAGGTGATATCACAGCTCACCTCCTCCTCCTGTACAATGACTGATAACACCTCTATATACAGTAGATAACACAGGATCCATCCATTCACAATAGGTGATATCACAGCTCACCTCCTCCTCGTACAATGACTGATAACACCTCTATATACAGTAGATAACACAGGATCCACCATTCACAATAGGTGATATCACAGCTCACCTCCTCCTCCCGTACAATGACTGATAACACCTCTATATACAGTAGATAATACAGGATCCACCATTCACAATAGTGATATCACAGCTCACCTCCTCCTCCTGTACAATGACTGATAACACCTCTATATACAGTAGATAACACAGGATCCACCATTCACAATAGGTGATATCACAGCTCACCTCCTCCTCCTGTACAATGACTGATAACACCTCTATATACAGTAGATAAAACAGGATCCACCATTCACAATAGTGATATCACAGCTCACCTCCTCTCCTGTACAATGACTGATAACACCCTCTATATACAGTAGATAACACAGGATCCACCATTCACAATAGAGTGATATCACAGTCACCTCCTCCTGTACAATGACTGATAACACCTCTATATACAGTAGATAACACAGGATCCACCATTCACAATAGGTGATATCACAGCTCACCTCCTCCTCCTGTACAATGACTGATAACACCTCTATATACAGTAGATAAACAGGATCCACCATTCACAATAGGTGATATCACAGCTCACCTCCTCCTCCTGTACAATGACTGATAACACTCTTATATACAGTAGATAACACAGGATCCACCATTCACAATAGGTGATATCACAGCTCACCTCCTCCTTACAATGACTGATAACACCTCTATATACAGTAGATAACACAGGATCCACCATTCACAATAGGTGATATCACAGCTCACCTCCTCCTCCTGTACAATGACTGATAACACCTCTATATACAGTAGATAACACAGGATCCACCATTCACAATAGGTGATATCACAGCTCACTCCTCCTCCTGTACAATGACTGATAACACCTCTATATACAGTAGATAACACAGGATCCACCATTCACAATAGGTGATATCACAGCTCACTCTCTGTACAAGACTGATAACCTCTATATACAGTAGATAACCAGGATCACCATTCACAATAGGTGATACACAGCTACCTCCTCCTGTACAATGACTGATAACACTCTATATACAGTAGATAAACAGGACCACCATTCAATAGGTGATATCACAGCTCACTCCTCCTCCTGTACAATGATGATAACACTCTATATACAGTAATAACACAGGATCACATTACAATAGGTGATATCACAGCTCACCTCCTCCTTACAATGCTGATAACACCTCTATTACAGTAGATAACACAGGATCCACCATTCACAATAGGTGATTCAGCTCACTCCTCCTCCTGTACATGACTGATAACACCTCTATATACAGTAGATAAACAGGATCCACCATTCACAATAGGTGATATCACAGCTCACGTCCTCCTCCTGTACAATGACTGATAACACCTCTATATACAGTAGATAACACAGGATCCACCATTCGCAATAGGTGATATCACAGCTCACATCCTCCCTGTACAATGACTGATAACACCTCTATATACAGTAGATACACAGGATCCACCATTCACAATAGGTGATATCACAGCTCACCTCCTCCTCCTGTACAATGACTGATAACACCTCTTTATACAGTAGATAACACAGGATCCACCATTCACAATAGGTGATATCACAGCTCACCTCTCCTGTACAATGACTGATAACACCTCTATATACAGTAGATAACACAGGATCCACCATTCACAATAGGTGATATCACAGCTCACCTCCTCCTCCTGTACAATGACTGATAACACCTCTATATACAGTAGATAACACAGGATCCACCATTCAAAATAGATGATATCACAGCTCACCTCCTCCATATAATGACTGATAACACCTCTATATACAATAGATAACACAGGATCCACCAATCACAATAGGTGATATCACAGCTCACCTCCTCCTCCTGTACAATGACTGATAACACCTCTATATACAGTAGATAACACAGGATCCACCATTTCACAATAGGTGATATCACAGCTCACCTCCTCCTCCTCTGTACAATGACTGATAACACCTCTATATACAGTAGATAATACAGGATCCCACCATTCACAATAGGTGATATCACAGCTCACCTCCTCCTGTACAATGACTGATAACACCTCTATATACAGTAGATAACACAGGAATCCACCATTCCAATAGGTGATATCACAGCTCACCTCCTCCTGTACAATGACTGATAACACCTCATATACAGTAGATAACACAGGATCCACCATTCACAATAGGTGATATCACAGCTCACCTCCCCATTGTACAATGACTGATAACACCTCTATATACAGTAGATAACACAGAATCCACCATTCACAATAGGTGATATCACAGCTCACCTCCTCCTCCTGTACAATGACTGATAACACCTCTATATACAGTAGATAACACAGGATCCACCATTCACAATAGGTGATATCACAGCTCATCTCCTCCTCCTGTACAATGACTGATAACACCTCTATATACAGTAGATAACACAGGATCCACCATTCACAATAGTGATATCACAGCTCACCTCCTCCTGTACAATGACTGATAACACCTCTATATACAGTAGATAACACAGGATCCACCATTCACAATAGGTGATATCACAGCTCACCTCTCCTGTACAATGACTGATACCACCTCTATATACAGTGGATAACACAGGATCCACCATTCACAATAGGTGATATCACAGCTCACCTCCTCCTCCTGTACAATGACTGATAACACCTCTATATACAGTAGATAACACAGGATCCACCATTCACAATAGGTGATATCACAGCTCACCTCCTCCTGTACAATGACTGATAACACCTCTATATACAGTAGATAACACAGGATCCGTCATTCACAATAGGTGATATCACAGCTCACCTCCTCCTCCTGTACAATGACTGATAACACCTCTATATACAGTAGATAACACAGGATCCACCATTCACAATAGGTGATATCACAGCTCACCTCCTCCTCCTGTACAATGACTGATAACACCTCTATATACAGTAGATAACACAGGATCCACCATTCACAATAGGTGATATCACAGCTCACCTCCTCCTCCTGTACAATGACTGATGGCATCTCTTTTTCGATGCAGCTCTGGTCAGGGAACTTGGATTTAAAGCACGACTCCAGCGATGCAATAATAAGAAACGTTGCAGTGGTGCTTTAAATGACAGCACCTTCCGGGTGGAGACCAGATTTCTCTCATTGTTTTCTCAGCTATAACGAGAAGTGATTGTTAAACACTGGAACACATTATCCTCTTGTTGGAGGAGTTTAGTGCCGATCTTCAAGTTGTGTTTAACTTTCTTCTCAAGTTTTTATTTGAACAAACAAAATGTAAAGTTTATGCCAAGTGTGTCAATGTTTAACCACAGACTGTGCCCGGCTCCATCCGGACTGTACATATACTACAGCACTGAGTGCACATCGTGTGTTTCGCCGTGGCTCATAGAAGGGACATGATGAGTATTAACTGGTCATGGGAGGGAAAAAAAGAGGATTAGGACAAAAAGGAAACTGACCTAACGTGTAAAGCAAAGCATGTAAGTAGCAATAATCATATTAAATCACATGATTCAACTTCTTAAGGCATAATCCTGAGAACCAAGATCCCTTAATGAAGGGCTTCTTCAGGAGTACTACATTATATCTATAGCCAAAACTCCACAAATATTCAAATACGCCAGAACTTATTTGTCCTGTTTTTGGGGAGACAATCTTTTCTTTAATTGTTGAAATCTGGATTATCCATAAAATAAGAATATTTAGGATCCAATGATCTAGCTACAACAGGTGCAGGGGTTCCAATCACACCCTGGAGCGTAGGGGGCCCTAAAAGTCCGTTTGTCCTATAGAAAAAGACTGTTGATATTAAAAATGTTCAAAAATTGGGGGTCCCATTGGAGATGTCGCATCAATAAATGATGACATTTATTGTTCTTTTTTTCCAATAATTAAAGACCAATGACTTCCCCCTCACCTGGGGCAACAACACTGTATGATGCCCCCACAATGAATTCCTCCATAGTACTCTCCACACAGACAGTGTGATGACCCTACTGTACCCCCTTCCCCTCAACTACACCAGCAAAGTATGGTGATTTCAACACAGTTTGATCCACAACTGTGACCCCCACATAGCTATTCATGCAGTACAATGGGCCTACATACAGTGTAGTGGCCCATAATGAGCCCGTCTAGCCCTCTAAAAAGCATAATGGCCCCCACACTGCCCTCCACACAGTATGATGGACCCCACACAAACCTTCACACTGTATAATTGCCCTCAATAGGCCTCCATAAAGTGAAAAGGCTCCCTCGTAGCCCTTCAAATAGTATACTGGCTTCCACAAAGCCTTACAAATAATTTAATGGACCCCACATAGCCTTCCATATAGTGCAATTGACCCTACATAGTCCTTCATATAGTATAATGGGCCCCAGTCCTCCATATCATATAATGCATCGCCAATTGTTGCCCTCCATATATTATAATGCACTCTCTAGTCCTCCATAAATTATAATGCCCCACATAATCCTCCATATAAAATAAAGCACACAATAGTCCTCCATATATTACAAAGCACACTGATAGTCCTCTCTATACTGTAATGCACCCCCACAGTCCTCCATATACTATAATGCACCCCCATAGTTCTCCATATATTATAATGCACCCACCATAGTCATCTATATATTCTATTGCACCCCTTAATCCTCTATATATTATAATGCACTCCCCATGTACTCTATACATTATAATGTACCATATAGTCCTCCATATATTATAATACACCCTCTATAGTCCGACATATTGTATAATGTCCCCCATAGTCCTCCATATACTATAATGCATCGTTACAGCCTTCCATATAATATAATGCGCCTACCATAGACATCCATACATTACAATGCACCCCCATAGCCTTCCATATAATATAATGCACATCCGATAGACCTCCATATATTTTAATACACCCCCATAGTCCTTTGGCTAACAGTGTACTCACTGAATTAAAAAGAGAAAAAATATTCATCTCTCCTCTACCTTCCCACTACACCTGAGAGCGTTCTGCAACTGTGCACATCTCAGCACAGCGGGTGCGCAGTTGTGACATCATCGCATCAGCAGAGCGCTCTCTCTTTCATCATTGCTTTTAACTGATGCCAATACAGTTGAAAGTGCGATGACGGGCAGGAAGAGGGGCCTGGCACCAATGCTGGCACCAGGCTTCTCTGTCTCACCAGCCCAATAGCAGCCAGGTGGTCTGCCGCTATTGGCAGCTCTGACACTGCTGTATGATTTTAGCCAAATGCTACATTAGAAATTGCTGGGGACTGATTAGTTGTACAGGTGGGTCCCCAACAGCTTCTCATCAGCCACTTTCTGCCTATGCACAGTGTACACAGAAAGCATCCAATCAGTGTTGTGGGCAGGATTATAAAGAGCTCAGCTTTTAGTGTTAGTTCTGCAGCAGAGAAAACAGTGGATTTATCAAAACTAAAGCAAGCAGCTCAGTAAACAACTAAAGGTCTCTACTATCTGAGAGAGTGGCAAGTGGTAGGAGCAAACATCCTCTTAATGCTGATGTATGTAAAGGGCTGTATAGTTAATGGCACTATATAAGCAAATAAATGTTATTATTATTAATATTTACATACTAATACAAACGGAGACTTTTATATACAGTTGAGCATGAGCTAAAGGCATAGACATCAAAATACCTTCCAAAATTTGCATCCCTACTCATTGGACACACCCCCACAGTCTGCCTGGGATTGGTGATGGTAAACCTCATAAACGCCCACTTTAATGCAAATTTTTGAGGCTCCTCCCCTTCATGACATATTTTGAGGAACAATCATGCACACAATGGGACGTTTGATGGGTATGTGTCACTGCCAACCCCACGACGCTCAGCAGGTCTACGGTACTATAAGGCCTCATACAGGCGTTTTCACGTATATATGTTCCATGCAGGTTTCTCTTAGATAGAACATGTGACTGTCATAGTATCTTGTCTGTTTAGATGTCTGTGGGGGCACTGGGGGACACAGACAGAAGAGGGCTCCTATGCAAGAACCATGTATGGGCCCTTTGGAGTGCACAATTCCAACTGCTTTGGAGTTAGAAATGGGCCCCCTCACCTATTGGGCCCTTGTGCAGCCGCACAGGCTGCACCAATGATATGTCCACCAGTCTCTGCACAGAAATAAATGAAGACGTCCATTATTGATCCTGGATCTCAGATCTGTTAAAAAACAGACGGCAGACGGACACCCTCCATGTGTCTTTTCAGCACCGTCTGTTTTTAACTAGAGGTAGGAAAAGCTTGAAAATCTATATTTTTTCTGTACATCACAAGAATGGATGGTAAAAATGGACACGGACCAAGGAAGAGTGAAAATCTGACCGAACCCAATGGTGAGAAACTGCTAGCTGTTTACTTGAATGCAAAAAATTAAAAATGACTTTGGAATGGGTCCTTCGTGCCCCTCATATGTTCCTCACCTCCATAGTGTCAGCTTTACAATGCAAAAAGAAGGGGAAAATCAGTCGTTGCACAAAAAGGGTAAATCCAGCAGACAAGCTAGAATTGAAGGGAACCTGTCACCAATTTTGGGGTTCTAAACCCTCCCCACCATCTTTAACATGATGTAATTGGGGTTTCTGTAACCCCTTTATAACCCCAGACATACCCCTGCACCACAGTAAACAGGTTTTATACTGTCCCATGCCATATGCTATGGGTCCGGTCATATGGGGGTCTGCAGATTGTGGTCAGCACCACCCTGCTCCATACAAACACCGCCCCTGTGTATGCAAGTGGATGACATAGCGACGTCATTCACACAATTCCCATGTCTCGTGTCTGCGCAGTGACGCTTCACTGTACCCTATTGAAGAGTCAGTGATTCACTGCGCAGGGCAAGACGTCGGTTTCGCATCCGCTGCACAGTGCCTGACGTCTCGCCCCTGCGCAGTGGAATCACTGGCTCTTCAATAGGGTACAGTGAGGAACCACTGCACAGGGGCAAGACGTTGGTCAAGCATCTGCCGCACAGTGCTCGAAGTCTTGCGCCTGCGCAGTGGAATCATTGGCTCTTCAATAGGGCACAGTGAGGAGCCACTGCACAGGGGCAAGACGTTGGTCAAGCATCTGCCGCACAGTGCTCAACGTCTTGCGCCTGCGCAGTGGAATCACTGGCTCTTCAATAGGGCACAGTGAGGCGGCACGGCGCAGGAGCAAGACATTGGTCTAGCATCTGCCGCACAGTGCTCCACATCTTGTGCCTGCGCAGTGGAATCACTGGCTCTTCAATAGGGCAGAGTGAGGCGGCACTGCGCAGGGGCAAGACGTTGGTCTAACATCTGCCGCAGAGTGCCCGATGTCTCGCGCCTGTGCAGTAGAGTCACTGGCTCTTCAATAGGGCGCAGTGAGGCGCCACTGCGCAGGGGCAAGATGTTGGTCTAGCAACCGCCGCACAGTGCCTGACGTCTCGTGCCTGCGCAGTGGAATCACTGGCTCTTCAATAGGGCACAGTGAGACGCCACTGCTCAGACGCGAGACTTGGGAATTGTGTGAATGTCATCCACTTGCACACAGTCAGGAGGGGCGGTGTTAGCACGGACGGGGTGGCGGTGACCTCAATCTGCCAACCCTTATGTGACCCACAAAAGAAATTAGCATATGGTGCCGGACAGATAAAACTCTATTTCTGAGGTGCAGTGAGTCGTTTGGGGATATAAAGGCGTTACAGGAACCCCAATTACATCATGTTGAAGGTGGTGGGCAAAATGGTGACAGGTTCCCTTTAATGGGCAGTATGTGTTTCAGGGATGAACCATCCCCTTTTTCAGGTGCATAGGTTTTAGGACGGTCTGCCCCCCTCTACCGGTTGGGCCCTAGATCAGCAGCACGTGATGCGTCCTACAAACTGGTGGGAACTAAAGACAGTGGGATCCGGAAGTAAGAAGAAAAGTTTTAAATTTGATCCTATATTAACAAAATTGCTGAAAACTTCTTAGCCTTACTTCTATTGATGTAGCAGAGCTGATTTGTTCTATTGCTGTAGCTGCATTTATTTTTATTCCATGTACTAGGATCATATAAAATCATATACAACTTCCAAAGTTAAAACCAAATGACAAACTCATCTCAGTACCGAACACACACCCTTTTTCTTGTGTGTTTGCTACTATTAGGGAAATGCCCTTCGACTAAAAATGATACCCCACTGGGTCCCATAACTCTGTGTATACTCATCTCAGTACTGGCAGCTTTCGATACCTTAAGGATATAAATCTCAGATCAGAATTGTTATTTTTTTAATTATAATTTTTAATTTTAACGACCTTCTTGGCCATTAAACTATCTTGGTATTTTTAATTATTTTTAATTCTATTATAAATTTATTATTGATGGTAATTAGGACCGAACAACGATTCATTTTGATACAGTGATATTCTTTGCTCCCTGATTAAGCAGAATTAATAATGATTTGTATTGTATCACACGTCTACAAAAATTTGGATGTAGCAGAGCTGACTTTGCACAAATTGTGATATCAACCAAACAACAAACTCAGCTCTGCTACACCGGATCATTTATATAGCTCGTACTCACTTCTCTTCCACAAGTTGCCTCTGATATTCCTCATACTCCTCTCGGGTCATCCCTTGGGCAGCAGCCGGGTCAGACTCGCTCCCTCCTTCCGTCTTCTCCTCTTTCGATTCTCCGAATCCAAAGTTTTTCATGGGGTTGCCCACCATGCTCTTGATTAAAAACGCCATGTCGCTGCCTATCCCACCATACGAAGCCCAGATGGAGTAGGAATCGAGTGTATAAAGTCAGGCGGCGAGCAGCAGTACCAGCTTGTCAAGGGCACACTGTAGCCGGGAACTAGATGCCAAAAATGGTTTGTCAGCCATAATCTGGATTAGCGGGTGAACTGCTCCGGACGAAGGCAGATGGTTCAGATTACTACAAAAATCATTACATGCAGCTGCCTACTTCCCATATTAATACCTTAAGCTAATTTTCAATCAATGTATATGATACACAAGACAGAATATTATAAAAGCTGAAAAAAAAAAATCTCATAATGAAACAATCCTTTGCCCTTGACTTGTCCTCTAGGTGTTATATTCGGTTCCCTAAACTATAACTGAGTGTTTCCTCCATGAACAACGCCACCTCTGCTGTAGGTTATGTCTGGTATTGCAGCTCAACACCATTCAGTGAATGAGCTGCATTACACGACACAATTATGAAAACAAAAAAAGTCCAAGACACTGACCATCCTCCATCACGAAAACTTTATTGATCGCAATTGTGAAGACACAGCATTTTACAATGTGTGGCGTAGGTTAAATTGCCTTAATTTAACCAGACGTGTTGGTCTTTTGTTTACAATCTCATGTTTGCAAAGTCATTGTTTTTTGCCAGACAATTCAGAGCCTTTATTGACTGAGTATGTGTATTGCTAATTAATGTAAATTAACTCACCCCCCCCTCTGTCACTCAAAAGAAAATTAAGTAATCGGCTTGAAATGACAGCCAATAAGAGACCAGCCTTATTCCACCAATCCTGTTAGAAGACAATATACGCTGAGGTGTAGGCTCTGGTTATGAAAAGAACTTTCTTCAGTCACCAGGAGTTCACATGCTTTGTGGCTTCAGTCTAGGGATTTCGGCCTTGACTAGAGGATCACATCGTATCTTCATTTGCTACAGAACTTCAGTCTACGAATTTCAGTTCCAAACGCCAAGATAACGTTGTGTCTTCACACTTTGTATGGCCTCAGTCTAGGAGCTTCAGGTCCGACTAGAGGAGCACCAAAACTGGATTATATTCTGCAGGAGTTCAGCCTAAAATCCTAGGATTTGGCTGGAATATGAGAGACTAAGGAAGAAACCCAGGTTGAGACAATTTGATCATCTAGCTACACACTTTACTAAACATATCTAAACTGACTATTGGGAATCCATTAAAGTGTAACCATTGTGTGGTTCCCTCACACTGTGTTGTCTGAGTAGTGTTCCGTCCAGGGTTAAAGAATTTGGGTGTTCAGGTAGTATGAGTCCTGTTCCATGCAGTCTTTCTAAAGGCGGCCGGGCTAGAAGAAGAGAGCAGGCACTGACTCCCATGTCTCCACAGCGATGAAAACAAAGAGATGGACGTCTGGTAGTGGACCCAGTGGGCCATGGCACCGATCGGCACCTGAAAGGGCAACCTGAGTGTTCACTAGAGCTCCAGGTGGAGAGGATAGGCTTTGCTGGTAGGCAGCCCCAGGTGCATACCCAGGGGGGTCTCAATACAACAACAGGGGTCAGCTCTTACTGACAGATTCTCTAGGTTGGTACAGTTGGTGCAGGCAGACTTCAGGCATGGCAGGTGCCAGCTTGGATGGCGGTACAGCAGGAGTTGCTGATGCAAGTAGATAGCGTCACAGTAGGTGAAGGCAGGCGCTGCAGGTGCAGACTGGTTTGACACAGTAGATGCAGACTGGTAAAGCAACACAGCAGTTATAGGCAGGTGCCGGTGCGGCATATGCAGACTGGTGCAGACAGGAATCAAACACTAGGACGAGACACATGTTAGTGGCTACAGGAACAGGTATACGTGCAAAAGGTACAGGAATGGATATAAGGGCACAAGGTACAGGAAATATAGACACAGGGGACCTGAAAATTTGCAACAGTCACCAGGGATAAGACTGGGTTGCTCAGGCACCTCCCAATGGGGGAAGGTGTCTTAAATACCTTGTGCTTCTCAGCCAAGGGATCACTTAGTTTTAGAATGGCGGTACTCAGTAATCTATCAGTTTTCAGATTTAGCAAGTAGCAGAGCTGAGAGCTGTCCCCACTGTGGTGATGTGACCCATGGCCGGGTGCATCACACGGGTTAACAGCATAGGATCCTGTTCAGATCAGCCTATGTTCTTGTGCGTGGTGTTAAACATGAGATCCGGTATACAATGGGTTGATTCATGAGCCTAATGAGCGGCTGTGTCTGAACCTGTGTATGAGTGCTTTGCTGGGCTAAACTTGAATGGTGCACAGGCGGTTAATCACATCTCAGGTCTGTGTGTGAGTGAGGTGTGCTGATTGACTCCCTGTGTTGTAGCTGTGGGAGAGGCAGCCTGGATAAGAACCTGCCAGGTGTCTGAGTGAGGAGAGGACGATGGGAGTCAGAGCAGTCTAGACCACTGCCATGTGAGGACATGCTGGAAGTAATGCGTCCCAGGTGGGGGAAGTGAAGGGAGCCTGCCAGCTCCATGCCGGTGCATCTGGTGTGTGCATGCCAGCCAGTGATGAGGACCGAAGACGGCTCAAGGGCCAGACGGTCATATGTGTGATATGAGAGACCGAGGATGACTCAAGGGCCAGGCGGTCATATGGATGGCGAGACAGACCAAGGACGGCTCAAGGGCCAGGCGGTCATAGGTATAGCTGACTTTGGGACTGACTGTGCTAGTCGTGATATGGTCCCGTTGACTATGTATGATGTGTATGATGCAGTGTGGGTTGAGACTCCCTAGGAGTAGGTTGAGGATCCCTACAGCAGGACGGGGAAAGATCCCTGTCAGGGTGTTAGGCGGAGGTAACCGCCATTGGGATCGACAATAGGTCATGATATGGTCCCGTTGATTCACATGTGAATGTAATGTAATGCCATGTGATGTACTAATGTGTACGTTATGTCATATGAAAATGTAAATACAGTGTTACGTGTTATGTAATAAAAGCGGTTTATGACAGGAAAACAATAAATCCGCTGGTTACGTTCCGTTAAAATGTAGTCGCTGATGTCATTTCCCCATGCCAAGTGGGTTCCCCAGGGTCGCTACCTCACATATGGTGGAGAATGCGGGCATGGCAGTGTGGAACCCTGGCACCTTGTTGGGCACCACAGAAATCCTTAGGGCATGAATGGAGTTAACAGCAAAGCAATACTCACAAAACACCTAACAACACTACAATACCTTAGTACACCTGGTTTCACCCCGAGCCTCTAGGGGGAGCTCCACTGGTCACTTTGAGCCAGTTCCCCCCATAAATAGAGTCTTGGAGGGAGAAACTTCAGAGTGTGTGCAGTCGCTACAAGAGCTGCCAGCCTGTGTATAACCTCCATCCTATGAGGGACACACTAGGCCCAACCAGCCAGCTAGCAAGTGAGGAAATCCCTGCAACTGGGATAAGAGGAAGAAGGAGAACACCTCTCAGGAACACAGAGTTATTCTAACTCTTTCCTTACAAACCAGTTACAGGAACCGAAGCTGTGAGAGCTACCCAGCCACCACAGAGAACCAGCCCATCAAACAGGAGGTCTAGCCACCTGTTCCACCTGATACACCCATCCACGAGAGCCCAGGGAAGAGTACTGATCCTGCTCAGACCCTTGTACAGTGCCCTCAGTGCTGCTAACCAGGTGAAGCAAGTTCCATCGAACACACTGCCCGGTCCGGCTGGATTCCACATCCACTCGACCTTAATCAAAGAGATAGAGAAAGGAAGCCTACTACAACTGCTTGCTGTGAATCTCCAGGATTGCTAACTTCACTAACCCGGTCTGGCGTACATGAATACCACCAGTAAAGGTACTTAAAAGACTTTGGCGTGTCTGTGTCTGACTCCTGGACCTAACAGCAGTGCTACCGCAGCTGCCTCACAACATCTTGCGCAGCTCCCGGCTCCGGGGACTCCCGCTCATCCTGTGGAGAGCGTTCCATCTTGCTGCCTAATATCCCCCGGAGGCCGAGCAGCGTCGGTACAGTTACCGAACACCCGCAGGTAGCGTCACGAAGACATTTATCCCTTACTGTTCCGCCATTCCCCCTATTGATCTGGACCACCGGGCCTCACAGCCGCAGGCGCGGTTCCGTGACAAGAGGAGAGTCAACGCCTGCGACGTGAACACCCCGGTCATGGTGAGTCAGCAGCCCAGTGAGGAAAGTGAACCCGGTTGCTAAGGGCCCTGAAGCCCAGGGGGGTAGAACCGCCGAGGGCTGTGGTGCTGAGGAACCGTATAAGGACTTGGTTGCTATGGACTATTGTGTGTTTCACTTATATGGACTTGGTTGCTAGAGGCAACCGCACATCGCACCCCAGCATCTTGCCGGTGGCCCGGTGGGGTCACGAAGATGCCAAGTCAGCGTCAAATCCGGATGTGCTAAAGACTCTATGAACTGTGTGTTGAGACTGTGTTCAATCCCTCCCAACGGGCTTGAACAGAGGGGGGAGGTATGTGGTGATGTGGCCCATGTTCAGGTGCATCACAAGGGTTAACAGCATAGGATCCTGTGCAGATCAGCCTATGTTATTGTGTGTGTGTATGTGTGTGTGTGTGGTGTTAAACATGGGATCCGGTATACAATGGGTTGATTCATGAGCCTAATGAGCGGCTGTGTCTGAACCTGTATATGAGTGCTTTGCTTTGCTGGGCTAAACCTGAATGGTGCACAGGGGGTTAATCACATCTCAGGTCTGTGTGTGAGTGAGATGTGCTGATTGACTCACTGTGTTGCAGCTGTGGGAGAGGCAGCCTGGATAAGAACCTGCCAGGTGTCTGAGTGAGGAGAGGACGATGGGAGTCAGAGCAGTCCAGACCACTGCCATGTGAAGACGTGGGGGAAGTAAAGGGAGCCTGCCAGCTCCATGCTGATGCAGCTGATGTGTGCATGCCAGCCAGTGATTTGGACTGAAGACGGCTCAAGGGCCAGGCGGTCATATGGATGGCAAGACAGAACAAGGACGGCTCAAGGGCCAGGCGGTCATAGGTATAGCCGACATTGGGACTGACTGTGCTAGTCGTGATATGGTCCGTTGACTATGTATGATGTGTATGATGCAGTGTGGGTTAAGACTCCCTAGGAGTAGGTTGAGGATCCCTACAGCAGGATGGGGAAAGATCCCTGTCAGGGTGTTAGGCGGAGGTAACCGCCATTGGGACCGACAATAGGTCATGATATGGTCCTGTTGATTCTCATGTGAATGTAATGTAATGCCATGTGATGTACTAATGTGTACGTTATGTCATATGAAAATGTAAATACAGTGTTATGTGTTATGTGATGAAAGCAGTTTATGACAGAAAAACAATAAATCCGCTGGTTATGTTCCGTTAAAATGTAGTCGCTGATGTAATTTCCCCATGCCAAGTGGGTTTTCCAGGGTCGCTACCTCACACCACCCACACCAGGCTCTGTATGGACAATGACTATAGATAGTGAGCTGCTAATAAGAGGAAAGGGTGTGGTCAGACTGACAGGTACATGAGCAGCAGCCCTGGCATTGATAATCCCATGGTGATATAACATGCATTTTATGAAAATAACAGCACACATCCTGATCCTCTTCATATGTGTGTCTTTTATGCTTAGTATGCATAGTATATGTTAAGTGCCTATGTGAAAATGAACAGTTTTTGTGTAACTCAAAAGTGAAAAATTACATCTTGTAACAATGACTGATTTTTTAACTCTGTAAAAGTATATCTTTTGAAGTTAACTCCTTCAGTGATTGACTGTTTGTACGACATTCCAGGGGCTTTGGGATTCCTCTATAGATGCTGTAGGAGAAGCCGGAGTCCTCTGACCTGAAGGTGTCAGGTATTGAAATGCAAGACACTACACACACTCCTGTAGAACAGAACTGGGCAACTCCAGTCCTCAATCCCTGCAAACAGTGCATGCTTTCAGGATTTCCTTAGCATGGCACACATTTTTGGAATCATCACCTGTGCAAGTGAATACATTACCACCTGTGCAATGCTACAGAAATATTGAAAGCATGCATTGTTTACTGCCCTTGAGGATTGGAGTTGCCAACCCCTGCTCTAGAAGTCTCTGTGGAGATAGCCAGGGAACAAGAGAAATCCTCGAGTGTTTCCACCATGGTTGCGGCTCTCCATGGCCCTTTTACAAACATATAGTGGGGGTCACATTCACAGATAACATACCCCTTATGCTGTGAGATCAAGCAATGGCGAAATTGTGACAAGCGATGCTGTCACTAAAATTACTGAAATTCAGACTCAAGGGGTTACACAAGGGTTGTCCCCCGGGTTTTAACAGCATTGCTCTCCCTGATGTCACCGTTCCTCACATGCTGTATCACAATACTGTGGTGCCCTTGCGTTCTGGCTGCCACAGTGGTAATCACTATTAATGCTATACCTGAGGAGAATTGTGGTGCCCGCTGCTATACTCCCAAAGCATTCACACACTGCCTGAATTCTAACTAGAGGGCTAGGCACAAGAGGCCTGTTTTGGGCTGTGACAGTCTCTGGTTGGAGGAAGGGGTTAGCTGTAGTGGGTAATAGGGAGGGGTAGGCAAAGGGTAAGTGAGTCTGTATTGGGCCAGAGGATGGCAGGATGACAAGCTGCAGACAAGACACATGGTCCTAGGTGGCTAGGTTTCCAGGACCTCACCACAGAAACTGGAGGTTGCTGGGTTTCGTGCGCAGTAGCCACAATACGTGGGACTATCCGAGGCACAGTAATAAAGAGGGCTAGAGAGCTGGCGGGTACAACTGCTGACAGAGCCCATATTGCATGCCTGGCTGGAAGTTATCCACTGGAACACCAGGTAGAGGCGAAAGCTTCAAATGCCTAACTACCAACTTTTAGAGACAAGTCAGCTGGTAGGCCATATACCTGTCCAGCACAGCGGTTCCTACTTCTTCTCTTACAGGCCAGATCCAAAAACCTGGTGAACCAGTACCCTGTACTTGCTGCTGAACTACAACTGCACAGTAAAAAGTAAAGAACTACTCCTGTGTGTAATTGCCTCTGTACTTTCCATCTATCTCTCTGGACGATCACCACCATCATCCATCTACACTTTCAGGGCCTGCCTCTGCTGGGGGAGGTGATACTACCACACTGCCATTCCATCTAACCCTGGAGGCTACCTATGCAGTGGTTGCCACTTAGAGGTCACGATATCCTCAAATGGCGTCACAAACACTTTTCATTTCTTCCATGTTAACCTTTTTCCACTTTTCATGTGGACCAGGGCTACAGCACTGGGTCAGCTACCATAATACTGACTGACCGGACCCTGATGCTGAGTATCCTGTCCCTGTGACCTCCACAATGCCAGAAAGATCTACCAGCTAGATCTCGTACAATATTTTTAGCAGACCGTGAGTGTGAGGAGCGCTGGATAGAGATGAGCGGTGTTCGACTCAAATTGTTCGCCAATCTCAAATTCGAGCTGTTTTTGGCGATGTTCGAGTCGTTCGTCAAATTAGAACAATTTGCTCTAAATTCGGCAGTTCGAGGTCATGTTCGATTTCAGTTCCGCAAAATATATACATACATTGTGGAACTGAAATGAAGTAAAATTAAGGGTTAAAAATAAAAAAAATCGATACTCAACTCTCTCTAATCCATCCAGCGACGCTTCCAGCACTGCCTACCTGTCGGTGATTTGATCTCGGCAGTGTTTCCCGGTGAAATGACGAGTTGTCGCGATAACTCGTCATGTGACCGGAAACCGCTGCCGGGATTATGGCGTCACCGCAGGTCCTACAGATCCTCACTACTATTCACTACTAGTGAGAGCCTGTAGGACCTGCGGTGATGTCATAATCTCGGCAGCGGTTTCCGGTCACATGACGAGTTATCGCGAGATATACACATATACATATGCACATATACACAAAACCCAATACCTCTACAGGGGTCTTTATACCCAGGGCCCACCATAGTAACAGGAATCTTTCCGCCCAGTACATATGAGACCTTTACGAATCCATCGGGATCCGCGAGACATCCAGTCCCATACAGTTACATGGATCAACAGGACCATCATGACCTGACAGTCGGGTCCCAATGGTGGTTACTACCACCTTGCCTTTGAGACATACCCAGTCTCACTCATGCACATCATCCATTATGAGGCTACATGGACATCCGCCTAGTACCGGGCCCATACACGTGTACCTCCAGTCCAAAATACCACATCCATGCACTGCAGCCTAATCAGGCTCATACACATGCACGCACAGTCCATCATACAATATCCATGGACTGTGGCCCTTGCGAGGCACCGCCTCATACACATCCACACACACAGTCCATCATAAAATATCCATGGACTACAGCCTATACAGGCACAGAACAGGGTTTAGCAAACCAGAGGAACCGGGTAAACCAGGCGTCCCCAAGGTCTCACCTCGTGGTTCCAGGTCACCAGCCGCCTCCAAACGTGCATACCAGGCAGGTTTCCAGGTTCATGACTGCACCCCACGTCCAAACGAGCACCCTCCAGGTTCAGCCAAGGTCCCCCAACTCCAGGAGTCATCTCAACCCGCAGTCTGGCCACAGGCTCACACACTCGTCAGAGGGACAGGTGCCGCCCACATGGAAAGGGCAGGCTTCCCTCCACGTCCCAAAGGGACGGGACGTCTCTGACCCACAACTTCACATCTCAAAGGTTCATCCTGATCTGATCTCTTTCTCTCAGCCCTGGGCAGCCTAATATCCTGCCAGCCACACCCACACCTGGTATCCCTGTGAGTAATCAGCATTCACATAGACCTAGGTGCAGTTAACCCCGTGTGTACTACTACAGAGCTAACACACACTTAACCCTATGTGTACTGCTAGCTTAAGCAATCACCCAGATTGCAGCAGGCCCATGTGAGTCATCCTGGCCATGTGCTATAATTCCGGAATGCATCTGACTCACCATAGCCGGGGGTAAACGTAGCGGGCATTGCTTCTCCTCCAGTCACGGAACCGCGCCTGCGGTGGTGTAGGCCCGGTGGTCCAGATCAATAGGGGAATGGCGGAACAGTAGCTGTGATTTGTCTTCGTGACGCCACCTGTGGGTGTTCTGGTAACTTTACCAGTGCTGCGGATTCTCCGGGAGATGTTAAGCAGCTAGATGGGACGCTCCCCACAGGATGAGCGGGAGTCCCCGGAGCCGGGAGCTGCGCAAGATGTTGTGAGGCAGCTGCGGGGTGCTGCGCGCCGAATCCAAGAGTAACGCACAACCACACAAAGTCTCTTTTAGGTACCTTTACTGAGTGGTAATCAGGTACACTCGGACCGGGATAGTGGAGTCGGCACTTCCTGAGGTTCACAGCAAGCAGCGTTAGGCTTCCTTTCTCTAGTTCTGGTGCTAAGGTCGGGTGGATGTGGAATCCAGCCGGACCGGGCAGTGTGTTCAATGGAACTTGCTTCACCTGGTTAACAGCACTGAGGGCACTGTAAAAGGGTCTGAGCAGGATCAGTACTCTTCCCTGGGCTCTCGTGGATGGGTGCATCAGGTGGAACAGGTGGCTAAACCTCCTGTTGATGGTGCTGGTTCTCTGTGATGGCTGGGTAGCTCTCACAGCTTCGGTTCCAGTAACCGGTTATTAAGGAAAGAGTCGGAATAACTCTGTGTTCCTGAGAGGTGTTCTCCTTCTTCCTCTTATCCCAGTTGCAGGGATTTCCTCACTTGCTAGCAGGCTGGTTGGGCCTAGTGTGTTCCTCATAGGGTGGAGGTTTCATACAGGCTGGCAGCTCTTGTAGCGACTGCCACACTCTCTGCCTGGCAGCTCTTGTAGTGTCTGCCACACTCTGGAGTTTCTCCCTCCAAGACTCTATTTACAGGGGAACTGGCTCAAAGTGACCAGTGGAGCTCCCCCTAGAGGTTCGGGGTGAAACCAGGTGTTCTAAGGTGTTGTGGTGTTGTGGGTTTTGCTTTGCTGTTACTTACTCCATTTGTGCCCCAAGGGTTCTGTGGTGCCCAACAGGTGCCAGGGTGCCACATTCCCCCTTAGTTAACCTCAGTTCTCCCGGCTGAGCAAAAAGATCTTTTTACAACTTAACAATAAACATTTTATAACAGTTAATTACAGAATCTTAAAGAAAACACAAAAATCACTGAAAAGGAGTGAAAAGCATGAAAAAGGTGAAAAGCAGTCCTTACGGCACTAGTCCATCTGCCGCAGGCTGGAAAAAGTAAGTTAGTGGTCACACAAGTCCTGTGACAATTGTCCAAAGTTTATGAAAAAGGGGAAAAAGGTAAAGTCCAGGGATACACGGTAAACTTTATACATTCCCTATGGGTGTCTCTGCTTGGGAGGCCGGTACTAACCTTCTATACCTTACCAGGTGCTTTCTGTCCCCAACTTAGTATACTTGGGACAGAGCCCAGTTCCTCCACCCTTCTGTACACTACTTTTTACAGGTTTTGAAAACTGGTTGCTATATACAAACACTTACAGGTTACATTTTCCACTACATTTTAAACCCATTCTCCAAGTTTGTGTGGGGGGTTGACCTAATGTACTACGTGTGGATCTGTGTAGTGTGGGTGTTTCCAAAGCTGTTGGTGTAGTGTACGAAGTGGTTCTTAATTCTCTATGTCTGCTTAGTGGTAGACCATAGTAAGTGCGGAGTCTATCAACTGGACTAACTTCTGTAGGTAGTTGAGTAGGAATGGCTTCTCTCACTGTGGGACTAGCAGGTTGACCGATTACAGGAATCTCAGGTTCCATAATAACAGGCTGCAATTCTTGCACTTGGACTTCTTCTTGTTGGACTTGTTGGATTGGATTTGGTTGCTGATCTTCAACAGGTTGGTAGAAATGCATAACTGGTATGAGGAATGCTTCACCTAATTGTGGCCAATCAGCTGGTAAGTATCCAATTTCTGTAAGGACTAGATTTTCTTTTGTTTCTTCATCTTTAGTTACAGTAGGGTAACTGGTTGCTTGTGGGATTAACTGTGGCGGACATTTCTTCAAATGGTCCCTTGAAACAGTCGCAATGGTATTCCCATTGTCTTTACTAATAACACAAGTTTTTGAGTTGTCGTAGTGTGACGGCATAACGGTGTAGGGTATGGATTCCCAACTGTTATCCAATTTGTTGGTTTTTCGCTTTCTTTTTAGCACTACGTCACCTATAGCTAGCGGTTCAGCTGAGGCGTGCTTGTTAAAGTCTTTTTCTTGTTTGGTTCCACTGATTTCTAGGTTTCTTTCAACACTTTCTTGTACTTTTCTGTACTGTTCTTTGCGTTGGCTGACCCAGTCTTCATCAGAAGAATCTTCTGTGGGTTCAATGGTTCCCATCTGCAAATCAATAGGCAGTTTACCTGGTCTTGCTCTCATCAAGTAAGCAGGTGTGTAGTTTGTTGAACTGACAGGTATGTGGTTGTAGATGTCCACGAGATCTGGAAGTTTCTCTGGCCATTGATTTCTCTCTTCAACTGGTAAGGTCTTGAGCATGTCAATGACTATGTGGTTCATCTTCTCACATAAACCGTTCGTCTGAGGATGATAAGGTGTTGTGCGGATCTTCTTACACCCATATAGCCCTAAGAATTCTTGGAACAGAGCTGATTCGAAGGCTGGCCCTTGGTCAGTTAAGACTTGGTCTGGATACCCATGGGGGCGACAGAAGTAACTCTGGAACGCTTTGGCTGCTACCTCAGCAGTTAAATCCTTAACTGGAACGACTACCAGGAATCTTGAGTAGTGATCAACGATGGTGAGAGCGTAAGTGTACCCGGTTCGACTTGGGGTAAGCTTCACGTGGTCGAGAGCAACTATTTCAAGAGGTTTGGTTGTAACAATTGGCTGCAACGGAGCTTTCTGAGTTAGATGGTCTTTCCTTCGAAGGTGACATGGTCCACAGTTTTTACACCATTTGTCAATGGAGCCTCGCACACCGACCCAGTAGAACCGATCCTTCAGGCGTCTCTCCAGCTTCTTCCATCCAAAGTGTCCTGCATCATCATGGTATGCTTCAAGGATCATTTGGACTTCAGTCTTGGGAACAACAATCTGCCTGATGAGTTCATGGGTTCTTGGATTGAGGTATCTTCTGCATAGTTTACCTTGGTAGACGAACAACCTCCCTTTCTCCTTCCACAGGCGTTTAGCAGTTGATGAGTCCATTTGGCGTGTTCCTGAGTGATTAGATCTCTTACCAGGCTGACATCTGGGTCGTTGGCCTGAGCCTCCTTCCAGTCATGGTGAGGTAACGGGTTCACGGTCCTCTCTACACGTGTCTGGTTTCTCTGATGACATGTTGCTGTACCTGAACGGTGGAAAGTAGGTAGTTCAATCTCTTCCAGGTCATCTATGTCTTCTCCCTCTTCAGGAAGATGAGGCATTCGGGACAGGGCATCAGCATTGCCGTTCTTGTGACCTGCCCGGTACTTTACAGTGAAGTCGTAGTTAGAGAGTCTTGCTACCCAACGCTGTTCTAGGGCTCCCAGCTTTGCAGTCTCTAAATGGGTTAGAGGATTGTTGTCTGTGAAAGCTGTGAACGGGGCGGATGCCAGGTAATGCTTGAAACGCTCTGTGATCGCCCAGACTAGGGCCAGGAACTCCAGCTTGAAGGAGCTGTAATTCTCCGGGTTCCTCTCGGTGGGACGGAGCTTTCTGCTGGCGTAGGCTATCACCTTCTCCTTGCCCTGCTGACGTTGAGATAGGACTGCTCCTAAACCTTCATTGCTTGCGTCAGTGTACAACAGGAACGGGAGATTGTAGTCAGGGTAGGCCAGGATTTCTTCTCCACTTAAAGCATCTTTCAGCGTTTGGCCGCGTCATGAAAGGGGCGGGGCTAAATCGCGGCGAGCCCCGCCCCCTTTCATGACGCGGCCAGGCTCTTAGAAAGTGAGAGGGGAGGGGGAGAGGAAGCTGACAAGCACGAACACTGCACGTGAACAAAGCTAGGTAACACCCAGTCGTCACGATTTATTAAAGTTTATATTGCTATATCTTAGCTTCTACTAAACAGTTTTTTTAGCAAAAACGATTGCCCCAAATGCGTGTGTTGGGTGTAGGGACACATATTAACAGTCCGGGGGGGTCATTTGGGGTGGTTGGTTCCCTTTAAGGCCCACAATAAATTGTCCAATTAACGCTTTGTTTTCGTCTCTGACACCATCAGGATCAACTTGTTTTAACAGTCTGAATGCTTCTTGTAATCGCAGTGAATAATCGAGGACACTTTCTTGTGCCCCTTGGTTACAACGATAGAATGACAGTCTTAATTCAGCTTCGGTATGGCGCTCAAAAACCCGAGTTAATTTAGCGAATATCTGCTCCACAGATTCCTGAGTTTCTACAGGCCAGCTGCGGCTCTGCAATTCAGCTGCGCCCGTTAATTGTCCCATAATAACTGAAGCTCTTTGCTTACCGGTCATCGGGTACATGTCCAGCGTCTGGCATATCTTTCTCTGGAAGTTCTCCAAGGTACTGGGTACACCGCTGTACTTAGGTAACCAGGTCGCATTAGGAACGTAGGGTAGAGACATCGGCATAATCGGAGCGGGTTGTGGCGGCATACCGCCGACTTGTTGCTGTCCATCAAGAGGTATGTTTTGAGGTGCCGCTTGGTTTAGCGGGGGTACCGCGTGATCGGGAGCCGGGTTACTCATGGTCGCTCCCCCTTAGTTAAGCGTAGCCTTTCCCTCGGTCTCAAACGGAAGTGTCGGCCTCGCGGTGAGGAGTGAGGCACCACGGGAGTTTCCGGTTCCTGCTGCGTACGGGGGAAGTCGTCAGAGCGTGGGGGCGGGGCCAATCTTCGCGCCCTCTGCACAGTCACGCCCCTTCTTTTCCCGCCTTTTCGCGCAGCAATGGCGGACCAAATGTACAGTTCGATATTTAGAGTCAATAAATAGCACACAATACCTGTGATAACGGGCCTGCTCGTATCCTGTTCGTGATGCCAAATTCTGACTCACCGTAGCCGGGGGTACACGTAGCGGGCGTTGCTTCTCCTCCAGTCGGCGGAACAGTAGGGGTGATTTGTCTTCGTGACGCCACCTGCGGGTGTTCTGGTAACTTTACCAGCGCTGCGGATTCTCCGGATTCTCCGGGGGATGTTAAGCAGCTAGATGGGACGCTCCCCATAGGAGCAGTTAAGCAGCTAGATGTTGTGAGGCAGCTGCGGGGTGCTGCGCGCCGAATCCAAGAGTAACGCACAACCACACAAAGTCTCTTTTAGGTACCTTTACTGGGTGGTAATCAGGTACACTCGGACCGGGATAGTGGAGTCGGCACTTCTGGAGGTTCACAGCAAGCAGTGTTAGGCTTCCTTTCTCTAGTTCTGGTGCTAAGGTCGGGTGGATGTGGAATCCAGCCGGACCGGGCAGTGTGTTCAATGGAACTTGCTTCACCTGGTTAACAGCACTGAGGGCACTGTAAAAGGGTCTGAGCAGGATCAGTACTCTTCCCTGGGCTCTCGTGGATGGGTGCATCAGGTGGAACAGGTGGCTAAACCTCCTGTTGATGGTGCTGGTTCTCTGTGATGGCTGGGTAGCTCTCACAGCTTCGGTTCCAGTAACCGGTTATTAAGGAAAGAGTCGGAATAACTCTGTCTTCCTGAGAGGTGCTCTCCTTCTTCTTCTTATCCCAGTTGCAGGGATTTCCTCACTTGCTAGCTGGCTGGTTGGACCTAGTGTGTTCCTCATAGGGTGGAGGTTTCACACAGGCTGGCAGCTCTTGTAGCGACTGCCACACTCTCTGCCTGGCAGCTCTTGTAGTGTCTGCCACACTCTGAAGTTTCTCCCTCCAAGACTCTATTTATAGGGGGAACTGGCTCAAAGTCACCAGTGGAGCTCCCCCTAGAGGCTCGGGGTGAAACCAGGTGTTCTAAGGTGTTGTGGTGTTGTGGGTTTTGCTTTGCTGTTACTTACTCCATTTGTGCCCCAATGGTTCTGTGGTGCCCAACAGGTGCCAGGGTGCCACACACCACAACCCCCATAGTCCTCCATACAATATAATGCACCTCCATAGTCCTCCATACATTATAATGCACCTCCACACAGTATAATTCACCCTCATAGTCCTCCATACATTATAATGAACCTCCATACAGTATAATCCACCCCATAGTCCTCCATACATTACAATGCACCTCCATACAGTATAATGCATCCCATAGTCCTCCATACAATACAATGCACTCTATAGTCCTTTATATAGTATAATGCAGCCCCCATAGTCCTCCATACAGGATAATGCACCCCTATAGTCATCCATACAATATAATGCACCCCATAGTCCTCCATACAGTATAATGCTCCCCCATAGTCCTCCATTTAGCATAGCACAGCCTTCCATATAGCATAGCACAGCCTTATAATTCTCCATACAGTATAGTGCACCCACCCCCTTTTCCCCCCATACTCCTCCGGCCAGCATGTACTCATTATAAAAATAAATCTGTACTTACCTCTTCCAGTTCCACCGCAGCTCCGTTGTCATTGACAAGAGAAGTGAGCGCTGGGATCAGCGGGCGCAGGAGGTGGCTGGTAGCACGGGCCCCTGTATGTCCAGGCCCCGTCACAGCCTTGACCCCTGCAACCGCGATCATTACGCCCCTTCTTTAAGTTAACTATATGTGGGTGGGGGAGGGGGTTTCTGTAGATTTTAATCTTTAAAATTCAGAATCTGCCACTAGATTTCAATCTGGTGGATGTGTTTTGCCCCAGGGTGTGGGGTACTCGGGTATCAGGCGGCGGAAGGGTTTAACTGTGTCACGAGGAATGGCGGCCACGCCTGATCCTGTATCTCGGGGGACGGTTCTCTTTAAAAAGTGGGGATTTATGTACAAGGGAGTATTTATAAAGTTAGTTGTCATGACGCCACCTGCAGTTCCTGGTGAAGTAGCACCAGCGCCGCCATAGTCCTCCGGAAGTCGGTGGTATTGCGGCTGAGATGGTATAGTCCTCCGCAGGCAGGACTGGGACCTCCGAGGCAGCGTTCCTGTGAAAGGAATAAGTTCATGGAAAGAAGATGCAGCAGAGTCGAAGTCACTTCACTCCGAGTACTTTTCTGTAACTTTAGCAGCAATGGTTACAGTTCAGTGCAGTAAGATGTTAAACGACAAGTAGCTAACGGGTGGCTGCAAGCGGAACCCAGGTAGCTGGATGGAAACCTCAGTGTGTGCCTTTTCTCTTTCAATACTTCCCTGCTTCCCAGTAGTTGGTGTGAAATTGACCCCATAAAGCGGATCTGGCCTCCTGCTGTTTCTCACTCTCCTCGCTCCCATCGGGTAACCTTCTCCTAACACTGCGGCTTTGCCCTGCTGTGTCTGGTCCCCTCTTCTGGTCGCTCGAGAGTCTGGGCAGTATATAGATATACTCCTAGTTCGCTGGATTTTCTGTGGTCCTTGGAGGATCCCACAGGTGTGGGCTCTGGTGCCCGGTAAGCTGCCAGGGTTGGACTCTCTGAAGTCCCTCTCTTCCCCCAGGCTGGCTGTCTGCGCCTGGTATCTGCCTTTAGTCCTTCCCGGGTCCCTCAGCTGAGAGATCCTCCTTGCTCCCTCAGGCTCACTGCCTGACTGTGCTGGCTGACTTGCAGCGTTTTTGTGTCCGAGAGGAGAATATCTCCTCTAATTGCTTATTCCCTAATTGCCCCGTATTCGCCCGGATCGTCCCAGAACCGGAGCACCGGTCCGGGAGGACTGCACGCCGCAGTTGTTTCAGGACTGTGGCTAGCTCCCCGCGAGCCGCGGTCCTGATTCATCAGTGGCGGCAGCTGTGTGCGGCAGCTGTGTGCGGCAGCACTCTGGCCCGGAGGGCATAAAAGCCCTCCGGCTCTGTGTGCTGATCCAATCCAGGGCTGTCAGGTTCACCCTGACAGCCTCGGATCGGATCTGATCCGCAATGTGAAATCGCCTTAGTGATGTGTAAAATAAAAAAACAAGCTTTACTGACCGTACTCCGGCCTAGCACTGTGTGTCCATGCAGCACTTTAACCCACATAAAAAAATAAACATATTCTGTATCACTGCGTCAGTAAAAGTCTGACCTATCAAAATATAAACTTCATTAGCCCAGTCGGTAAATACCGTAAAGCGAATCTAATACCATAAAGCGAATCTGTCATGAGACTTTTGCTATGTAGTCTTAGAACAGCAGGAGATAGAGGCTGAGTCACAGATTTCAGCAATGTGTCACTTACTAGGAAGTGTGCTCCTAATTTACAAGGCCTCGTGCACACGTTGTGTATTTGGTATTTTTTACCTCAGTATTTGTAAGGCCACGTGCACACATTGTGTATTTGGTGGGTTTTTTACCTCAGTATTTGTAAGGCCTCGTGTACACGTTGTGTATTTGGTGTTTTTTACCTCAGTATTTGTAAGGCCTCGTGCACACGTTATGTATTTGGTGTTTTTTACCTACGTATTTGTAAGGCCACGTGCACACGTTGTGTATTTGGTGTTTTTTACCTACGTATTTGTAAGGCCACGTGCACACGTTGTGTATTTGGTGAGTTTTTACCTCAGTATATGTAAGGCCTCGTGCACACGTTGTGTATTTGGTGTTTTTTACCTACGTATTTGTAAGGCCACGTGCACACGTTGTGTATTTGGTGAGTTTTTACCTCAGTATATGTAAGGCCACGTGCACACGTTGTGTATTTGGTGAGTTTTTACCTACGTATTTGTAAGGCCTTGTGCACACGTTGTGTATTTGGTGAGTTTTTACCTCAGTATTTGTAAGGCCACGTGCACACGTTGTGCATTTGGTGAGTATTTTACCTCAGTATTTGTAAGGCCTCGTGCACAAGTTGTGTATTTGGAGTTTTTTACCTCTGTATTTGTAAGGCCTCGTGCACACGTTGTGTATTTGGTGAGTTTTTTACTATTCGCTCATCACTAGTAAGGACTATTTCAATATTATCTCTGGACGATGGTGACATGCCCACTCTTGGGTCGAGGAAGACTCATGAACCGGGCGGTTACTCGTTGTTCTACTTCTCTCTTCGGTTCTTTTCACCGGGACAGACGGGACAGACCCGGTCCCGTGACCCTGGCGGTGTCATTTTAATAGTGGTGATGATGTTAGGGAAAGTCTGAGGTGGTTAAGGGGGTATTTGTGACGCCACCTGCGGTTTGCGGCCAGGGCGGCCACCGCTGCTGCTGCAGAGCCTATGGGGACGATGACCAGCAGCTTAGACAGTCCCACTCGCCGCAGGTTGAGCACATTCCCCAGGGCAGTGGAGTGGGTTTCCCCGACTCGTACCTTGGCAGCTGGTTACTTGGTCTGCAGTAACCTTGATGTTTCAGGTGGCCTGCGCGGCCAATGGTCGCTGCTAATAAAAGTCTCACACACCACAGCTGCATTTCTGTAACTTTTACTTGGGTGTTAAAACATGGCTGCCAGGTACGTTCCATGCCACTCTTGGGTAAAGCTCTTTCTCCAGAGCCGGGTTAATACAGTCAAACCACGATTAGCACCCTTTCCTTCCCTTCTAGGCGTCTCAGTCTCTGGTGGGTCTATGTTCTCTTAGCGCTTTAAGGGGCAATTCTCCTTTGAGGTGAGCGGGTCGTCGCTCTGCTCCCCAGGCTCTCAACGCTCTCCGACGCACAGAGCTCAAGTACCGATGGCCACGGGTGTTGTTGTGTCTCAAGCATCATTAAGTTTCTCTCCCGGGCACTGCTCCCTAGTTCAGCCATCTTCCCCATGGTGTGCCGCGTGTTAGGCCACAGCTCCCGTTAGAAGTCAGGGGCCTCCGGATTTATGACTCGAGCATGAAGTATCTGCACCGTGTCCAGGGCAGGGGTCCCTTTGTCGTCCACCAACTCCTCTGTCTCGTCAGATTCGGGCGTACGGGGTATTGATGTCTCATCTGCACCCCTAGGGCTCTTCTCTCTCCATCAGTCAGTCTTTCCCTCCCGTGGGAGAGCAGGGTGACATTGCTCCAACCCATGGAAGTCACCGCCTTGACGCTCCCGACTACCACTCCTCGACAGTCGATGTTACTCCTCCAGTCTGTTTCTACAGTCTCTCCCACTTCCTGTTTCCCCTTTTTGTGACCTAGGTCCTCCCTCTGGGTCCTCCCATTGTCCCAGGGCCTCTCGCTGCGTGTGTGTGTTTTTGTTTTGGGCTCAACTACACCATACCAGCACCTGGAGAACAGGGGCACTACACTCCCTAACCGAAGGAGTGCAGTACCTCTGGTGGTGGCTTATGTGGCGACCCGCGTGTGCAGGCGTCACAGAGAGGTACTACATCCATAAAAGAGGTGTAAATACTCCAGCTGCAGGTGGACCCTAGGATGGTGGGTGGGACCCATTCCCAGCACTCCCACATTAGTTGAGCGGTGGGAGGTTACCCGGGAGGGGATATATATTCACCTCAAGGGGGATCAAGAAGGTCTTTTGGCTTCGGTCGGAGGACCCTGGTATTTGGGCTAGATGGAGGAGGAAAGGAACTAGGAAGATTTAGCTAAGTGGAACGAGGCGGAAGGACAAACCGGAGCGGTTTCAAGCCGAACTGGAGGGAAGAAGAAGGGACCTTGAGGAGGTCCTGAAAGAGGGCGCCTGACGAGAGAAGTCCGGGCCCTAGAGAGAAAGGGAGATCCTCAGAGTGGAGCGACCATACTCCAGGGGATACTCCAGTCCACCACGGGAACGCCGGGCCCGATGATCCAGTCATAGTTCAGCTTTGCAGTCGGCAACTGGCTGCTGTGGTTCGTTTATCAGCCGCAGCACCCTGCCAGTGGAGCGGTCTGCCTGCTTCCTCACCACGAGGGAGAGGACCCCGGTACTACCTACACAGAGCTACTGGGTATAGGCCCATCCTAGATGGGGAAGAACGGACATGGGTTAGTTAACGAAGGTACACCAAGGGTTCCACCACACCACCTGGGATCCACTTGCAGCCACCCATTAAGCTACCTGTTCTTGTAACATCTAAATGCTGAACCGTGAACTGTAACTAATGCTGCTATGAGTTGACAGTAAAGTACCCGGGAGAAAGTGACTTTGCTTCTGCGTGTGTTTGCCTGCATCAACCTGTTCCCTTTGCAGGAACGCTGCCCCGGAGGAACAGCCCTACCTGTAGGGGGCTTAGTCATCCTAGCCGTGTTACCAGCTACCTCCGGCAGACTGTGGCGGCGCTGGTGACTTATCACCAGAAACTACAGGTGGCGTCACGCAAACTGTATATAGACTCCTCTGTAAATACATCCCTTTTTGAAGTGTCACCCAGGACACGGGATCAGGCGCGGCCACCACTCCCCGTGACACAGCAACGTAATCCCTTGGAGCCTGATACCTGAGTACACCAGGGCCTGGGGCTCGACACCTACCCGGCGGGGCGCCACAATGGCTCAGACTTTCTCTAATAAGAAAATGAAATGTTTAACTAAACATAAAAACTACAGTAAAGTGACGATAACAAGTTTACATTTGAAATTCAATGGACCACACTTCCCAAACAAAGGAATACAACATGGAACATGGAACCTTTTTCTTCTCTAACTTTCCATTCACAGCTGACAAGCAAGGATCACTCTATATTCTTATATTCTTTCCAGGATTTTTATTCCATCCTGGTATCCCCTAGTAGACTTGGGCCAATCTTTTCCTCCACAAGTTGGGCAGGTTCCCAAGCATGGCTCAAGCAAATAGTGCCTACTGTTCGTTACTAACTTGTGATTACAATCTTAACATTCTTTTTCCCTACGGGTTTTAATGAGTTTAGTTAGAGTAGGTATCTTTTTCTCCTTACAGGTTTTTGAAAGGATTAGATATTGTTTTATGGACTCAACGGACTAAAGGCTACTTTCGCACTACCATTATTTTGCAACCTATATAGTGACCGGTAGCGTCTTTTTGTTTCAGGTTTTTACCGGATCCTGTTTTTTGACGAGTACAAAAAAAGTTGCATGCAACCGGATCTGGTATTGATTTTTAAAGGAAATAAATGTGTGATGGATCAGGTTCTACCAGATCATGCAAGATCCAGTAAATCTGGATCCAGAACATGTACTGAGCATGCCCTGAGTCCAGAAAAAACTCTCCTCAGAAGCCATTTTACTATATGTTAAATGGATCAATTAAATACAGGGCAATAACAGACTGATCTGGATGGTAGTGTCCCGGTATTATGCATGATCCGGCAAAAAAAGGAACGGTACCATCTGGTTTAGTCCATTAAAGGGAACCAACCACCAGAATTTAACCACCTGTAAGTCAGTACAGTAGGTGATTGATGTGTGCAGCATGACATCACTATTTTGTTTTTCATTATTCCCCTGTGGGCTTGCCTTTCTGCTAAACTCCCGTCCCCTCCCGCTCATCCAGATTCATCCAGGGGGTGGGATGGTTTAGTGTACATCAGAAGGACAAGCCCACAGGGGAGGAATAAAAAATCAATAGTGATGTCATGCTGCTTACATCAATCACCTACTGCACTGATTAAGGCTGGTTTCACATTGACGCTTTTTGAATCCGGGGGAATGCAGGTAAAGCCTGTATCCCCATGACTCGCCCCGGGAGGGGACCATGGGGTACTTTGAACCGGGCCCTCTCGACGTCGTCGGGGCTGCAGGATGTCACGGTGACGTGACCCGGTCCGTGATCCCTTCGTCGGGCAATCAGTTAAAAAGAGAGGTTGAAAAAGGGATAAAAATATAAAAAATAAAAGAGTGTGTGGTGACGCCACCTGTGGAATGCAGCCGATATAGCCGTTGCTGCAGTCGGGACCTCTAGGGATGATGGGAGTAGCAGCTCTGACGGTTTAGCTCTCCACAGGAAGAACAGGTCCACAGGGTAACCCTAATGTCAATGGAGGTAATTTGGGGAATGGAGGGCCAGCGGGGCTGAGCTGGCTGCTGGCAGGGATCAGGGACACTCTCAGGCAGGCTCCTGCTGCTGGCTCGGCGACTCAATCTACCTCTCCTCAGGCACAGAAATGACTCACACAGTGCTGAGCTTCAACCCGGTTTACTTAGCTTTCTTGGCAAGTGTTCAAGTTACAAGACAGTGCAGTGGCGGATCCAGTAGTCTTTTAGCAGCCAGGATGGCTCGTCCAGGTCACCCCCTTTTGTGTTCCTTTTCTATGGGTCTCTATTCCTTACACTTCTGCATGCAAAGCTACAATCCAGTGGCCACGGGCCTTTGGTGGGCGACCTGCCTTGTCTCCTAGCCGTAGTATGGCGGCCTTCTCTTTGCTGCGCTAGGGTTTGGCCATGGGACATAAAGACCCCACAACCGGCCAGTTTTGTGGTTGGAGCGTGGAGCGTCCTGGCCACCTCAGAGCCGGCTCCCTGGTCCCTGCCCCATAGTTCAGCTTTCCAGCTAATTCGGGGGCACGGGTGGATTGCTCACTACCCATAGGCCCCTAGGACTCCTTCTGTCTCTCTACAGTCTGTAGCCCGGGACGCGGAACAGCCTTAGGATGGTACAGGCTGCCGAGTCCGTGTCCTTTCAGTCTCGTGTAATAATAGTGTGGCGCCCCTGCGTCCAGGAGGCCACAAAGGGAACTGCAGCCAGGCAGGTAGGACACTTGTTGCACAACAACACCCTCACAGCCCACACAACCCACGTGTCAGAGGAGGTAACATCCAGCCCTGAGATTAGAACTCTATGAGATTGAGGGGTGGTGGATCAGAGGAATGGGTTGGGCACACCAGAGGTCAGGTGACTGACAGTATATAGTGAGGGGGAGGAGTGAAGGAAGTTAGTAGGCCACAGTGGGCTGAGATGCAAAGATCAAGAGTAGGCCCAGGGTGTCGAGCTGAAAAGACTGAAGGAGAATCACACATCCTGTGAGTGCAAGGCTAGGAGCGCAGAATCCGTACTGAGCCAGTGTGAGCCAGAGGGGAGAGAAAGCCTGTCCGACGCTGATGCCACCAGGAGTGTGACAGGACGGAGAGGGACGGTGTAACCCGTGCCCTAGACAGCAGCTAAAGCCACTGAATGCAGGCAGAGAAGTCCCTCCTATGATACTGGAAAGGAACAGAGAGAAGGGGCCTGGTAGAGCCTCGTGCTGAGGACTGCTGGAGGCTGGGCTGAGTAGAGTGTCGGCTCTAGAGGGGACCGTAGTTCACCCGGCATTCCCAAACACCGACGGGGGATCACAGCTTCACACTAGGATCCCTAACCCAAAGGACAGGCAGCTCAGTGACAACCAGGAGGGCCCACGAGGGGTCCGAGTCACCGCCATACTGTCCAGTGCACCACACACCACCCATATAGACGGAGACCGTAAACAGCCCGGAAAGGACACTACAGACTGTGTGAGGGGTCACAGAGAGAGAGAGGCCTGGCTGCAGGAAGCAAAGGGAACCCGGAGAGGGAGAATGCGCCCGTGTGTTGAGAACTGTGCTTGAACTTGTAAAGAGCTGCAAATAACTTGTAAACTGCTTGGAAAGAACTGAGAGTAAAAGAGACGGAAAACCCTGAATTGCCTCTCTTGTCTGCCTCTATCTGCACACCATTCTCCCCCATACAGGATCCAGCCTGTCAGCACCAACCAGGAGGAGAGATCCCTGCAGAGCCTGCAAAGTAAGTGTCCTGGACAATTCTACAACCCTTACTGCCCCGGGGGATACAGTTCTTCCCACTGGAACTATACCATCTCCGCTGCCACTCCATCACCCCCGGAGGTTCTGCAGCAGCGGCGGCCCCCATCACTGGCCGCACCAAGTGGGTGGCGTCACACGTGACATTTCCCCTGTAAATATTTCCCCTTATTCTGCCGAGCCAGGGACATGGTCCGGACCAAGCCACCGTGACTTCCCCGGCACCATCCGGTCCGGTACCGAGTACCCCCGTCCCGTGGGGCCGGACAATAGTGTTCTCTCTCCTCTCCATCTCACTGAACTGAACTGGCTCGAACTGGCTGACTGAATATCTTCCTGCGGTGTATTATGGTTTAGTTTCCTCCCCTGACCGTTTCCTGTCTAACTTCCCCACCCTCCACTTGTCTCCTCCCGCCATCCCGTTGCTGGGCATAGAGTCCCTAATCTTGGGATCTGAGTGTGTTGGGTGTGTGTTTTGGTGACTGGACTTACTGATCCTGGTTGCTGCAATTTCTAGTGGTGACTGGACCGCATTGGTGCCACACATATAGATTCCCCAGATTACCCCACAACTGTTTTTTCAGGATGCAACACGATGTACCTTCACCAGTATTATTACTGCTCCGTCTCATGGATCAGTGATAATACCGATGCGGGAGCATCCCATTCCACCCGGTGGATTACTTGTTTCCTCTGGCTCCAGTGACAATTGACATGCTCCATTGAGGGCGTGTCATTCAGAACTGCATTCTGGGCATGTGCAGTTCAAAAACCCAGATCCGGCGGAATCCGGAATCTGCCGGATCTGGGTTTCATTGGCATATTCTGATTTAACCTGCATTGCCTCGGATCTGGGTGCTTCTGGGTTTTGTCTCGTTGACCAAAAATGCACCAAAATGCATGGTTGGTCTCAGTGAAAAAACTGATGACACCCAGATCACAAAAAAGTACTGGATGCACCTGGAAGTGCCTGCAGCCCCATTGAAAGTCAATGGGGAAGAAAACTGATGCGGGTGCATCCAAGCTGGATACACATGGATGTCAAAAATTGCCAGTGTGAAACCAGCCCTACAGGTGGTTAAATCCTGGTGGTTGCTTCCCTTTAAAGATCTGGTATTTTAAAAGTACCATTAGACAAGGCAACGTTGCCGGCAACATCGCCGAAAAGTGACGTATGCATCGCTGTTGCCGTTGACATCGCTAATAAGGCTGGCTTCACACCACGGCACAGTCGCGTCTGGGGCTGTCAGGCATGAACCTGACAGCCCCCGGACCGGATCAGCACACAGAACCGAAGGGCCAAATGTGCCCTCCAGTCCTGAGTGCAGCCGGACGCAACTGCAGCTGCTAATGACTCTGGACCGCAGCTCGCAGGGAGCTAGCCGCGGTCCTGAAATCACAGCGGCGTGCTTCCGCCGATGTCCGGTTCCCGGATCGTCCCAGACCGGGGCAATCCGGCCCCATAAGCTCCCTAGTTAGGGAGCGCCGGATTGCCCCGGATCCGGGATACGAGTATTTGGGGAGATTTTTCTCCCCCGACAAGCAACGTTTTTGTGTCCGGTGAGAATAATGCGAATTCTCCCGGATTCATCCGGAGAGATTGAAACTGGATGGCAGAGAGCTGCCATCTGGCTCCATCCGGCCCCATAGGCTACTATGGGGCCAAAAACCAGTCCGGTGCTGTCTGGTTTACACCGGACAGCCCTGGACCGGACTGCACCGTAGTGTGAAGCCAGCCTAAGCTATAATCATCAACATTTATAGTAATAAACACTTGAAATAGATCCCTCTGTGTGTAATGATTCTATATAATATATGTGTTTCACTTTATGTATTGAATTACTGAAATAAATTAATATTGATGATATTCTAACTCATTGAGACGCACCTGTAGGTATGTACAACGCTTGTCATTTATCTTATTTCTTATAAAGGGTTAATACTCCCTTTCCTTGCCCTCCTTCCCACCCCATAATATCTCCTATTTATGAATTTTTCTATTTATTCCTTTTTTCATTATTTTCTGTAAAATGTTTCAATAAAAACATTGGAACAACAGATCACATTTCCAAAGAAGCAAGGCATGGTCCGATGAGTGGCCGTTTGCCTGCGGACTCGTCAGGGCTTGTGCTAATCCGCCGGTGCAATCAGCTTAATCACAGATCTGGGGAAGGACGGCTATATTTAGAGCCACAGCAGGGGCGGAGTTCTCCTTAATTCCATCATTTGCATTAGTTGCTTTCTAATTAAATTACTCGCTGTTCCCAGAAAGTTGCGGATATTCTGTAATCCCGGATTATCAGTGATCATTTCAAAGAAATTAACCCTCCTTATGAAATCAACACAAGCCGAGGCAAACAAATGGATCGTTCTCACTGGTCAACAACGAGCTTAATCCTGGAAGTGAGTCCATGGAGTCGTTAGTAACGTCTTAATATCAAGCCGTACGGTCTCAGCATTACGGCCTTCCCTCTACCGCGCAGAATCATTGTCCGGACGAGGAGTTGCAGGATGTTTTGATATGGGAAGAATATGTATTTTTTGGGGGGTGCGGGGGGAGACCCTTGCATTGTGCTGGTCCTCTGTTATTGCTCCTGGAAATTTAAATCTATTAACGTATGGGTGATACCATCCCCTTGTCATAAAGGGAACCTGATCAGTCAGTGATACCATCCCCTAGTCATAAAGGGAACCTGATCAGTCAGTGCTGATGGAACAGTGCCGGGCTGGAACGGGAAACACTCTATTGATAGGGAAGTTCCACACTGACATTTTTTCCCATCCAATTGAATTCGGCTGAAGTTAGATGCACCCACATCCATTTTTGGCCCAATTGAGTTTCAATGGGTCCGCAGACACTTGCGGGTGCTTCCAGTTTTGCACTTTTTTTCCCTGATCCAGGTGGTCACGTTTTTTTTTCCTGAGACCAGTAACGCAACTTGGTGCATTTTTGGTCTCCATGTGACACACCGTAACCATTTTAATTTGAATTCTACCTGCAATGATCTGGATTGTGTTTTGGAACTGCGCATGCCCAGAATGCAGGATCCGGCAGAAGCAGGTACACAGCCGGAAGCAACTGTCTGCTCCTGCACTGCTATTATCATTGACCTGAGACAGTTGCACCATTGCGGGGGAATCCAGGGGGTTGCTGGCTTTACCCACATCCCCCCCAGATTCACAAAATTACTAGTGTCAGGAACTTGCAGATCTCTGGTGCCCTCTTATTCTGCTGGCCAATTAGGGTATTGACAGAGGATAGAAAATGAGCGCAGCTGCTCTAATTTATGTCGACTATTGCAGCACGTGATGTGACGGAATGTATATATAACTCGGTCCTGTCACCATCAAGTCCACAATATCACATAAATACGTAAATTATGTTGACACCACCAATCACACAGGCGCATTGGACACCCGTTTGGTAAAGTGAATTTCCTTGTGGTGCATGACGGATCGTTATAGAGCATGAAGAACCAAACTAGCACATTTTTTAGAATTTTACTCCGAAATAATTGCCAGTTTTTACAAAAGATATTACAAAGGAGACAATTTACAATATATATAAACAGTTATGAAATAAAACGGGATAAAAATAAGAAAAATTACTAAATCTGTGTCACGCGGTGACATTCGCAAACCTAGGGAGGGAAGACTCCCCTGAGAAGGGGTATGATTCAGCCTCACAGCTACATGTCATGCGGTTTCCTTACAAAGTTCTGAATGCCCTCCCCTTTTTGGGTACATGCTTTTATCCTATTGGAAATCCCAACCAGCTGACCTCACAGAATTGGGACATCACTGGGGAGGTACAACCAATGATGAATATGATCAATTCCTAGTCTTGTTCATTTCTTTGTCCTTGACCTTTGTCATAGGCCATAGACATTAGCCTCATTGTTTCCCTTTTGATTTTATGTGTTTTTTTAAACCAAACATGATATGTCCGTGACTTGCGGTTGGGCAGAAATTAATTTCCCAGGTGTCTGATAATCCTGAATGCTGCAAAATGCTGCCATGCGTAACCCCAGGTGCCCGGAACCTGGAAATCCAATTTTCATGCTTCTGGGATTGATGTGAAAAGTTATATTTGCTTGGGAGTATTACTAGCTCTAAGGGCCACTTTACACACACCAACGTATCTGTCCAACTTCTGACCAACTTACTGATTGCAGTGAAATCATGGACACATTGCTCCATTTTGTGGCTGTGTACAAATGGAACAATGTGTCTATGATTTCACTGCAACCAGTAAGTTGGTCAGAAGTTGGACAGATAAGTTGGTGTGTGTAAAGTGGCCATAAGACAAAGGGATGTTTGTTTTTTTTCGAGGGACAGGATACATTGAATCTGCTAGTCCTGCGAGCACCTGTATCACCGGAAAGTGATCATTTGTGCTGTGCAGAGTTGTGGATCATCATGGCTCTGCGCAGCACAAGCAATCACACTGTGCAGGGTTGAGGTGCTCTACGGGAGCATGTAAAATAAATTACTTTTTTTTTTTAAAGTATGAACAAATTAAAAACCAAAAACATAAAAGTTCACATCACCCCTCTTTTACCCCATTGGAAATAAAAGTATTAAAAAAAATAAAATAAACATATTTGTTATCACCACATTCAGAAAAGCCCAATCTATCAAAATATAAGATAAATTAAACAGATCGGTAAACTATGTAACGAAAAAAAAGTAACGCCAACATTAGGTTTTATTGGGTTGCTGCAACTGTCCAATAACAGGCGATCAAAATAGTGCACCTATCCAAAAATAGTGTCATTATAAACATCAGCTCAAGATGCAGAAAATAAGCCATCACAAAGCCCTAGATCCCGAAAAATGAGGACGATACAGGTCACAGGACATGGCGCCAAAAGCACAATTTTTTTTTTTTTTTTTACAAAATTCAGAATTTGTTTCACCACTTAGATAAAAGTAAAAGTATACATGTTTGGTATCTATGAACTTGTTCCAACCAGAGGCATCATACTGTCATGTCAGAGTTACCATATAGTGAACATGGTGTATAAACAAGAAAACGATCGTGTAATTGCACTTTTTGTGAGATAAAATATTTCTCTGCCTGTTAAAAAATGTTTTACCTAAAAAAAAAAAAAATCATCTGTGGTCCCGTGCTGTAATGTCTGCATACTCTTTTCAAGGGGCGGACCTATCGCATGTGCAGCCGGTGCTCCCCTGTGTGCTGCTGTGTCGCCCTCGCCCCCCCTCCCTCCAAACCAGTGTGCTGTGAGTGACAGGCACTATCATACCTGCCCATCTGCACTGAGCAGGAGCAGAGCTCTATGATCTCCGAGGTGCTGGAAGTCCAGCAGATCATAGAGATCAGCTCGCGACTCAGTGCAGATGGGCCTGAGAAATCGCGCCAGGAGCTGATGATCTGCTGGAACTCTGCTCCTGCTCAGTGCAGATGAGATGGGCATGAGCGTGTCTGCCACACACAACACACAGGTTTGGACGGAGATGGGAGGGGGGGCCCCCCCTATGTCAGTCACAATATGTCCAGTGCCCCCCCTATGTCAGCCCTGGGGGCAGTTTACCTCTTCCAGCCCGAGCACAAGTGAGGAGCGAGGGGGGCGGGGGGTGTTGTTCGGAGCAACCTGGGTGAAGAGCGGGGTGGGCTCTGGGGGGGGGTGCTATCAGAGCAAGCCGGGTGAGAAGCGGGGAGGGTATGGGTGCTGCCACACACCAGCCTCCACCAAGCTGCCTTCCTCGGCCCGCCGCCTGCTTCACGGGTCCCACAGTCATTGCGGCAGCAAAGCACCGCCATGTGGCCCCTATCATTGCAGGGGGCAGCTCTAAACTAGGGCAATACCACCAGCACCTGGGGGGCAAATGCCTCCCTGTCACCTGGGCCAGTCAGCCCCTAGTCACAGTATGTGCAGTGCCCCCCTTATGTCTGTCACGTCCTACTGACGGACCCCACACGTGGACCCACTGGACCGCGTAGTGCGGATGCGGATACTGGGATGATAGAGAGACGGACCAGTACAGTAGTCAACAGGTTTATTGAACAACACAAGAACCCACGCCCCAGGGGAGGGCCACACGGCCACAGCACCGGAACACCACCGAAGGAGGCCCCGGAGCGCTTGATCCCTATACAGGGATACCGCCGGTACAAACCTCGGAAGGACCAATGAAGCGGACACGGGTGTCAAACCGACCCAAGGCAACGTGGAAACAATACAGCAACCGGGTATAAGATAGGACACGGAGAACCGGAAACACGGAGAATCCGGAGCAGGACCTGAATCAGCAATTTCAGCTTGGAAGAGATCCAGGTGGAAGGCCCAGAACACGGGAGTCGGCAAGGCGGAGATCTGCAGGAAGTAACACACACAAATCAGATAACAAGCAAAATAAGGAACAACCTGACCAGACCAGGACTAGCAACTCCACTAGGTAGAAGTTGCCCTGGCAAAGACTGACAGGAAACAGGAAGCTTATATTACAGCAGGGCACTCCTGATTGGCAGGACACAGAGGCTTGGTGATTGGCTAAGGGGAGGAGCATGATCCCTGCAGCTTCTCCAGCATTCACTGATTTGGAGATGGAGTTTCATGCGCTCAAGCAGTAGCCCCGGGAGTGAGATGGGTGGCGCTATTCAAGCAGAGGGCGCTGGAGCCCTGCGGCAGACCCCCGAGTGGTTACAATGTCAGTCACAGTATGTCCAGTGCCCCCCCATATCAGTCACAGTATGTCCAGTGCTCTGCTGTGGGTCTGGTGCTCTGCACAGTATGTCCAGTGGTCTGCTGTGGGTCTGGTGCTCTGCACAGTATGTCCAGTGGTCTGCTGTGGGTCTGGTGCTCTGCACAGTATGTCCAGTGGTCTGCTGTGGGTCTGGTGCTCTGCACAGTATGTCCAGTGCTCTACTGTGGGTCTGGTTCTCTGGACAGTATGCCCAGTGCTCTGCTGTGGGTCTGGTGCTCTGCACAGTATTTCCAGTGCTCTGCTGTGTGGGTATGGTGCTCTGCACAGTATGTCCAGTGCTCTAATGTGGATCCGGTGCTCTGCACAGTGTGTCTGGTGCTATGCAGATCATGTCTAGTGCCCACTGCTCTGCAGATCATTTAATGTGTCCAGTGCTCAGCTATTTTGCTGCAGTTGTGTGCATGTGATGGACAGGGGCTGCAAAGCATTGCATCCCACCCCACCAGCCCTGCTCTGTGCACTGGCTGCTGCATTGTGCTGAGCACAGATGTAGACTGGAGGATTCTGCTGTCGTCGATGGGCTCTGCTGTCTCTGCTCTGCCATCCGGTGTTCTTTGCTGTCAGTGGGCTCTGCGGTTTGTGCTCTGCCGTTCGGTGTGCTTTGATGTCACTGCAACAGAAAATTGGCTGTGACAACGGTGCGTTTTTTCTTGCTGCAGATAAGGTGTTTTTTTATTTTAAATTTCTGTTGCAGACTCTACCAAATTAATGTTTCTGGGAGAGAGAGAAAAAGAGAGCAAGCGAGTGCACAGAAAGGAAGGAGATGGGGGGAAAGACATTGTACAAGGGGCAGACAGGCACAGAGAGGGAAAACAGCACACATGGGCGAGAGACAGATGCAGGGGAGAGACTGCACAGAGGGAGGAGACACAGTACACAGGGGAGACGGCACAGAGAGGGGAAACACAGCGCACAGGTGAGACAGTTCACATGGGGGAGAGACAGAAGCAGGGGAGAGACACAGCACACAGGGGGGAGACAGGCACAGGCGGGGAGACACAGCGCACAGGGGAAGATGGCTAAGAGAAGGATTATATTTGTGGGGATTGTATATATATGTACTACAGTTCGCAGTATATATATATATATATATATATATATATATATATATATATATATATATATATTGACACTGCAGTGTCACTTCTGGGTTCTTCTCTGGAGGCTGGAGAAGTTCTCCCTCACCCTGAAGTGACACTGCAGCGCTGTGATACCGGTGGGCTGAGCCATCCATGATCATCTGACCCGACCTGTCCTGAGGGATCCTGATCCTCTTCCTGGCCTGCTGCTCCAGGTAAGAGCTCCGGAGTAGGGTTTTGGAGGGAGGATGCACACAAAAACAATGACCACCAACATGATTTGGGGGGCTCAGATGGGGAGAAGCTCAGCTGAGTCAGCTACATCAAGGAAGGAGGGTCCTAGGGGCCTCCCCTTCCTTGATGCAGCTGAGCTTCTTCCCCAGGATCCCCATTCCGAAGGGGGGGTCCTGGGGACCCCAGGATCCCCCCTTCATTGATGTATCCAAGCTTATCCCCCAAGCTGGGGGAGAAGATTGGCTGCATAAAGTAAGGGGGTATTCTGGGGGAGAAGCTCAGTAGCATCAAGTAAGGGGAGGGCCCTGGGACTCCTAGGGGCCTGCCCCTTCCTTGATGAAGCCAAGCTTCTCCCCCAGGATCCCCCCTTCATTGATGCATCCAAGCTTATCCCCCAAGCTGGGAGAGAAGATCGGCTGCATCAAGGAAGGGTGGGATCCTGGGGCCCCCATAACCCCCCCCCCCCCCCTCATTCTTGAGCCAAGTTTTTTCCCCTGGCATATAGGGCGAGAAGCACTATGAAGAAAGTAAGCCGCACATGGGGAAGAGCAGAAAGAAAGAGGAATGGCTAAATATATCAACTTGAGCTATATATGTTATACAGAGGCTATGCTGGGCTGTATATATTACCTAGAGGCTGTTTTGGGCTGTATATATTACTTGGAGGCTATGCTGGACTACATATATTACCTGGAGGTTGTGCTGGACTATATATATAAGGCTATGTTCCCTCACTGCGTATTTGTTGCAGCAAAAACTAAGCAAAACCTTAGTGGGTTGTAGTAAATCCAAATTTCTTGGCAGGAGAAAACCTGTGTTTTCGTTGCATTTTTTTTTCTATGTTTTTGCCCATAGAACACTGCAAAACGCAGGAAATATTCAACATGCTCCTTCTTTCCAAATGCAGCAAAAACTGTACAGGTTCAAGTTTTTGCAAAGAAATAAAACCAATGTGTGTGCACAGCTCTTCCCTGAATCACATAGGTTTTGCTGGGATTCAAAAACACAGGCTTAGATCAGTATAAAACCAAAGTAAAAACACAGCAAAAACGCAGTGTGTGAACACAGCCGCACACTGCTTATATTTATCAAAGGCAATGTTCAGAGTAACATTAGGTGAATTATATCTGGAGGTCACAAAACAAGGACATTTATTAACAGGGTCCATAAAACTAAAAGACACGGAGAAAAATTGCCAAATATCTCACAGTGACATACACACAATAAGTATGGCGCATCTTGTAAGAGCGAGCTTTTTCCTTCTGTCACCTCTTCATGTATAGCACATTTTAAGACGCCAACTTGCAATAAAAGGAGGCATAGAAGGGTTTCAGATTTGGTACATGATTAAAAAAAAAACTCACTTTTGTCCTTAGTCTAGTCAGTGGCGGCTGACGGGAATTATACAGTGTGTCGGGGAATGCTCCTGGTGTGTTCTGTCGGCTGAGTCTACACAAACCCCCGCAAGGTGGGCATTCTGCCTATCCGTCATCCCTTCTATTCAAATGCCACAAATACTGATGTGACACAATTGCTACAATTTCTATAGTAAATTCAGCCAGCAGTTCACTCCTTAAGGGTACCTTTAGACGCTGCAACTGAGGTGTTAAAACTGAGAGGCAATCAGGAGCCCCGTCACAGTCACCGTGAAATTGCTACGAAATTGCCGGCGTGTATTTGGGGAACCCGGTGGTGTTTTTGAAAGTTGCGCCCGGTTGCGATTTCAGAGCACTGCCCGAAAACCAGACGCAACCATGAAGGTGAATTTCCCTGCTTTTGGCGTGTGAACGGGCGATAGGGATGGAATCAGCGTCGCCTACCGAGTTCCCGGAGGCGTGCCACAGCGTGCTGGAGACCGCGCCCCGTCAGCGATGATTGGTGGTGGCTACTGTGTTTCCATTGGCTGTCCCTTCACAGGGCGCCATATTAGAACAGCTGTCCATTCACACTACACAAAGGCAATGGCGTCATTTATTAGCCAGCCTTCCTGCACAGGGTGGCCAATCATAACACTATTACGTTGTCTAATCAGTGCGTTTGGGGCGCGGTGTAAAACAATCTGGCACGCCTATGCTCTCAACGCGCTGAACAGGCACACCTACGTTCCTTTGGGGATTGCGGCGTGTGAAGCGGCGTCGGGAGTCAACCAGATGTTTCCCGCTGTTGGTGTGGGAACTTCAGGGACGACACATCACCTTAGGTTGATGGCGAAATTGCGGCATGTAAAAGCACCTTTGGCGCCAAAAGTTGCGGCGTGTAAAGGTACCCTAAAGGGAACCTGTCAGGATGTTCTACCCCCCCTTAACCTATGACTACCTATCCCTGCACCTTGGTAGCTGATCCTTAACCATCCCTGTCTGAGCTAAATCTGCCCTATAAAGTTTAAGAAAAATGATCAAGAAGTCTCCATCTGGAGACTAGAAGGGCTGGCTCAGGGCTCCATTCTCCCCTCCTCACTGGCTCCTAGCATGCCCCACTGGGCGTCCTCATTCCTTGTGCTGCGCCACCTCTTTTTGAAAATTCTGCCTCCTTTGCTACTACAATGCACCGGATCAGAACATCATATCGGCCCGATGCATTGTGGGGGCTGAACACGTGTTCAACCCGGCTCTGGCACATGCACATATTAAAGCCGAACCGTACACGTCATACCCGGCCCTGTGCATTGTGGGGGCTTATGACGTGTGCGGCTCGGCTTCAATATGTGCACCGCGCATGCCCAAGGCCGTACCACGTGATAAGCCCCCACAATGCACCGGGCCGGATATGATGTTCCGGCCGGCTCATGATAGCAGCAGAGGAGGCAGGAATTTTAAAAAGACGGGTAACAACTGAATGACTGATGATGCCCAGTGGGGCTTTCTGAGAGCCAGCGAGGAGGGAGAATGTAGCCCGCCTTTCCAGTGTCCGGATGGAGACTGCTTGTAAGTTATAAATCCTTTTTCTTTAACTTTATAGGACACGTTTAGCTCAGACAGTGATGGTTAGAGATCAGCTACCAAGGTGCAGGTACAGGTAGTGATAGGTTAGGGGAGTAAAATGAGCCAGCAGGTTCCGTTTAACACTGCAATTAGATCACTATGGTTCCAGCTGTTGTAACCTGAGTGATTAGCTTTTAAGTATAAATCACACTAAAGCCAGTGTTTTTTTTATTTTTTCTTACTTAGAGCACTTTATTTAGATCTTCAGGTCTTCGGATTGTTGTGTTCGCTCTTAAAAGGAATCTGTCAGCAGGTTTTTGATACCTCATCTGAGAGCAGCATGATGTAGTCAAAGTGTTCCTGAAACTAATGATGTATCACTTAGATTACTGGCTGCAGCCGTTCTGATCAAAGTTTTCAGATTTAGCCATGCAGAAGAGCTAAAGTAAGCTGCCCCAGCCCCCACCTGGCTCTGTACCTAAAGTCTTTTGACAATGAACTGCTAATCACAGCAAAAGGGGGGGCATGCCAGACTTGGGCTCACTGCTGTCCCAGCAATAACCTACTAATACTAAAACAAATAATGCAGATAACACAGTGTGATAAGAGACAAGTAGCTAACATTTCTATTAACCCTTACAGCATGCTGTCTTTAGATCACAAAACCTGCTAACAGATTCTATTTAAAGGGATCTTCAATAAAGACCGGGTTTTGCTTCATTCAAGACAGCGCCTATGGCTGCTTCTCTATTAAACGTGCTATATACATTTTATGTAGAATGGTCTATTTAAAAAGGTCTATATCAATCCATAAAGTAGCAGTGATCAACTACACGAGTCAGTCACTCATCGTTGAGTTTTCAGGGGTCGATTATTCAGAATTTGACCCACCATAGCCTCAGGAGCGTCTATCAGATCATCCATTGTGTATAGGAGGCCTCTGAACTCTCATCCCATAGAGCAGAGGTCCCCAACTCCAGGCCTCAAGGGCCGCCAACAGTTCCGGTTTTCCTTAGTATTGCACAGGTGTTAATGTGATCATCTGCACAGGTAATGATTCCAAGCCCTGTGCAATACTAAGGAGATCCTAAAAACCTGCACTGTTGGCGGCCCTTGAGGCCTGGAGTTGGGGACCTCTGCCATAGAGGATATAGGAGGGATGAGCATCAAGTACATGGACTTCCACTGTTCTGCAGCTGCTTAGTACCTCATCTCTACCAGTAAGGAAACATTCCTCTATGCTGAATAGGCATTTTCCAGATAGAATTATACAGATTATAATCTGAATTTTGATCATCTTAAAGTACCCAAAGTGGAAGTTTGAGAGACCGCTATTCACCCATCCCTATAGGCGTCGCTCTTGTGTTCTCTATGAGACAACCACAGACTTCGATATTACTGTATACCCACGAGTGATTTTAATCTGGGCGGATCGGGCCTAGCTGGGTATAATTTTTGTATGAACAGCACATATGTACACCCATTTGGGTATTGATTATCCTATTTATTGGTATCATCTATGTGCATTTCTTTTTATGGCACAAAATAGCCCTATAGACTACGAAGTTGTATATATTTAATGTGCTCAGTGGTGCAGCTGCCATACTGCTGCTTGTATTGTGGTTGTAATCCGTTTCATCTATCATTAATAATCACTTGTTTTTTGCAATTATTAGACGTTTGATCGTGTATGTTTGTATTTAGATATATCTGCCTAAGGTGCGATTTGTCTAGTCCATGTGGGATGTAGTTTGGTTTAATGATTCTGGTAGTAGATACAAACAATCCCTAAATGAAGTTGATTACCTGTAAATCAGTGCAGTAGGTGATTGATGTGTGCAGCGTGACATCACTATTTGGGTTTTCATTTTTTATTCCTCCCCTTCGGCTTACAGCAGGAAGACAAGCCCACAGGGGAGGAATAAAAAAACAAACAAATAGTGATGTCATGCTGCACACATCAATCACCTGCTGCACCGATATACAGGTGGTTAAATCCTGGTGGTTGGTTCCTTTAAATCTACACCAAATCTGCTCAATGTGAGCAGGAGACTTCAGGATTGTCACTGACTTTGCCGGAATCTGGACTGCCTTCAGGTTTTGTGACAAATCTGCCCTGAAAATGCATAAAAACGCAACGTGAGCCACACAGGCTACCTGGTGCTGAAGGACACTCCTTACTCTGCTCTTCGATACATACTCAGCTCCTCCAAAGGGCATCACGCATCACAAAACACAAACTCTTCCGCTACAATGTTGATCACCAAGACACCAGCTGTTATAACCGCGGTTGTTCATCTGTTAGGAAAAAGCTAGTCCTATATGGCACGTAGTCCTCCAATACAGAACACTCCTTTGAAGGGGTTTTCAGCAAGGACAGCATTGCTTTCCAGAATTCAAACCTTCCTGCAGCAATGTACTGATCACCATGCTTCCAGCTGTTGTAACCTGATTAGCTTATATAGTATTTTATGGTACTTGCTGCAGCTAGAAATGCAGAAGTCACTGTTTGCAGAAAGTTGAATGGGTTGGGGTCAATAAAATAATGGGTCACGTCGAGAGAAGACACCCTCCTCAGACACTGCCTTTGACCCGTAACGTAACAGAAAATGGTGTTGTGATAAGAGCTGAGCCAATGGATCATGAAAATATCCACTAATACAGCCAAGGAAGAGTATGGCTTCTAATATAGCTAAGGTTAGATTACAACATGGATGGATACAATTAAGATATTCATTTGAAAACACACATGACATATCATATTTGGCTGTTTAATCCAACAGTAGAAAAACGTGGCAGTTATCACAGTGCCACAGGAGTCCACAGGTGATGAGTGGTATTACAATTCTGCCCCATATAAGGCTATGCTGGAGCTGCCACGTTCCCAGGACGTGACATAAAATGTAGGACATTAAAAGCAGCATTATATTAAACACAAACACGTCTTTATGTCAGAATTCAGCCCTGGTGTTAATATTATATTGTTAGTGGGGAGGATTTAGACACATCCAAAGAGAATTGCCAACAGTGTGGAAGTATTGTGTCATACACGGTGTATACTCAGCAGATATAAACATGAGCGTCAACTTTTCATTATAGGTCGAGGCAAAGTTATTCTAATACAATGGTGCACAGCCAATGCACAGAATGAGAAAATTCTGCTTTTCTGCAACCACCACTAGGGGAGCTCACTGCATTCTGAATGATTGAGTTCAATAAAGAGATATATAACAGCTGCACAGAAGAAGTGTTTTGTTTTTTCATCCTCTCTGTTGTGGAGATATTAGCAATCAAAGTATTTGGTTACCTAATCAGTTAACACCCCCTTGGACATGACATAAAAACATTCAGATAGTTTTCACTGGGGGCGCATACTTTTACCTGTACAAGTTGCCTAATCAGCAGTAAAAGATCACACCCCCACCATAGCTGAGGTTTCTCAGTGTGAGAGATGTAAGGATATAGCTCTGTTCTCCTGGTCTAACCTCATGCATGATTAGACAGTGCTTGGAGGTTAGAGCATAGATGACCTTTCTATTAGTTCTTCCATAGCACTGTCAGCTCCGCCATACTGCCCCTCCCCACACGCTGCCTGTACAGAAATTAATTAACTTTTGTTATGTCCAAGGGGGTGTTGTCCCCCAGTGAAAACTATCTGATATGCATGTCTTCTGACTGCACAGGTTGCTCAATCATAAGCCAGCAGCACCGCAAAAAAAAAAATCCACCCTGCTATACTCCGGTTTCTCAATGTGTGAGATGTAAGGATACAGGTCTGATCTCCTGGTCAATCCTCCTGCATGATTAGACAGTGCTTGGAGCTTAGATGACTCACACCTTTTACAAAATGTTCCCGGAGTGGAGCAGCACAGCTAAATTTAGCTGAGTCACATAAAGAATCATTCTATTAGTCCTCCTCCTCTAATAGTACCATCAGCATTGCAGTACTGCCCCTCCCAACACACTGCCGAAACAGACACAAATCACACTTATGTCTATTGTGCAAAGGGAAACTTGTTACCACTCTGCAGAGAGAGCACAAGCTACTCTGTGAGATGTACGAACTGGCAGATCTTCGCTCACACTACAAGATGCTATAAGCCATCCAGCCATGAGTGTTGGTACAGCAGACCTGACAGTGCTATGAAAGGAGTGGCACTGATCAAAGGATATACAATGTGACAAAGCTAAACTCAGCTGCACTGTCTAATCATACAGGAGGTTAGACCAGGAGATCATAGCTGTATCCTCTAATACTGAGAAACCTAAGCATGTGGGGGGTTGTTCTTTTTTTGTGGTTTTGCTGTCTGCTTCATATTTGTGCAACTCAAACAGGGGAGTAGTACATATCCCCCGGTCAAAGCTGACCGATACATACTTGGACTTGGACTCATTAGGAGCTAAATACTTTGCCAATATCTCAGAACAGAGGCAATAAAAAAAAAAACATTTGCTCTGCAGCCACTATTACATCATATGTCTCCAGTTCAACACGAAACATTTGGTGAAAAGGCCTCTAACTGTATGCAAGCAGCTCTCCATAGTGATGGGTGCAAAAATTTTTATCATTCAATACCATGTCTATGTGGCTGAATTCAGGGCTCTGCATTAGAAAGCAAAGCCCTAATTGCTAACCAGTTTTGGACATTTAAAAAATAAATATTAGATTGGGTCTGTGTACTCCCGAATACAAAGTAAAATGAGTGCATAGTCATGATAGGAGTCAACCCTCACACTTGGGGTCACCCAGTGCTCAGTGTAGCTTCTCCGGCCCATGAATTAGATTTACAAAAGATTCAGGGAGTGGCCAACTTTTCTAGGTGCATCAATGTAGCGAGAGGCTGCAGCGGAAAGGTTTACATGAATAAGCTCCTGCTCAGACACTGCAGGCATCAATTCCAATGCAGAGACCGCCGGCATCGGCTACCGCGCAGAGGCATCGGCTACCGCGCAGAGGCATCGGCTACCGCGCAGAGGCATCGGCTACCGCGCAGAGGCTGCGGGCATTGGCTACAAAACAAGTGAGTGTACGCACCGGCCCCTGAAAGGTTAGCTTGAAGACGCACAAGGAGAAGGATTCTTTCAGACAGCATTTGCTCTAGGTAAACGAGCACTATGTGATGCTTCTTCAAGAAGCTGAAAAGTGAATTATAGTTTTTTTTTTGAACATTAAAGACAAGTATTAATACATTAGTTGTGTGCTTTTGATAAAGGCCAATTCCTCTATAGTACTGTGTACTTAAATTTGTGTTCTGGTGAGAGATTAGTGGCTAACTGCCTTTAAAAGGCCAAGTCAAAAGCTGAAAACTTTGGACTTTCATGGCAGTAAAACTTGCTATGGGCATAAAGAGTTCTTTGTTCCAATCTTTAACCTCAAAACTAGAACTACGGAAGGGTTCTTTAAAAGTAATGGTTACCGGATCAAAGGAGGTCAGTTGTTGGTCTTTTATTCCCACCACTCTCCGGATTATTCCGGATTTTTTTGTTTTTTTTATAAATCGGCCATATTGTTCCCGAGATACGGTGCTTTTTGTTCAGTGCTTGTTTTTATGGTCTTCACAAGGGGAACGTGACTTACAGGATCCTCTGGGGCGTGTCCACAGATCCTTTAGACACACACCCTCAAACACCATGAAAATCTGCAATGAATAAAAAGGGCCATATCTAGGGAACCATATGGCGGATTTATACAAAACAAAAAAAAAACTGAATATTAAGAGTAGAAGTGAGAATAAGAGAACAATTTCAGTTGCTGACAAATCCTCTAAGTATATGTGCAGTGGCACGACGCAATAATTATATCTTTGGCTGCTGTATCCGTCTGATACAGAACACAAAACAGGATTTAAAAATATATGAGGACATTTTCCCACTTTTTATTTATAAAACATTCTTTAGATTTCTGCCCAGTTTTTGGCATCTGACTATCCCCGACACACCATTGGAGACTGGAAAACTTTCGCTTTATTAACACTGGACGTAAAGGGTTTTATTATAAATAAAACTGTTAAATCATTGGAAAAAGAAAGTAACACTAATAGAAACTTTAGTCCTCCAGATATTTTTTTTTTTTTAAAAAAACTTTTTTTTTAAGTTACTTTTTTCTATTCCATGATTAAACAATGTTATTTAAAAAAAAACAACCCAGAAAATACATTTTAAAGTGGTTTTCTTCAGCCATATTTAAAAAAACAAAAAAAATCCATCAAAATTAATTAAAAATTAGCATTAAGAGAAAAACCATTTCAGGTAAATTAGGACTCTTTGTTAAAGCATGAAGCAGGGGAAAAATTAAAGATGTTTTGCCCTGAGTCATAACGCATGAAATATAAACCGACCATATGTTAAAGTAACCGGTTGCAAGATGGTGAGTTGTCCCATGGATGGATTACAAAAAAAAAAAAAAAAAAATTTAAGAAATTGAAAAAAAAAATAATTCCTCTTTTCCTTTCATTCCCGCTTTCTTTGGCCGTTCTTCTGTTAACAAAAGTTCTCTTTCCTTTTCCAAACAATTCAATAACTTAATCTAGGCGAGCAATACTAAAGTAGTCCCTCATGTACAGACGTAGGCCAGGCAGAGCGGTGATCGCTGACAGTGATGCCGATCATCAAAAGAATTTCTTGGCCGCAGCTTCTTGTTGACTTCTGCAGAAAGAAAATAAAAAAAGATGGTTAGTAAACTTCAGGACTTCTAGGAAATCAGCACTGACCGTCAGATCATTATTACTAGTGATAAGCGGGCACTAACATGCTGCGAGTGCTTTGTACTCGAAACAAGTAGGTCGCACGCTTGGACGGGCGCACCTAGAGTACAGAGTATAATGCAAGTCAATGGGAAACTCGAAACTGGGAAAAATGCTTCAGTTTTCCAATGATGTCCATTACACGCAATACAAGAGTCGTGCCTGTCCAACAGTCCAACCTGCTTGTGTTGAGCACCGAGCACCCGTGGCATGATAGTGCTCCCTTATCACTATGAGAAAAGTGCACAGACCTCGTTAAAGTGACACAAGCACTAACTACTCCAACCAATAGGAGTAACACAAGCAAAACAAAGTTGATACATGTTGACTAATTTGCAGTCCATGTGCAATGCTGCTGTAATTTAAATGCTAGAAGCGGTTGTTGTCTACGTGTGTGGCTCTGCATGTGCCGATGCAGGTAGGGGGGTGTCAAAGCATTCAGTTCTCCACTCCTTCAGCTTTTAAGTAATTTACTTCCTTCTATCAGGTGTCTCTGATAAGAGTTTAGTCTCTAATAGGACCCCGTGCAGCAAAGACGTGCGTGCTTGGGCTGCTGTTTCATTCCTTAGCAGTTGCTCTGTTTTCCCAGTCCTTGGTGGAGGTAGGGGCTCTTAGCTTAGGGCTTATCAGGAGCATAGGGCAAGAGTGTGGCAACCCAAACCTTCTCACCTTCTGCAGTACCTCAGAGCAGGGTGAGCCAGGGAACTTCAGTTTATGGGTTAGACTAGCTCCCCTGAACGCATTAGCCCACTTCACCTGGCTTCAGTCATAGAGGAGGTGACTGCACACACATACCTGGCTTCAGTCATAGGGGAGGTGACTGCATACGCATACCTGGCTTCAGTCATAGAGGAGGTGACTGCACACACATACCTGGCTTCAGTCATAGGGGAGGTGACTGCACACGCATACCTGGCTTCAGTCATAGAGGAGGTGACTGCACACACATACCTGGCTTCAGTCATAGGGGAGGTGACTGCATACACATACCTGGCTTCAGTCATAGAGGAGGAGACTGCACACACATACCTGGCTTCAGTCATAGAGGTGACTGCACACACATACCTGGCTTCAGTCATAGAGGAGGTGACTGCACACACATACCTGGCTTCAGTCAGAGGAGGTGACTGCACACACATACCTGGCTTCAGTCAGAGGAGGTGACTGCACACACATACCTGGCTTCAGTCAGAGGAGGTGACTGCACACACATACCTGGCTTCAGTCAGAGGAGGTGACTGCACACACATACCTGGCTTCAGTCAGAGGAGATGACTGCACACACATACCTGGCTTCAGTCAGAGGAGGTGACTGCACACACATACCTGGCTTCAGTCAGAGGAGGTGACTGCACACACATACCTGGCTTCAGTCAGAGGAGATGACTGCACACACATACCTGGCTTCAGTCAGAGGAGGTAACTGCACACACATACCTGGCTTCAGTCATAGGGAAGGCTCTTTCGCTTCCAGTCACTCATATTTTTTTAATCTCGTCACTCCCCCTGCATTGTAATTGACTGACATCACTGCAGGACCTGTGGTGATGTCATGACCAAGTGGCTATAATGGGTGGCGCTAAGCAGGCCCAAAGTCAAAGACTCTGTGGGCTTAGCTCCGTCTATCATGGTCGTGACATCACTACAGGTACTTGCAGTGATGTCAGTCAATTACAATGAAGGGGGGCACGGCAAAATTCAATAAATATCATGAATGAACTTGTGTGACAGGAAACAAAAGTCTCTCCCCTATGAACGAAGACGGGTATGTGTGTGTAGTAACCTCAGCATATGAAAGGCAGAGCTGTGGGGTCGGACAGTAAACATCTGACTGACCCCTATTTCCCTGAATCCAACTCAGACTGCACCAAAATGGACACAGACTCAGACTCTAAAGCCCTGATGACACATTCCCTTTAATATTGAATCAATAGGCAGTAGCCACTTATGTGTGACACGCACACGGTAAAATGCAGGGTGGACACTTTCACACCTGCCTAAAATTTTGGCACAGTACTGTACAAGTAAGCAGGGCTGTGGTGTCGGAGTCGTGGAGTCTGAGTCTGTGTCCATTTTGGTGAAGTCGGATTCAGGGAAATTGAAGAGTCAGAATCTGAGTCAGATGTTTGGCTTACTGACTCCACAGCCATGCATGTAAGGCCTCATTCACACAGAGCTCCATTTTTGTAGATCTATTTTTGCGATAAAACATCAAATGCATGAGCCCTTTGTGTTGCTTTTTTGCTCTATTTTGGGGGGGCAGACCCACAGACACACACACAAACAGACAGACACACACAGACACACAGACAGACACACACACACACACACAGACACACACACACACACACACACAGAAAACACACACACACACACACAGACACACACACACACACACACAGACACACAAACAGAAACACACACACAAACAGACACACACACACAAACAGACACACACACACAAACAGACACACACACACAAACAGACACACACACAAACAGACACACACACAGACAGACACACACAAACAGACACAGACAGACACACACACACAAACAGACACACACACACAAACAGACACACACACACAAACAGACACACACACACACAGACACACACACACACACAGAAACACACACACAAACAGACACACACACACAAACAGACACACACACACAAACAGACACACACACACAAACAGACACACACACAAACAGACCACACACACAGACAGACACACACAAACAGACACAGACAGACACACACACACAAACAGACACACACACACAAACAGACACACACACACAAACAGACACACACACACACAGACACACACACACACACAGACAAACAGACACACACAGACAAACACACACAGACACACACACACACACAGACAAACAGACACACACAGACAAACAGACACACACAGACAAACAGACACACACAGACAAACAGACACACACACAAACACACCACAAACAGACACACACACACAAACAGACACACACACACAAACAGACACACACACACAAACAGACACACACACACAAACAGACACACACACACAAACAGACACACACACACAAACAGACACACACACACAAACAGACACACACACACAAACAGACACACACACACAAACAGACACACACACACAAACAGACACACACACACAAACAGACACACACACACAAACAGACACACACCCACAACAGACACACCCACAAACAGACACACCCACAAACAGACACACCCACAAACAGACACACCCACAAACAGACACACCCACAAACAGACACACCCACAAACAGACACACCCACAAACAGACACACCACAAACAGACACACCCACAAACAGACACACCCACAAACAGACACACACACAGACACACACACAAACAGACACACACACACAAACAGACACACACACAAACAGACACACACACAAACAGACACACACACAAACAGACACACACACAAACAGACACACACACAAACAGACACACACACAAACAGACACACACACAAACAGACACACACACAAACAGACACACACACAAACAGACACACCTTCTCCTCTCCGACAATCCCATGGCGAGCATCGGCGATGAGTTGCTGCAAGGCATTGTCAGGACCTAAGGGTAGTAAGAGGTCTTACAGGACCTCGACCATGTGACACTCAGCTTGAGTCACATGGACAGGTCCTGGAAGCACTGCACTCGACTATCACAGGTCCTGCCGATGCCCAGAAGGAAAACACTGCCAGGGATCACGAGGAGGGTAATTGGATGTTAGTGGTGCAGAAAGTCCAGCAAGAAAATGGAGCAATAATTGACGCTCATTATTTTCTGGATCTGCTTTTTGCATCAAATGCAACAGTCAAAAACCCAGTGCCTGCACAACAAATCAAAATCACACTGACTTTGCTGGCAAACGCATCGACTGATCCATTTGTGGTGCAGTTTATGAAGTAGAAAAAAAAAAAAACAAAACAAAAAAAAATGCAGCACCAAAAACGTCCAGTGTGAACATAGCCTTACTGTACTGACTAGATGCAAGGTAATTTTTCCTGTACAATGATCTCCACAAAAACAAAACCCTAAAAAAGTAATGTTGGAATCACAGCTTATTTTTATTTTCACTGTAATTCAACAGAATGTTATTTTTTTTTAAATCAGATTATTTTTATTGGTTTTGAAAAAGCATACAAAATTGAGTAAAGTACATGAAACATAAATGCAAGGATGTACAAAAGAATAACACATAATGTCAAGACATGTAAAAATAAACCCTCTTCCCTTTCCTAACTTCCCCCCCCCCCAACCCCACAGGTCTGGTAGGTAGGTCCAAATGGTTACAGTTGCAGAACAATTAAACAGGTAAATAGGTCTTTTCGAGCCGTCTCTAGCCGTAAACACGTTAAGTTCTATCACTCAGCTCCTCCGTTGGTACATCAAATAGTGTAAGCCATCCCCCCCAAAGCTTCTCAAACATTCCGGGCCTGCCTCTTTTCATGTATATATATTTTTCTCTAAACAAAATATGATTTAATCTATTAATAAATTCTTGTCTAGTAGGTGCTTTATCTGATATCCAAGTGGACGCAATCAGCTTTCTGGCAGCAAATAGCATTCTAGCAACCGTTATTTGAAGACACTCATCCCCCTGAACATCATCTACATATCCCAGAATACACACCACAGGGTCCCGGGGAATTTCCTGCCCTGTAGTCATATGGATAAGATTGAGTACTATAATCCAAAATGCCTGCAGGCAGGGGCACGTCCACAGCATATGTAGGACATCTGCCCCCTCCATTGAGCACTTGGGGCAGCACGAATCTTGTCTCAGTCCCACGTCCCACAGCCACTTAGGCGTCCTGTACACCCTATACAGCACGTATATCTGGGATAATCTACTGGGTTCACTAAGAGACAATCTAGGAACCATCTGAAGGATATGCTCCCACTGCTCCCCTGAAATCGATCCCAGTTGCCGCTCCCACTTCTGTTGCGCTCCCATTGGATGTTTTGACAACACCGAGCTGGACAGACCATTGTATATATATGATATAAGACCTCTAGTTGAGGAGACACCCAGAATGTTAACCACGCAGTCCTGCTGGATAACAATAGGGGAATTTCTATTTTGAATATTAAAAGCATGTCGCAGCTGTAGGTATTGGTAAAACATGCAGTGCTGCAATGGGTACTCCTGCCTCAGCTCTTCAAAGGACTTGAAAGATTCTTTCCCCAATAGTTGCGACAACCACCATATACCAATCCTTCTCCATTGTGCAAACCCTTTTAGTGACCTCATTGCCGGCAAATTGCTGTTGTCCCAGATAGGAGAGTATTTTGTAAAGGCCGTAATATCCCGAATCTGTTTGATCTTGTCCCATACCCTCAGCATAAGGGCCACAGTCGGGAATCTGGAAGCTAGAGGGCGAAGCTTACCCGCCTCTAAGCTAGTCAACAATGAACCCCTTCCCAGTAAATAGCTAAGAATGGGTCTCCCGCCTCCCTCCAGTCCGCCCTCGATGTTTTCCATCCCCCCTGCCAGGTGTTGACATTGGGATGATAAAAAGTAAAGCCATGGATTTGGGAGCGCGAGTCCCCCTTCGTCTTTAGGCCTCTGCAAGTGCTCCAGCTTAATCCTGGCTCCACCCTTCAACCATATCAATTCCCTGAATATAGCATTAATTTTGTGGAATCTGCCTAGAGGCAGCCAAATAGGGGAGTTGTGGAGTACATACATGAGCTGCGGCATAATTACCATTTTCAATAAATTCACTCTTCCCACCACCGACAAACGCAATTTAGCCCAGGCTCTTATTTTCTGTTTGACCCTTGCCATCAGCGGAGTCAGGTTCAAATTCTCGAAATCCTCCAGATCGGTGGATATTGTCAGTCCTAAGTATTTAAATTTGGTCACTTCTGGAATTTGAACAGGTATTTCCACTCCTGGATCCAGAGCGAGCACAGCGGACTTATCCCAGTTAATGACCAACCCCGATACCTTCCCAAAACCATCCAGAAGAGTCATAGTGTTTGCCAAAGAGCTATCAGGGTCAGCCAAAAACAAAAGCAAATCGTCCGCGTACAACGCTACCTTCTCCTCAGATGTCCCATATCGAAAGCCCACAATACCCGGATGCTGTCTTATAGCCGCTGCCAGCGGCTCGATTGCCAAGGCAAACAGGAGCGGGGACAAAGGGCAGCCCTGCCTCGTGCCTCTGTACAGTTGGAAGGGGTCAGACATTGAGCCATTAGCTCGTATTCTGGCTTGTGGGCCCGAATACAGAAGCCTGATCCAGTCTATAAAGCCCGGACCGAAGCCCATGCACTCAAGGACAGCCCACAAATAATTCCATTCGACACTGTCGAAGGCCTTAGCGGCATCTAGAGACAGGACCACCCTTCGCCCCGCATTATCCGCCCGTACCTGTATATTTAGATACAAACGCCTGATATTGAGGGCTGTCGATTTCTTGGGCATGAAGCCTGTTTGGTCAGAATGTACCAGGGATTCGATCACCTTTGATAGGCGGTTAGCCAGAACCTTGGCTAGTAATTTAGTATCCACCGTTAGAAGGGAAATAGGTCTATATGACGCTGGTAGTGTTGGATCCTTATCTTTTTTCAATATTAGTACTATATTTGCCTCTCGCATGGATGGTGGGAGGACGCCGGAGGACAGACTCTCATTATACATGTCCAACAATGTTGGAAGCAACAACTTCTTGTATTTCTTATATATTTCCACCGGCATCCCATCAACACCCGGTGCTTTACCATTAGGCATGGAGCTAAGAGCGTCATCTAACTCCTCCAGACCTATGGGTCTGTCAAGGCTACGTTCCGCGGATTTAGTCAATTTAGGAAGGTCAGCAGATTCTAGAAATCTAATTATATCCTCCGCCGTGGCTGTAGTGTGTGACAGATACAGGTCTGTGTAGAAGTTTTTCAGGACATTCAAAATGTCAGGTGTATTCCCAACCAACCTTCCCTCAGAGTTTTGGAGCTGAGCTATATAAGAGGACCCCCTTTGAGCCGCCGTAATAACGGAAAGCAGATGTCCCACACTCTCTGCCTCCTGGTATGACTGTACTGATTTAAATAATCTTTTCTGAGCTGCCTCCTGCATAGTTATTTTCGTCATTAACTGTTGGGCTCTTTTCAGTCGCCTTCTGGCGGGAAGAGTGAAGTCCAGTGCAGCAGCCCTTTCCGCCTCCCCAAGCTCCCCCATGACCCGCTCAGTATGTGCCCTATTTTTCGACTTTGCCTTTGAAATTTCCCTAATGCACATGCCTCTCAGATAAGCTTTTAATGCGTCCCACACCACCAGACCAGAGGCAGTGCCTTGGTTGAAGTTGAGGTATTCTTTTAGTTCTAGAGCAAAATGATCCTCTTTATCAATTATTTGCAACCAGAATGGATTTAGCCTCCACTGAGGTCTTACGTCTCCCCCTGCAATTTTGCCCCTTATTTCAACGGCAATGGGCGAGTGGTCTGAAACCGTACGCGGCAAATATTCAGCATTCAAGATTTTCTCTTGCATAGACCAATCCCCCAGGGCCATATCTATACGCGACAGAGACATATAGCTGGATGAAAAACACGAGTATTGGTAGGTGTTCGGGTTGCGGCTTCTCCAAACATCCACCAACGCAACTTCCTTGAGTAGTATACCAAATGATGTATCATTGCCTCCCAATTTGAGTGGCTCGCGATTCCCCTTATCCCAGTGAGAGTCCTGTATGTTGTTAAAATCTCCCACCAGTAAATATGGAGTGTTTGGAAAATCCTTTAACAAGTGGAGTATCTGTTGCATAGGTCTACTGCTATATGGCGGGGGATGTATACGGATACAATCACAAATTGTACATTATGAACACTACAGTGTAGGAAAACAAACCGTCCCTCAGGATCTGTGACCGCTTTGTGACACACAAATTGACTCCCTGAATATACCAGAATACTCACTCCTCTAGCATATTCAGAGTATGTAGAATGGTATCCTTCCTGTACCCATCTCTTCTCCAGCAAATGGACAGTATCGGCAGTGAGGTGAGTCTCCTGCAGACATATTAATGCCGGTTTCTGAGCCATAAGGAAGGCAAAAATTGCCTGTCTCTTTACTGGAGATTTTAAGCCCCTGATGTTCCAGCTGATTACCTTAATAGACCCCATTACTATGGTATAATGTCATCAGAGCTCGAGACCGACCCTTTGTATCACATCTGCAATCTTTGAGCTTAGAAACACCAACGCCTCCACCAGACCTGGATCCCATCCTCCCCCCCTCCCCCCAAAACATTCCCCGAAAAACAATTTGAACCATTAACTGTAAAAACAATATCATTGCCCTTTTTCTCACAGGTTGTAAAATGAGCGCTTCAATGCCCTTATGCTTCCCTTTTCCTTTTAGGATAGCACCCCGCAGCACGGCATAAACATTCAGCTCTATCCCATCCATTACTCACATGAAAATATAGCGATTCATTGCGCTCTTTCCCCCCCCCCCCCCCCCCCCAGTACATTCAATAGAGAAATACTAAACTGAAGAAAATTATCAACCCAAGACTCAGTAACCCAGGTATCTTGCGATCCGCACAAGAACCTGGAAAGTTTCTAAGAAACCGAATATGACGAACGGATCTCCCTCATCCATGTTCCTGCTCCTCTAGCTCTTTTCGCAGGTGCTTCTCGTTCCCTTCGATCCAGTTCATCGCATCAATGGAGTCCAGGAAAAAATGTGTCTTGCCACCAGCCTCAACCCTCAACTTTGCTGGGAATATCATAGAGTATTTAAGTGCGAGTGATCTCAGCCTCTTCTTGACTTCACTGAATTTAGCCCGCTGCCTCTGGACTATCAAGGAGTAGTCTGGGTAGAACGAGACTCTGGACCCATCTGCAGAAATATCAGGATGATCCTTAGAAAAACGGAGAATGTTGTCTCTGTCTCTGTAGTGCAGCATCTTTACTAACACCGTGCGTGGCTGGTTCCCCGGGGGAGGGGGCGAGCAGGGACTCTATGTGCGCGCTCCACAGCATATAAGTGTGTTAAATTGTCTGCCCCTATCTTGTCCTTGATCCATGTCTCAAAGAACTCGGTGGGGTTTCTCCCCTCATATCGTTCAGGGACTCCCACAATGCGCACGTTGTTTCGGCGTGATCTGTTTTCCAGATCGTCAGTTTTGGCCCACAAGGCAGAGCTGTCTCTTTTAGCATCTGTCTGGAATCTCACTGCAGTGGACAGGGTACTTTCAGCAGCAGTAACTCTCTTCTCCAAATCCCCAGTGCGGTCTTTAACCCTGTGCAGATCGTGCTTCACAATTTGTAAAGATTCTTGCATGTGACCGAGCTGGGTCAACACATTAGATATAGCTGAGCCACACTGCATAACAGCCAGTAACACGTCTTTTATGGTGGGGTCTGCTGGCATTTGCATCTGTAACTGTTGCATCTGCTTGCAATTACGATCCACCAGCTCTCCCCAGCTTGCCCCATCCACCTGCTGCCTCGTGGTCACAGTCTCTTCCTCCCCCTCCTCTCCAGCCTCCTGAGCACCATGTGTACCTTCACTTCTGTCCTCCTCGTCCGTCTCCTGTGCCGCTTCTCTCTCCACACTCCTCCACTCTGGCATATTGCTGTAACCGGGCTGCCACTGCTCTGTTTCTGGCTGCGCTCTCCTCTGCAGCCTCAGCTGTGGAGCGCGCCTCGGCCCCGGCGCCATCTTGGGCAAGTCTCCCGGCCTCTCCAGTGACTCGGCGGCGGCTGCCTTTCACCATGGCCTCGGTCCAGAGAGCGTGTCCAAGCGCTCCAGGCAACTCCCGCTTCCTTCTGCACAACACCCGGGTGATTTTCAGCCGTGCTGCGGGGACTAGACGGCGTCTAATTCGGGTTAAGTGCGGGAGCTCTGCGGTCCTGCTGCCTCCCTCACATGCCGCTAGGCCACGCCCCCAACAGAATGTTATTACCCGTTTCTCAGTTCACTGTATGGTGAAATGAATAATATCATTCAAAACTACAACTTGTCATGGAATAAAACACTGTAATAAAATAAAAATTAATTATGAAAAAGGATGGAAAAAAAATGAGTGTGCAAAACACAGGTCCAATCAGGAAGGGGTTAAGGAATGGTTGAATCGCCCGTGCACTTAATGACTTTGCGGCTGGACCTCGTCATCGCCCCACATGTCATTTTCTCAGGAAGTTGGGTGAATACCAATTCAAGGACAGCGATGTGTAAAGCCGGAGGTTCGGAGAGACAGACATTATTGTAGATGATGGGATGTCGTACAGCACAATGTGTAGCTCGCCGCCTCCTCTGACTACAGGAATGTGACCACTCACTTGTACATGATGTAACCGATGAAGAATATGCTCTGCACTGCCACGAAGATAAAGAAGTGCGCCGTGGATAGACACGAGGGAACCGGAACCTCAGGGCATTTCTGTTTTTCGTGAGGCTGGAAAAAAAATGCAAGAAAAGATGGTAAAAAAAAAAAAAAAGACTGGCAATGTTATTTATTTACAATATAAAAATGATGGTCAAGAGCTGAAATCACAATGGTGCTGGTATTAGTGGCCAAATCTGCCAGGATGCCACATTGGTTCACTGCCTGGAGAAATGCATAATGAAAGGTGTAATACTGTGCAATAATCTGGCTGAGGAAAAAGAACAGTCCCCCACGAGCATAGTGACTGCAGCTCTTGAGCATAATACAGGAGGTACACTACCGTTCAAAAGTTTGGGGGTGACCCAGACAATTTTGTGGTTTCCATGAAAACTCATACTTTTATTTATCAAATTAAATAGAAAATATAGTCCAGACATTGGCACAGTTAGAAATAATGATTTTCTTTGAAATAATAATTTTCTCCATCACACCTTGCTCCCTTTGCAGCAATTCCAGCATTGCAGACCTTTGGCTTCTAGCTGTTAATTTGCTGGGATAATCTGGAGAAATGTCCCCCCATGCTTCCTGAAGCCCCTCACACAAGTTGGATTGGCTTCTGGGCACTTTTTGTGTACCATACGGTCAAGCTGCTCCCACAACAGCTCAATGGGGTTGAGATCTGGTGACTTCGATGGCCCCTCCATTACAGATAGAATACCAGCTGCCTGCTTCTTCCATAAATATTTCATGTATAATTTTGAGGTGTGCTTTGCTTTGCTTTGGGTCATTGTCCTGTTGTAGGATGAAATTGGCTCCAATCAGGCGCAGTCTAGAGTATGGCATGGCGCTGCAAAATGGAGTGATAGCCTTCCTTATTCAAAATCCCTCTTACCTTGTACAAATCTCCCACTTTACCAGCAGCAAAGCAACCCCAAAACATCACATGACCTCCACCATGCTTGACAGACGGCGTCAGGCTTCTTCCAGCATCTTTTCAGTTGTTCTATGTCTCACAAATGTTCTTCTGTGTGATCCAAACACCTCAAACTTTGATTCGTCTGTCCACAAGACTTTTTTCCAATCCTCCTCTGTCCAATGTCTGTGGTCTTTTGTCCATATTAATCTTTTCCTTTTATTACCCAGTCTCAGATATGGCTTTTTCTTTGCCACTCTGCCCTGAAGGCCAGCATCCCAGAGTCGCCTCCTCACTGCAGACGTTGACACTGGCGTTTTCCGGGTACTATGTAAAGAAGCTGCCAGTTGTGGAGCTGTGAGGCATTGACTTCTCAAACTAGAGACTCTAATGTACTTGTCTTATTGCTCAGTTGTGCAGCGGGGCCTCCCACTTCTCTTTCTCCTCTGGTTAGAGCCTGTTTGTGCTCTCCTCTGAAGGGAGTAGTACACACCGTTGTTGGAAATCTTTAGTTTCTTGGCAATTTCTCGCATGGAATAGCCTTCATTTCTAAGAACAAGAATAGACTGTCGAGTTTCACATGAAAGTTCTCTTTTTCTGGCCATTTTGAGAGTTTCACAGAACAAACAAATGTAATGCTCCAGATTCTCAACTAGCTCAAAGGTCAATTTTATAGCTTCTCTAATCAGCCAAACCATTTTCAGCTGTGCTAACATACTTGTACAAGGGTTTTCTAGGGTTTCATAAACATCCAGTAGCCTTCTTACACAGTTAGCAAACACAATGTACCATTAAAACACTGGAGTAGTGGTCATTGAAAATGGGCCTCTATACACCTATGTAGATATTGCATTAAAAACCAGACATTTGCAGCTAGAATAGTCATTTACCATATTAACAATGTATAGAGTGTATTTCTGATTCATTTAATGTTGGCTTCATTGAGAGAAACTGTGCTTTTCTCTCAAAATAAGATATTCTAAATGACCCCAACATTTTCAACGGTAGTGTAACTCAGGATCAGTAATGTAATTTATGTACAAAGTGATTGACAAAGCATAATAGCGATTTTAGCTCTGGAGTATAATACAGGAGGTAACCCAGGATGAGCATTGTAATGTATGTACACAGTGACTGCACCGGCAGAATAGTGAGTGCAGCTCTGGAGTATAATACTGGAGGTAACTCAGGATCAGTAATGTAATGTATGTACACAGTGACTGCACCAGCAGAATAGTGAGTGCAGCTCTGGAGTATAATACAGGAGGTAATTCAGGATCAGTAATGTATGCACACAGTGACACCACCAGCTTGTTGAACTAAACTCCAGTCTCCTATCTTTACACCTTCATTCACTTTCAAACCCCTTAATATACAATTTACAAACTGCCCCGACTTTCTAGGTCTTCTCTTGCAGATGGCTCTCAGTAATACAGGCTGAATGTGAGGTCTGCCAATCTAAGATACTGCTGCCTTTCACTAGCTCTCTTATATCAGTACAGCTTCGATCCTGGACTCATTTCTCCCTTTCCAGCCCATGAGGGATTTTGCCTTTTTTTGTGCTATCAGCCAATGATGCTGGGAAGTATGACATCCCCTAACACAGTGGCCTCTCTCATTTATCTTAAAACATATACACGCCATGTGCAATTCTCACACCATCCCGGGTACCTATGTGTTCTCACGCCCGTCCACACTTGTGTGAAGTGATGAGACATCCCTGGATGGGTTTCTTCTCAGGATGAACAATAATCTACTACATACAAATAGCAGAGAAGAGGAAAGAGAACACTGAATATAGGGAAGAGACAGGGGAGAAAGCCAGCAGCGTGGAGCAGTGTGCTATAACGTGCTGCTGTATCTATTTCCTACCATCAGAACAGCCTGCTATAGGTTAGGAGTCACATGAGGGCGTCAGTACTTTCTGCACAATGCTGTGACGCCTTCCAACAGTATGGTGGTCACCCAGATAAGATGTTGCCATCATTCAGAATTAGTATGGATGTCAGGATAAAAAGGAGCGTCATCTTATTACTTATTGAAAGACGATCTGCTTACCAGGTTCTTCTGTACTAGAGACTCAATGTCCCTTTTGACGAGATGGAGATGTTCTTTGATGTCGTTGAAGTGCTGTGTGTTCTCGTAGCCGGCAGCGCCCCCACCGTGCTGAGTCCCAGACACAATTCTTAAAGTTTCGCTCATTGAATTTCTTAAGAAAAATAAAAAAATCCTTTTAACCAAATGATGACCGCACTAAGCCCAATAGAAATGTGCAATGTGAAGGTGTTGGCCTGCTGTATCAACAATTTGAAGACTGGGTGTCCGAGCACTTAAAGGGGTTGTCCATGCAAAATAGAACATTGCCCAGTACTCGGCTTATGTAGAAAAAACTCTGACAGCCACTTGGATCCAGCATATTCCACTTCATGGTCTGCAAAGGGAGAGAAAACACTGATATGCCACAGCTGCCAGGCTAATGGGCCTGTGATTGGCTACAGCAGTCAGGTGACTGTGCAGCTCTTCATTCTAAATCATTTGATGATAACTCAAGGCACCTGACCACAGCAGCCAATCACAGGGGGGGTAATAACATTGCGGCTTCCTATTTCTGGATGGACCGTGGCGCGGCCTGGGCTGGATCCAGGTAATTATGACTGATTCTTTTTTTTTCATATCCCATCCACCAGGCAAAGTTTTATTTTGCTAAGAGAATCCCTTTTAATGCTCATTTTACAACAATCGGGTCCTGACATTTCCCAGGTGTAATGATGATGCATGCACAATGCTGCTCTAAACATGCGCATGATTGATTATTGCTCCATGTAAATGGAGTACTCCAGGGAGCCCAGTTCTCAAGACAAGTGGGGATAGCATTGTGTGACCTTAGCGATCACGCAATTGCCACCTACAGTGGCTTATAAACATTTTGGCAGCCCTGGTCAAATTACTTTTGTGAACAGTTAAGCAAGTTGAAGATGAAATGATCTGTAAAAGGCATAGTTAGAGATGACACATTTCCTTTGCATTTTAGGCAAAAAAATAATTTTATAAGAAGATAGCAAAGCATTTTCAAATTGCCTTTTCCTCAGTTCGAAATACAATTAAGTAATAGTAGTTACCAGGAACAGTGGAGGTCAAGATAAGGTCTGGAAGACCAAGCAAAATTTCGGTGAGAGCTGCTTGTAGGATTGCTAGAGGCAAACCACAACCCTCACACTTATATTATAAACTGGAGAATACATGGAGTATCTTGCAATAAAAATGTTTTTATTTTATTACATCATGTGTTAAAATATGTGATAAAAAGTGATACAGAAGAGGTTCTGAGATGCAACTCAACCAGCATGTTGTAACCAGGGTATAATACAATTGTACTTGACAAAAAAGCAGAAATAGGTCTTACAATGTTCTAGTAAAGCATAATACATTAGTACAGATACTATAGAGAGCCAAGTGAATAGTTAAGTAAAGTGCGCAGTCACAGTAAATAAATTCACTTGTATGCTCTCATAGAGAGCATCAGACTATATACTACAAACAATGTTTACCTATAATAAAAGTACTGGTACCAAACAGTCAAAGTAACAACTGAGCATGTTAACAGAGCCAGGGATTCATACCTATATGGTCAACCGTGGGAGTGCAAGATCAGGAAGAGTGAAAGTAGGTCCTATAGCCCCTACATATGTTTCACCCACTCAGCTTCCTCAGGGAGAGGTCGGTAGATAGTTGACATGACCGCGTCGCAGCGGTGACGTTGCGGGTGCGATATTGAAATCGTGCCCTAGCTCTGCATTGTATGACGACGCCTATTAGGGAGTATTAGAGCGGCGAGGCAGGGGTAGTGTGGCACAGGGGACCCGCCTACCTGTCACAAACGCAGCGATGAACGCCCCTGTGACAGGAATTTCTTAAGTTTGCTAACTACATTATTGTACTCGTAGATTAGTAAAAAAAGGTGAGACAAGGATATGTTAGAAAGTATTGTAAGGCTGCAGGGACAGGTATTAATAGGTTAGAAAGGTGATTTGGGGTGACAGGTTACCTTTAACAGTAATTTTGACCTGGGGTGCCTAAACCTTTACAAGTCAATGCATACTTGTAGATAGGTGATAATCCCTAGTGATGAGAGAGTGTAATTGTTACTATTTGCACGAATAGTACGGTATTCGCGATACTCGTTACTCAGCGAGTATCGCTGGTACTCGTGAGTGATGTGTCGATCATTATCGATCTTACACAAATTGACAGCTCCCTTCACTACATAAAGTGTGCTGGCAACTTAGGGAGGGCAGACTGAATGTTAGGGACTCTTTGGGGGGCACTGCAGGATGTTTTATGCAATTCAAATGTGAAAAAGCCCACCCTTGCGCCCTATCCCGGAAAGACTCGTTTTATAGCCGGATGTGTGTGGGCGGAGCCAATCACTCACTCACTTACATTGTACTCGCTATTCGGATGAATATGTGAGTGTTAAAAAGTACTCGGAACGAGTATATTACTTATGGTGGGGCCAACCATTAGTCTGTAGAAGTCTTCTGCTTGCAGTCACCACCAGGGGAGCTACAGGTCAAAGGGGCGGGGCTTTGCCATTTCAAATCATTGTATCAATCTGAGCTACACCCCTTTTATTTTTAAAGCTGGGGAAAAAATTAATGTTCCTGGAAAGTTATACAATATTTATTATTTGTATGTTTTTTTAAATGTTCTAGAAGCCGTTGCAAGTAAGAAGAAAGCAGAATATTCTAATTGGATTTTTTATTTAGATTAATTTTTCTTTTACTGCCTTTTTAAAATAAAACACACGATTGGACTGTTTTAGCTGATGACTTATATAGTTTTGTTATTTTCTGCCGAGTCCACCGTAGGCTTTAAGAGAAAGGAACGGCTTCTTTTCCTTTGTGTAACAGCCCTAAAACAGAGAAGTCTCCCGTGGAGAAACGCAAAGCTTTCCAAAAGAAATTAATACAGTTGTGCAAGAAATGAAGAGGCTTAAGGATAAGGAAAGATTTAGGGCTAAGGTCCAAGATTACATTGAACATAAGAGAAACTCATTTCCCATATGTGCTGTTCTAGCGCTGGAATATTCCTGCCCTGTTTTGTTTTCCCCCCTCCTTTTCATTCTGTTGTTACTAGAAGAAGAAGAAAAAAAAAAAAAAACTAATTAAAGTCCAGCCTGTGTTTCTGTAGCCGGCCGGTTACACAGATCTGTAACGTGATCGGATCAGCGGGCGGACATGCTGCTTAATCAATATGCTGCGATCACTCAGACGTCCTGTTATGCTCAGATTTTTTTTTTCTTGTTTTTGTTTAAAAGAAGATTAAGGTCTGTAACGGGAATATTTATCATCAGGGGGATTTTTATTTTAATCCCTTTTCTACTTCTGGCAAAAGACACAAAGGAAAGAAAAAAAATAAATAATATCCCCAGTAACGGAATTCAGTCCCAAGACTCTTATTCCTCCTTGTTACCAACTTGTTGTTTTGGCGAATAAGCGGGAGCTGAGGATGATGAGGGAACAAAGACTGGAAGACACGAGAGATAGTTATCAAATTCAATTAAAAAACTATATCCTAAAAATGAAAAGGGAATTGCGGGTCATAAAAAATAAATAAAATACACCGTATGTTTTGAACTATAGGACACCCCAAATTTAGAGGAAGAAAATAGGACAAAAAAGAGGTTTGTTAAAATGGGCTCGGTCTTGTAGCTTACCAGGGGAGGGCAGTGGAGCGCAGTCACAGGAGCTGGGGCTGCCTGTACAGGAAGCCGCTGGCGGCACTAGTGGGGCGATACTGCAGACCCTTCGCTGGAAAGAGGGGATGTCACATCGGCGAGGCAGGCACCACTGATGTCCCGGCGTTGGACTTCAGGAAAATGGTGTTGTATGAGAAGCATGCACACCTCGAGATCTTGCAGAACAGAGATCTCAAATCTGCGAGTGCGCCAACTCCGCCGCAATAGTGACTCGGTGCAGGGGGGAGCGACTTGTGGCCTTCTATCCCCAGTGGCAACAGATCACCACTTCCCAGTGGGTGCTAAGGGTAATTTCCGAAGGTCTCCTTATCGAATTCGAGTCGCTTCCCATCCCCCCCCCCCAGGTCTCCGGTCACTGGGAGATCAAAGTGTCCTGTACGCAAAAGTGCAGGAACTACTTCATGCAGATGTCATTTCCTCTGTTCCAGTCCAGGAGGAGGGGATAGGTCACTACTCCCGCCTCTTCTTGGCCAGGAAACGTCAGGGGATTCCCGAGTGATCATCAACCTAAAGCGTCTCAGCCCAACATATCCGTTACCGACATTTCAAGATGGAGTCAATGAAATCTGCAGTTCCACTGATGGTTGCCATCTGATAGAGGCGTCCTATCGATTTGAATGATCCATACTTCCATGTTTCTATTCATCCTCGGCACAGAAAGTTCCTCAAGTTCGCTGTACCACACAATGGGGAAGTCCTCCATTTTCAGTTCAATGTACTTCCGTTCGGGATCTCCTCGGCTGCCAGGATCCTCTCAAAGATAATGGCGGAGGTGGTGGCCTTCCTGAGGGGTCGGGGTATTTGCCTAGTGCCATACCTGGACAACTTCCTTCTTGTTGCTCCATCCGCTCTTGACTTAAGGAGCAGTGTGAAGGAGTCCCTGAGGGTGCTGACATCTTTGGGCTGGATCCCAAATCTCCAGAAGTCCCATCTCCAGCCTTCCTCAAGGAGACAGTTTCTGGGGGTCTTGTTGGACTCCGACAAGCAAGCTTCCTTCCTCCCAGATGACCACAGATTGACACTCCAGACCAAGATTTCAACTCTGTGTCGGCAGTCCTCTCCCACTCTTCAGGCGGCCATGTCAGTTCTGGGCTGCATGACATCCTGCATTCCGTCTATCATGTGTTCTCAGGCCCACTCTCGAGTTCAAGATAATGTCCTTTCCCACTGGGACCGGCTACCCTCGTCTCTCAACAAAAGGTAGCGCCTCTCAAGGAAAGTCTCCTAGTTTCTCCTCTGGTGGTTGAACCCACAGAACTTGCTTAAGGGAGTTTCCTGCGATCAGTCTCCAGTCGTCACTCTTACCACGGACGCCAGCCAGAGGGGGTGGGGAGCAATGATTGCCTGATTCCAGACCCCCTGAATCAGGGTGTGGGGCAATCAGTTCACGGTCCTCCAATTACTGAGGGCAGTAGAAGAAGTCCTCCTTGCTGGTTGCGATCTGCTCATGGGATCTCACGTTCTGGTGTACTGGAACAATGTTACCACGGTGGCTCACCTCCGTCATCAAAGCGGGATGAGGTCCAGCGCCCTGAAGTCGGTGTCCTCTCGGATTTTCCTTTGGGCAGAACGGTTCCTACTGTCCCTTTCAGCGGTTCACCTAAAAGGGTCACTGAACCTTCAGGTGGATTTTTTAAGTCGCCAGGATATCCACCCGTTAGAGTGGAGCCTGGACCAAGCTGTATTCTGCTTTCTGGTTGTAATATGGGGTACCCCGAACATCGACCCATTCGCCTCCAGCGTCAGTCAAAAGGTCCCAACATATTTCTCCCTGAACCTGCAGGACGACGCGGTGGGAGTGGATGCCTTCTCACATGTGTGGGGCTTTCATCTCGCCTATGCTTTCCCGCCTGTTCCCCTCGTGGCAAGAACACTGTGGAAGATCAGGGAAGACAATGTTCCAACGATCCTGGTAGCTCCTCTGTGGCGGAGACAGAGCTGGTACAATCGGATTGTGTCTCTCAAAATCGACGGTCCTGTTGTTCTGAGCCCGGACCCCAGGTTACTGTCCAAGGGTCCGCTCTTCTATCCTTATGGAAGAAATTCTCCTCCTGGTGTGGTTCTCGCCCTCCTGAACCTCTCCGTCCAGATGTCTCCCAGATTGTGAATTTTCTCCAGAATGGGTTGGACCTCGGACTTACACCAAGCACGTTGAAGGTGCAGGTTTAGCGAATCATCGTTGGATTTGCAAGTTTATGGTGTCTGCTTCTTGAATTTGTCCACGTTCCCCCTATGAACAACTCTCCTCCTGTGAAATCTGGTTGTTGTCTCACTAAACGGCTTTTACATCTGCTCGACGAGTTGAGGAACTTCAGGCTTTGTCCATCCCAGAGCGGTATTTAACTATCCGTGATGACAGCATTGTGCTTCAGCTGGACCCTTCCTTCCTACCCAAGGTGGTACAGAATTTCATCGGTCCCAGACCATCGTTCTGCCTTCCTTCTGTCAGTGTCCTCGGACTCCGAAAGAGGAAGAATTCCATTCCTTGGATGTTCGCAGAACAGTGCCAAGTTACCTTGATGTCACGGCACCCTGGAGCATTGATCACAACCTTTTCATTCAGCCCTTTGGTCAAAACAAGGTCAAGAAAGTGGCTACGAGTACCATTGCCAACTCGATCAAACGTGCCATTGCAGACTCCTACCTCACCCAACAGCTACCGGCGCCTTCAGGGTTTACTGCTCATTCCACCAGAGCTACCTCGGTTTCCTGGGCTGAAAAGGCAAGGGCTTCACCTGAGCAACCTGCAAGGCTGCTATGTAATTCTCCCTGCATACTTTCACGAAATATAATATTTGGACCTGGATTGTACCAGAGATTTGGCCTTTGGCAGGTAAGTCCTGCAGGCTGTGGTCCCGCCCTAGGTTTGTATTCGTTGGTAGTCCTCCTATGCTGTCGTGGAAGGAACCTAGAGAAAATAGAATTATTCTTACCGTTAATTTGGTTTCTAGGGCCCTTCCACGACAACACTTATTTCCCTCCCTCCTTTCCTGGAATATGCTGGTATTGCTATTGTCATGCTATGGATCTTTGTAAGACACTGGCTTGTAGGAGATGGGAGGGTCCTTTTAACCTCTCTTGTGCTTTCTGTCTCTAATAGGACGTGGAGAGGCAACCTCTTATGCTGTCGTGGAAGGGCCCTAGAAACCGAATTAACGGTAAGAATAATTCTATTTTCTTATTTGTACACCTGGAGCAATGTCATCCAAACATGATGCCAGGCCTACTACTTTAGAGGAGGTGCTGGGAATACTTGACTACAGACATGGCGACTGAACCAAAGTCCTGCAATTGATCTGCTCATCTTTAGTAACCACAAGTGACGAGTGAGCACTTCAATGCACGAGCCAGCACGTTGGATGCTAGGACAGCACAACTTGTTTAACAAGTATAATGAAAATCAACAGGGAAATCAAGCGTTTGTCTGGAAGAGACCTCCTCAAAAATGCTCGACTTTTTCACCGACTTCCATTATATTCAGTACGCGAGTCGCACCCATCTCAACGTGCGACCTGCTTGTTTCGAGTACTCGTGCACTGAAGTGCTCGCTCATCACTAGTGACCACCTCTCTCATGTACAATGAATTACAGGAAGGGTTATCACCTATTCATGGTGTTTATTTATGGTCGGTCAATGGGACTGTCGGAGGTAGCAGTTTGTGACAGCAAGTAGAGATCTTGAAATCCATAAAAATAAAAAAATTCATAAAGTAAATTTAAAAAATGGTACAAGTTCTTAAAATAAACTAAAGAATAATATTAAGAATACAGAAAAGCTCCTTTTTCATTTTCCTTTGCAGAACAGTCCTCCTATAAGTCGTGCACATGGGTCAGGGACGTCTGAAATGAAAATATACACGCGAAGCTTAGATGATATTTACATGGTGAAATCGGCAATAGGCTTCATGCCCGGATTTACCCGTAATACGTAAATCCTCGGAGAAGCATATTAGATATTAACTGCTATTATTAAATCTTAAACAAGGCAGAAAAACATGCGGCTCCGAAAGAAATCCAGCAATCTGTGCAAGAAAATTACTCTGCAGGAGAAATGAGCATCCTCTTACATGCGGCTCGTAGTCATCCCCCTCCAAAAAAAAAAAAAATGCCCAGATACGAGGTCCTAATCTGTCCGGAGCATATTAAGAAGAGTTTAAAGGAAATATTAAATAAGAGCCGAGACCTTAAATGGGGAAATCGAATTTGCTCACTTGGAATGAAGATTTGCAAAGAATATTAAAGCAAAAGCTGGAAAACAAAAACTATGATAATCTTCAGAGCGCAGCTGACCTAGATAGTGACAGGAGCGGCCAATGGTCATGTATGTGACACGTCACTGTGTGTGGGGGTGGGGGACACACTGCACACTGCTCTACTATACATTGTTTATGGCTGCCACAATGGTCCGCAGGTTGCATCTGGTATCGCAGCTCAGTTTCTATGACATTATAGGGTTAGTCCCAGTATTGGATAGTGCCAGTAAAAACAAGAACTTTTGCAATTTACTGCTCATTAAAATCTGCAGCTGTTCTTGACATATTAACCCTTTTTCAGCTCGTTACCTGGAGTCCGACCACCGCTGGTAACTTGTCAGCAGAGCTAACGCTAGCCGGGGATAGCAGAACAGTGATCCTGCACAGACTCACAAGCACTTACAGGTTCAGAAAAGAGCTTGGAAGCGCTGCACATGTTCTCTTCTCTAAAAGTGGTGGTCGGTCTCCAAGGCAACGAGCTGTAAACATAAAAGTGTTAAAGGCAACCTTTCAAGTCATTTTGTGATATTAAATCATCTTAAAGGAAACGAAAGTGCAGAATTTAGGGCTATAAAGTGAAGCCTGTGCTTTACAAACTCTGGCATATTGAGTGCAATCATACCTTTACCTCAATGTTACATGTATGATTGCAGAGAAAATAGTTATAAAACATCAGGAAAACAGTGCAGCACATTAGCATAAGTGCAGCACAGCATCACTACATGGGGCTGGGCTTTTGTATTACTCCCCTCTGGGCTCTAAGCCAAATACTCCCCCCTCCCTCTCTTCCTCCCCCATCACTATATACCAGGCACATTAGTTCTGACGTCCTGCACAATGTCAGGCTCCAATGTGCTCATCACTCCCTCCCTCCTGTGTCTCCGGCTTTCCACTGATTCTTTCCTGGCTGTCAGTGATCCGATCAGTGACCTCGCCCCCTCCAGTCACAGAGCAGAAGACCTCGCCCCCTCCAGTCACAGAGCAGAAGACCTCGCCCCCTCCAGTCACAGAGCAGAAGACCTCGCCCCCTCCAGTCACAGAGCAGAAGACCTCGCCCCCTCCAGTCACAGAGCAGAAGACCTCGCCCCCTCCAGTCACAGAGCAGGAGAAGACCCCTCCCCCTCCAGTCACAGAGCAGAAGACCCCTCCCCCTCCAGACACAGAGCAGCAGAAGACCCCTCCCCCTCCAGACACAGAGCAGGAGAAGACCTCGCCCCCTCCAGTCACAGAGCAGGAGAAGACCCCGCCCCCTCCAGTCACAGAGCAGGAGAAGACCGCGCCCCCTCCAGTCACAGAGCAGGAGAAGACCGCGCCCCCTCCAGTCACAGAGCAGGAGACCCCGCCCCCTCCAGTCACAGAGCAGGAGACCCCGCCCCCTCCAGTCACAGAGCAGGAGAAGACCCCGCCCCCTCCAGTCACAGAGCAGGAGAAGACCCCGCCCCCTCCAGTCACAGAGCAGGAGAAGACCCCGCCCCCTCCAGTCACAGAGCAGGAGAAGACCCCGCCCCCTCCAGTCACAGAGCAGGAGAAGACCCCGCCCCCTCCAGTCACAGAGCAGGAGAAGACCCCGCCCCCTCCAGTCACAGAGCAGGAGAAGACCCCGCCCCCTCCAGTCACAGAGCAGGAGACCCCGCCCCCTCCAGACACAGAGCAGCAGAAGACCCCTCCCCCTCCAGACACAGAGCAGGAGAAGACCTCGCCCCCTCCAGTCACAGAGCAGGAGAAGACCCCGCCCCCTCCAGTCACAGAGCAGGAGAAGACCCCGCCCCCTCCAGTCACAGAGCAGGAGAAGACCCCGCCCCCTCCAGTCACAGAGCAGGAGAAGACCCCGCCCCCTCCAGTCACAGAGCAGGAGACCCCGCCCCCTCCAGTCACAGAGCAGGAGACCCCGCCCCCTCCAGTCACAGAGCAGGAGAAGACCCCGCCCCCTCCAGTCACAGAGCAGGAGAAGACCCCGCCCCCTCCAGTCACAGAGCAGGAGACCCCGCCCCCTCCAGTCACAGAGCAGGAGAAGACCCCGCCCCTCCAGTCACAGAGCAGGAGAAGACCCCGCCCCCTCCAGTCACAGAGCAGGAGAAGACCCCGCCCCCTCCAGTCACAGAGCAGGAGAAGACCCCGCCCCCTCCAGTCACAGAGCAGGAGAAGACCCCGCCCCCTCCAGTCACAGAGCAGGAGAAGACCCCGCCCCCTCCAGTCACAGAGCAGGAGAAGACCCCGCCCCCTCCAGTCACAGAGCAGGAGAAGACCCCGCCCCCTCCAGTCACAGAGCAGGAGAAGACCCCGCCCCCTCCAGTCACAGAGCAGGAGAAGACCCCGCCCCCTCCAGTCACAGAGCAGGAGAAGACCCCGCCCCCTCCAGTCACAGAGCAGGAGAAGACCCCGCCCCCTCCAGTCACAGAGCAGGAGAAGACCCTCGCCCCCTCCAGTCACAGTGCAGGAGAAGACCCTGCCCCCGCCAGTTACAGAGCAGAAGAGCCCCGTCCCCCCCAAGTCACAATGCAAGAAGACACTGTCCCCTCCAGTCACATTGCAGGAGAAGACCCTGCCAGTAGAGCAGGAGAAGACTCCGCCCCCTCCAGTCACAGGGTCTTCCCTGCACTGTGACTGGAGGGGGACAGTGTTTCTGCACTAGTGACTGGAGGGGGCGGGGTCTTCTCCTGCTCTAACTGGCAGGGTCTCTCCCTGCACGCGACTGGAGGGGACAGTGTCTTCTGCACTGTGACTGGAGGGGCGGGTCTTCTCCTGCTCTGTGACTGGAGGGGGCGGGGTCTTCTGCTCTGTTACTGGAGGGCGGGTCTTGTCCTGCACTGTGACTGGAGGGGACAGTGTTTTCTGCACTGTGACTGGAGGGGGCGGGGTCTTCTCCTGCTCTAACTGGCAGGGGTCTTCTCCTGCACTGTGACTGGAGGGGGCGAGGTCTTCTCCTGCTCTGTGACTGGAGGGGGCAGGGTCTTCTGCACTGTGACTGGAGGGGGCAGGGTCTTCTGCACTGTGACTGGAGGGGGCGAGGTCTTCTCCTGCTCTGTGACGGAGGGGCAGGGTCTTCTCCTGGTCTGTGACAGGAGGGACAGGGTCTTCTCCTGCTCAGTGACAGGAGGGGACAGGGTCTTCTCCTGCTCTGTGACTGGAGGGGACAGGGTCTTCTGCACTGTGACTGGAGGGGGCGGGGCCTTCTGCTCTGTAACTGGCGGGGGGGGGTCTTCTCCTGCAATGTGACTGGAGGGGACAGGGTCTTCTGCACTGTGGACTGGAGGGGGCGGAGTCTTCTCCTGCTCTAGACTGGCAGGGTCTTCTCCTGCAATGTGACTGGAGGGGACAGTGTCTTCTGCATTGTGACTTGGGGGGGACGGGGCCTTCTGCTCTGTAACTGGCGGGGGCAGGGTCTTCTCTGCACTGTGACTGGAGGGGGCGAGGTCTTCTCCTGCTCTGTGACTGGATGGGGGCGAGGTCTTCTCCTGCTCTGTGACAGGAGGGGACAGGGTCTTCTGCATTGTGACTGGAGGGGGCAGGGTCTTCTGCACTGTGACTGGAGGGGGCAGGGTCTTCTCTGCACTGTGACTGGAGGGGGCGAGGTCTTCTCCTGCTCTGTGACAGGAGGGGACAGGGTCTTCTCTGCTTTGTGACAGGAGGGGACAGGGTCTTCTCCTGCTTGTGACAGGAGGGGACAGGGTCTTCTCCTGCTACTGTGACAGGAGGGGACAGGGTCTTCTCCTGCTCTGTGACAGGAGGGGACAGGGTCTTCTCGCTTGGACAGAGGCGGTCTTCTCCTGCTCTGTGACAGGAGGGGACAGGGTCTTCTCCTGCTCTGTGACAGGAGGGGACAGGGTCTTCTCCTGCTCGTGACAGGAGGGGACAGGGTCTTCTCCTGCTCGTGACAGGAGGGGACAGGGTCTTCTCCTGCTCCGTGACAGGAGGGGACAGGGTCTTCTCCTGCTCCGTGACAGGAGGAGACAGGGTCTTCTCCTGCTCCGTGACAGGAGGGGACAGGGTCTTCTCCTGCTCCGTGACAGGAGGGGAACGGGGTCTTCTCCTGCTCCGTGACAGAGGGAAGGTCGTGACGGGGACAGGGTCTTCTCCTGCTCCGTGACAGGAGGGGACAGGGTCTTCTCCTGCTCCGTGACAGGAGGGGACAGGGTCTTCTCCTGCTCCGTGACAGGAGGGGACAGGGTCTTCTCCTGCTCCGTGACAAGGGAGCGGGGGGACAGGGTCTTCTCCTGCTCTGTGACAGGAGGGGACAAGGTCTTCTCCTGCTCTGTGACAGGAGGGGACAAGGTCTTCTCCTGCTCCGTGACAGGAGGGGACAGGGTCTTCTCCTGCTCTGTGACAGGAGGGGACAGGGTCTTCTCCTGCTCTGTGACAGGAGGGGACAGGGTCTTCTCCTGCTCTGTGACAGGAGGGGACAGTGTCTTCTGCACTGTGACTGGAGGGGGCGAGGTCTTCTCCGATGATAGAATCACACAGCCATGAAAGAAGCAGTGAGAAGCTGGACACACAGAAGGGAGGGAGTGATGAGCACATCAGTGCCTGACATTGTGCTATCACCATGCAGGATGTCAGACCTTATGTGCCTACTACACAGCATCAGGGAAAGAGGAAGGAAGAGGGGAGGGATAGAGGGCAGGGTTTGGCTTAGACTCCACAGGGGAGTAATAGATAGAAACCCAGCCCTTCATAGTGACGCAGTGCTGCACTTGTGCTAATGTGCTGCACTGTTTTCCAGGTGTTTGATAATAGTTTTCTCTGCAATCATACATAGAATCATTTAAGTAAAGGTATGATTGCACTCAGTATGCCAGAGCCAGATCGGCTGCAAGATCACAGTGACAGCAGCAGTTAATGTAAGTGTAAAAGCCCAGAATGAATTGTAATTCTTAATAAAGTACTGTAGCGTACAAGCACTCTACCACTCCTGTGGTGAACTATAACGCCCAGCATGCCAAAGGATCAGCAGGACATGCTGGGAGTTATAGTTCTCCCTTTATATGAATTGCACCTATGAGATCCTAAAGCAGCACTCCAATGTTTTCTCTTCAGCACTAGATTGCCGCTTTATGTGTAAGCCTCCTCCCTGGTTCTTATACTTACATTTAAAGCACTACTCCAATGCTGAAGAAAAAACACTGGAGTGCTGCTTTAAGATCTCATAGGTGCAATTCACATCAAGGGGGAACTAACTCTCAGCGTGTCCTGCAGATCCTGTCATGCTGGGAGTTAATAGTTCTCCCTTGATACGAATTGCACCTTTGAGATCTTAAAGCAGCACTCCAGTGTTTTTTCTTCAGCACTGGAGTGGCGCTTTAAATATAAGCCTCCTCCCCTGGTTCTTATACCCACCTTCTGGCATTTTTATACTGTACTTTTCAGACACCGCTCAGTTCTGTGGCGCCATCTCCCCCTTTAACCAAATTTTTGTTTAAAATCTCTTTTTCCCTATTTTTTTACTTCTAGAACCTGGGTGTGTCTTAAGGGCTGAAAAATAGGGTAATTTTTCTTTTTTTATATACAACCATGTTAGTGATGTACATTGCATCATTTAAAACGTTTTGGGGCCAGTTTAATATCACAAAACAATGTGACAAGTTCCCTTTCATCTCTCAAGCCTGGCTGAAAAACTTAATAGCAAGTAAAAAGCAAAACTGCTCTACGTGACAATATCAATCTATGAAGATGGCAATATTCCAATAATGTGGATGGATTGAAATACGAGTCACAACTTGTGCACAGGGGTGGCGCTGTTTTAAGGAGAAAGCAGCCATGTTCATGTAATCCTGGGCAATACCATGAATGGACAAGTCCTGCTCAAAAAGAGAGTGCAGGTCACACTACTGCAATGGTAATATATCTGTACATTGGAGTTAAAAGCTTCTTCTCACCTTTCTGATCCTTAAAGGACTGACTACTGGGACCCCCATGAATCACAAAAAAAGGGATCAGGATTTGTAGACCTATCCAAATGGTGCAGTAGAGTGCAGACGTCTATGGGTGAGGTGAAGCAAAGATGCAAGCACAGAACCAATACAATTCACAAGGGGGGATTGGTCGTGCATTTTTAGTATTGATGAGAAGTGGGACCCCACCAATCATAGCCCTGCTGCCTAAGCTCCTTTCTAAAGGGACATTTCATGATCTGCAGTCACCAAAGAAGTTGAGATATCCCTTTAAACTCATTTAGTTTTCTATTGATTTAAAGGGGTTATCCACTTTTTCAGGGCATTTTTTGTAACCTAAATGCATGTATTTGTGGCTACAAATCATATATGCAATTGGGTTTCATTAACAATTTAAGACCATTTGCCTTTGATTGCCTCCATACTGCTCGGTCTATTGTTGGCTGCTGAATGAGTTCACTGGGAATCTGTCAGTGAGCTCATTTAGGTCGAATGGTAAAGTTTTCCTTTCTACTCATTTATGACCACAGAACACATCGAAGGTGAATGTGCCGAGAAACAAAATGCCAAAATAAGCCAAACCTCGAGCAGACAATCGGGTATCCATTTAGAAGATGTAAACAAAAGAGTCTCCTACCTCATTTCATTGACGTGTTTGAACACTTCCCTCTGACCACTGAGTAAACTTTCCAGTTCCTGTTGAGAAGCCTAAAAGGGAGATAAATGGCATTTACTAATGAAGGTATCACAATGCAGATCTATCATCAAACTCTCATTTTACATTGTTTTCAGTATGTTAAAAATAAAAAAGCCTCAGTACAGATCCTCACGTGGTCAGCGACTTCCTACAATAAGCAGTCAGCCAGACATGGCCCCGTACCTGCGGGACGTTCCCCCCGGTAGGCACCCTCTTGGCCATCTCCTCGGTCACAGCGTTCACATATCGGCGCTGCTCGTCCAGGATCATGTCCAGCTGACGGTTCAGTTGCTTGATTTCGAGGTGGATGCGGTTCTGACCTTCGAAGATTTGCCTTAGCTCCCGGTCATTTACAGACTCAAATAGGTCATCCTCTAAAAATAATAAAAAATATATATATATTATAAGCACTATAGGTGCTGGTATATCCTTTCCTGCACTATTCAACATGCATTTCTTGTGCCATTGTCTAATTGTTGAGCTACCCTGATTTCAAAGCACCCCTCTCTTTGTCATGCCTACAGGCAGTGTGACAGTCACGTATCATTTTAATGTGCTGTAAATGTCATGGCAATAATTGCAGTGCAAACACATGTGCTCGCTATTAAAGAAAATGAGTATTCACTGCTTCCCACGCCCATAATTTCCGTTTACCTCTCTGCAATAAAGCCGACGACAAGAGGTGGGTGGGATTATGTGTGTAAGGAGAAGTGAATATTACTCTTATTCTTAGATCAACTCACCAGCAGCCGTCTTACTATAGTGGCTAGGCAATCATATGTGTCTGCTATTAATGAGAATTAATATTCACTTCTCCACACGCCCATAATCCCGGGTGTGGGGAGCAGTGAATCTTCTGGCAGTGAAAGTCGATGTAACTGGGGTCGCATGGCAGTGATGTCATGCATTGTGCCACGTACACGCTGAAGTGAGTTGCCGGCATGAGAAAAGGAAATTGCCACCGATTGAGCAGAGGGAAGGTCAGTTTAATAATTTTTTTTTTATACGCGTTGTGATGGAAGGCATATACACCAGAATGGGGTCAGGATGAGGGACTTATATATATATATATAATACATACATACATATATATACACACGATGACGGGAACTATATATACAGGACAGGGACACTATATAAGACAGGGACAATATACTAAGTAGAGAAATATATTCGAAGATAGTGGGGACCATATACACCAGGATGGGGGACCATATACACAGGATGGGTCAGGATGAGGCACATTATATATATTACACACACACACGATGACGGGAACTATATATACCAGACAGGGACACATATACTAAGATAGAGAATATACTCGAGGATAGAGGGGACCATATACACCAGGATGGGGGACCATATACACCAGGATGGGGGACCATATACACCAAGATGGGGGACCATATACACCAAGATGGGGACCATATACACCAAGATGGGGGACCATATACACCAAGATGGGGGACCATATACACCAAGATGGGGGACCATATACACCAAGGTGGGGACCATATACACAAGATGGGGGACCATATACACCAGGAAGGGACCAAATACACCAGATGGGGACCAATACACAGATGGGGACATATCACCAGGATGGGGGACCATATACACCAGGATGGGGGCCATATACACCAGGATGGGGGACCATATACACCAGGATGGGGGACCATATACACCAGGATGGGGGACCATATACACCAGATGGGACCATATACCAGGATGGGGACCATATACACCAGGATGGGGGACCATATACACCAGGATGGGGGACCATATACACCAGGATGGGGGACCATATACACCAGGATAGGGCTCAGAATGGGGATAGTAGTACAGAACTGGGGACATTGTACCAGAACAGTATGAGCAGCAGATCCCCCATCCCATAACAGTGCATCATGACCACATATTTTGCTCTAATTTCTTTTCTCCAATTTTCCTCCTCTAAAAGTACAATACCTTCCCCGTTTTACAAACAACAATAATTATTATTAATAAATTATAACTTAATGTAGTAATTATTTATAACAAGTGTTTAGACTTAAGTATATTTTTTTTAAACTGACATTTAACAAGGTTAAAAAAAAAAAAAAAAAAAGAAGATTCTTAATACTAAATGGAAGTGTTTTTTTTTTTTTTGGAGTGAAACTCAAAATGCTAAAGCCAAACACAATAACAATAGAACCGGCCAGCAGCGGTGAGCCGTATGCCTTAGTGCGAGGTATACATGCCTGGGTGATCCTTGAGCTCGGGGTGGTCTTTATTGTAGTCGTCTTTTCTTTTTTCTAGCTCTTGTTGGAAGTTGTCAAACTCCTCCTGGTACTTGTCCTTCTCTTCCTTGGGAATCTCTCCATCTGGAGTAGGCTGAATGACGACAGTGTTACAGTCCCGTACTAGAAGCCATGTCTGCCCGACCAGCACTCATCCGTACTAGGAGCCATGTCTGCCCGACCAGCACCATCCATAATAGAGCCCCGTCTGCCCGACCAGCGCAAATCCATACTAGGAGCCCTCGTCTCCCCGACCAGCGCACAATCCGTACTAGGAGCCCAGTCTTCCCGACCAGCGCACATCCGTAATAGGAGCCCCGTCTGCCCGACCAGCGCACATCCTACTAGGAGCCCCGTCTGCCCGACCAGCGCACATCCGTACTAGGAGCCCCGTCTGCCCACCAGCGCACATCCTACTGGGAGCCCCGTCTGCCCACCAGCGCACATCCGTACTGGGAGCCCCGTCTGCCCGACCAGCGCACATCCGTACTGGGAGCCCGTCTGCCCCAGGCACATCCACTGGAGCCCGTTGCGCCAGCAATCCTACTGGGAGCCCCGTCTGCCCGAACCAGCGCACATCCGTACTGGGAGCCCCGTCTGCCCGACCAGCGCACATCCGTACTGGGAGCCCCGTCTGCCCAACCAGCGCACATCCGTACTGGGAGCCCCGTCTGCCCAACCAGCGCACATCCATACTGGGAGCCCCGTCTGCCCAACCAGCGCACATCCATACTGGGAGCCCCGTCTGCCCAACCAGCGCACATCCATACTGGGAGCCCCGTCTGCCCAACCAGCGCACATCCATACTGGGAGCCCCGTCTGCCCAACCAGCGCACATCCATACTGGGAGCCCCGTCTGCCCAACCAGCGCACATCCATACTGGGAGCCCCGTCTGCCCAACCAGCGCACATCCATACTGGGAGCCCCGTCTGCCCAACCAGCGCACATCCATACTGGGAGCCCCGTCTGCCCAACCAGCGCACATCCATACTGGGAGCCCCGTCTGCCCAACCAGCGCACATCCATACTGGGAGCCCCGTCTGCCCAACCAGCGCACATCCATACTGGGAGCCCCGTCTGCCCAACCAGCGCACATCCATACTGGGAGCCCCGTCTGCCCAACCAGCGCACATCCATACTGGGAGCCCCGTCTGCCCAACCAGCGCACATCCATACTGGGAGCCCCGTCTGCCCAACCAGCGCACATCCATACTGGGAGCCCCGTCTGCCCAACCAGCGCACATCCATACTGGGAGCCCCGTCTGCCCAACCAGCGCACATCCATACTGGGAGCCCCGTCTGCCCAACCAGCGCACATCCATACTGGGAGCCCCGTCTGCCCAACCAGCGCACATCCTACTGGGAGCCCCGTCTGCCCAACCAGCGCACATCCGTACTGGGAGCCCCGTCTGCCCAACCAGCGCACATCCATACTGGGAGCCCCGTCTGCCCAACCAGCGCACATCCATACTGGGAGCCCCGTCTGCCCAACCAGCGCACATCCATACTGGGAGCCCCGTCTGCCCAACCAGCGCACATCCATACTGGGAGCCCCGTCTGCCCAACCAGCGCACATCCATACTGGGAGCCCCGTCTGCCCAACCAGCGCACATCCATACTGGGAGCCCCGTCTGCCCAACCAGCGCACATCCATACTGGGAGCCCCGTCTGCCCAACCAGCGCACATCCATACTGGGAGCCCCGTCTGCCCAACCAGCGCACATCCATACTGGGAGCCCCGTCTGCCCAACCAGCGCACATCCATACTGGGAGCCCCGTCTGCCCAACCAGCGCACATCCATACTGGGAGCCCCGTCTGCCCAACCAGCGCACATCCATACTGGGAGCCCCCGTCTGCCCAACCAGCGCACATCCATACTGGGAGCCCCGTCTGCCCAACCAGCGCACATCCATACTGGGAGCCCCGTCTGCCCAACCAGCGCACATCCATACTGGGAGCCCCGTCTGCCCAACCAGCGCACATCCATACTGGGAGCCCCGTCTGCCCAACCAGCGCACATCCATACTGGGAGCCCCGTCTGCCCAACCAGCGCACATCCATACTGGGAGCCCCGTCTGCCCAACCAGCGCACATCCATACTGGGAGCCCCGTCTGCCCAACCAGCGCACATCCATACTGGGAGCCCCGTCTGCCCAACCAGCGCACATCCATACTGGGAGCCCCGTCTGCCCAACCAGCGCACATCCGTACTGGGAGCCCCGTCTGCCCAACCAGCGCACATCCGTACTGGGAGCCCCGTCTGCCCAACCAGCGCACATCCGTACTGGGAGCCCCGTCTGACCAACCAGCGCACATCCGTACTGGGAGCCCCGTCTGCCCAACCAGCGCACATCCGTACTGGGAGCCCCGTCTGCCCAACCAGCGCACATCCGTACTGGGAGCCCCGTCTGCCCAACCAGCGCACATCCGTACTGGGAGCCCCGCCTGCCCAACCAGCGCACATCCATACTGGGAGCCCCGCCTGCCCAACCAGCGCACATCCGTACTGGGAGCCCCGTCTGCCCAACCAGCGCACATCCATACTGGGAGCCCCGTCTGCCCAACCAGCGCACATCCATACTGGGAGCCCCGTCTGCCCAACCAGCGCACATCCATACTGGGAGCCCCGTCTGCCCAACCAGCGCACATCCATACTGGGAGCCCCGTCTGCCCAACCAGCGCACATCCATACTGGGAGCCCCGTCTGCCCAACCAGCGCACATCCATACTGGGAGCCCCGTCTGCCCAACCAGCGCACATCCATACTGGGAGCCCCGTCTGCCCAACCAGCGCACATCCATACTGGGAGCCCCGTCTGCCCAACCAGCGCACATCCATACTGGGAGGCCCGTCTGCCCAACCAGCGCACATCCATACTGGGAGCCCCGTCTGCCCAACCAGTGCACATCCATACTGGGAGCCCCATCTGCCCAACCAGCGCACATCCATACTGGGAGCCCCGTCAGCCCAACCAGCGCACATCCGTACTAGAAGCCCCGTCAGCCCACATCTTATCAAGGACTCATCAGTAGTTTAGGGAACAGCTACAGAGAAAAATCACTACCCAAATAACTTTTTATGTCTAGTTAATATATGGCAAATTGGCTCCATCAAAAAGACAGTCCAATGCTAATAAATGGAGTTTTTAAAAACCCTTTGATGCTGTCCAAAATAGCTGCTGACCGCGTTTTTTTCGTGGCCACAACTGCCGGATCGCGGCAATACCGCACTTTCCGTACCTGTCGTAAGCCCCATAGACAATGCATGTGGTTGATGCAAGTGTGTCGCAAGTGCGACCGTTAGACGGCAGATGCTGTAAATCTGCCGGAACGCTGATGTGAAAGGGGCCCAATTCACGATGGGATGCAGGTTACTTTGAATCCCCACTAATATTAAAATGATGGTTCATTCTAGCAAAGAAAGCATTATTATATACTAGACAACCCCTTTAAGAGTAACTTACAGTGGTTTTGCCTGGCTCGGTCAGCTGGAAAGTGAGGAATGACAACACATCGTGGTCATCTGCAATGAGAAAATAATAATAATGAGGACAACGTATATAAACTGATGACGGTCACATATCCACCTTCTAGGTCTTGGATACATAATCATAGAAGGATATCTGTATAGGCCCCCTCACTATGCCTGTAGTGACATCCAGACGCCTCCATTAGTGACGCAATCAAAGATTATTTGTGATGTGATAAACCCAATATAAGATCCGCTTGCTGTCAATCACTATGAACCTTCATGGTTTGCCATGTCCTATGATGGGCGCTTGGTTTCTATCCTGCTGCAAAAACTGTCCCATAATGTGTCAGGGCACTGTTTTGTCCATCACACAACCGGGACAGATATCTTTTTAGTGCATGGAGGCAATGTAGTGTCATGCTAATTGACAGCAAGCAATGATCCTAACAGACAGCTGACATCTGCTGGATCTACACTGCACAGTCCACCAGGCATTCATGCAATCAGATGTCGACACGTGTCCTTGTGATGTTACTTAAAAGCTGAACACATGACAAACGCCACAGCCGGGATCTGAGAAAACGCTCATCTCAACTGTGTAGCGGGAGCCTATCCTTTTCACACACACTCGTTGCACAAACACCAATTTGACGTGCTGATTCCTGAACACTGCGTAGTATGGACTGAATAAAAAGTCTATGAGCCTTTACATAAAATGCATAATTTCTGTTAGGCCTAACTCTGTGTATGTGTTTCTACAGGAGTTGAATTAAAAAAAAAATACATAGCTGCACTTTGCAATGCATGAAACATTGAATTTGGAGCTGCATTATTACTATTGAACCTAAATTTTAAATAATTAGATACTAAGTGCACAGATTAGCCAATTTATGAGAGCCCAGCCATCAGCGACAATCCTTTTGCAGCATAGGGCTGCTCTACTTATTTATTAGATTGAATTCTCTGCTTGCACCAGTCCACACTGGTCTTGTTCTGTTTGCCCAGCAGCCAGCGACAAGGTGTATGCTTTTGTGGGGTTCCTAACCTAATATTCCTTCCTCTCTCTAGGTAAAAAGCCTACAGTTTAATAGGCAGGTAAGATCCAGCATAATTAAAAAGGCCTCAAAGAGAACCCAACCAACCAGCAGGATTTAGGGCTATAAAGTGAATCCAGAGCCTTACATACACTGGTATGCTGGATGCAATCATACCTTTACTTGAATGATTCCATGTTTGATTGCAGAGAAAAGTGTCATGAAACTCCTGGAAAATAGGGCAGCAGATGACTGATGTGTGCTGCACTGTGTAACTATTTGGGGTTGTTGTTTTTTTCCTCCCCTGTGGGCATGCCTTTTGGCTGTCAGCCAAATTCTCCCCCCTTTCCTTTCAGTTTTGCCAAGCACCCTATAGCTGGAGTATAGGGACATCAGGAGCCAGAACCTGTAAGAGATAAGGGGTAAGGGGGGAAAATTTGGCTTGTAGCTGAAAGGCATGGGGAAAAAAAAAAAAAAACAACCTCAAATAGTGATGCGGTGCTAAATACATCAATCATATGCTGCCCTGTTTTCCAAGAGTTTCAGAACACTTTTCTCTGCAATCAAACATAAAGGTATGAGTGCATTCAGCATCCCAGTGCCAGTATGGCACTGGCTTCACTTTATAGCCTTACATCCTGCTGGTTGGTTCCCTTTAAGTCAAAGGGAGGCGAGTACTACAAATATAAAAAGAAGAGTGAAGAGGTGCAAGTGGAGACTTCAATCTAATCAAAAAAATTACAGCAGCCCTCTGCTGCAAAGAGATACACCTTGTCACGGTCTGCTGGGCTCTCATGATTTCTCCAATTTATGCGTTAAGTATCTAATTTTTCTAAACTTAGCTTGCAGTTCCAAATTCTTATATTAAATGTTTGCATATTATAGCATTTCAGACTGTTGCAGTTTTTTTTTTATTATATTGAATTCTCAGCTTGCACCAGTTCACACTTGCCTTGTTGTACAGGAGCTGAGTGATGCTTGCAGAGGCAGCACACCAGAGTAGTGTTTAAAAAAAAATGGATTTTAGGTTCAGGACCCCCATTCCCAACTATGAGCAGCACATTTAAGGCCAAGTGCTCACGGTTTGGAGGCACTGCACCTTGGACGCAGCTCCTCCGGACCTGCGGGAAGCCTCCGGGTGCCACCAGGAAGAAAGCTGCTGCCCTGTACTCAACATCTGCGGTGAGTGCAGGGCGGCTTCTCCCTCCATGCAACTGATAGCAGCCACTTCTGACTCCCCAGCGCTGCGGTTTCTTGAAATCCCATCCACTATGCTTCTACTGTACAATGCAGCGTTTTGAACGCAGCGGCAAGACGCTGCATATACTGACCGTGTGCACGCACCCTTATACATAAATGAAAACAATAGACACGCTTAACACCTCGGATGCCTTGGTCAATAGCGGACACGGCATCTAATCGGTTAGGTGATTTATATATCTATCATTGTAAGGATTGTGATGGTCCCAGTTATAAGTTCTAGGAGACAATTCACTGCATTCCTGTACTGCAGGCCATTAGATCATAGTGTTATGAACAAGCAAGAAATGCGACAGCTGTGCTAACCTGCCAGGCCTCCGGTGGCTGCAGATATCCCATAGAAGCCCTGCTGGGGCAGTACCATATTGTTCACTTTGGCACAGAACTCATAGTCCTCCTTGTCAGGGGTGAAGCCATTGTTAATCATTACCTATGAGAACATAGCAGATACCGAGCGTTCAAGGAAAGATTAGAAAAATGAGAACATTCAGCAAGTCACCGATACGGCACAGGTAGGGAACTCACTGTCAACGTCTTCTTGTAGTAGGTGATCTTGGCCCGCACCGGGTATGGCTTGTTACGGAAGTCTCTCTGACAGGAGGCCAGAGCCTGTGTGGAGCCGTCACTGAAACAGAACAAAGTCACAGCTGATGGAGCAAGAATCAATGAAGTAAGAGCTCTACTTCACATCAGTGAATGGAAACATTCCCTTCTGAGAAAGTAATGGCATATTCCTAGACTCACCCCTACACACCCCACCCATACAATGAATGAAGGGGCACCAGCTGTAATTCAGCGCCAAGTCTCCTTCACTAGGTGGAGCTACTGTGCGAGGAACTATACAAATGAAAGACAAAATCCCAAAACTGAGCTCACGTACTTACTTTTGATGGTCGTATAAAAGCTTCCCGTTATTGCCCACAACTAAGATCATCGGATTATTTTTCTAAAAGGGGGGAAAATAAACAAAAAAACACTCAGGATCAGTACATATTTATTAATATAATGTATATACACAGTGACTAAATAAGCAGAATAGTGAGTGCAGCTCTGGAGTATAATACAGGAGAAAACTCAGGATCAGTACAGGATCAGTAATGTATATACACAGTGACTGCACCAGCAGAATAGTGAGTGCAGCTCTGGAGTATAATACAGGAGGTAACTCAGGATCAGTAATGTAATGTATGTACACAGTGACTGCACCAGCAGAATAGTGAGTGCAGCTCTGGAGTATAATACAGGAGGTAACTCAGGATCAGTAATGTAATGTATGTACACAGTGACTGCACCAGCAGAATAGTGAGTGCAGCTCTGGAGTATAATACAGGAGAAAACTCAGGATCAGTAATGTATATACACAGTGACTGCACCAGCAGAATAGTGAGTGCAGCTCTGGAGTATAATACAGCAGGTAACTCAGGATCAGTAATGTAATGTATGTACACAGTGACTGCACCAGCAGAATAGTGAGTGCAGCTCTGGAGTATAATACAGGATGTAACTCAGGATCAGTAATGTAATGTATGTACACAGTGACTGCACCAGCAGAATAGTGAGTGCAGCTCTGGAGTGTAATACAGGAGAAAACTCAGGATCAGTACAGGATCAGTAATGTATAGTAATGTGTAGGGCCAAAAATATTTGGACAGTGACACAATTTTCGCGAGTTGGGCTCTGCATGCCACCACATTGGATTTGAAATGAAACCTCTACAACAGAATTCAAGTGCAGATTGTAAGGTTTAATTTGAAGGGTTGAAAAAAAATATCTGATAGAAAATGTAGGAATTGTACACATTTCTTTACAAACACTCCACATTTTAGGAGGTCAAAAGTAATTGGACAAATAAACATAACCCAAACAAAATATTTTTATTTTCAATATTTTGTTGCGAATCCTTTGGAGGCAATCACTGCCTTCAGTCTGGAACCCATGGACATCACCAAACGCTGGGTTTCCTCCTTCTTAATGCTTTGCCAGGCCTTTACAGCCGCAGCCTTCAGGTTTTGCTTGTTTGTGGGTCTTTCCGTCTTAAGTCTGGATTTGAGCAAGTGAAATGCATGCTCAATTGGGTTAAGATCTGGTGATTGACTTGGCCATTGCAGAATGTTCCACTATTTTGCACTCATGAACTCCTGGGTAGCTTTGGCTGTATGCTTGGGGTCATTGGACGGCGCTTCATAGTACAGATGGACAATCAACTTTGCAGCATTTGGCTGAATCTGGGCTGAAAGTATATCCCGGTACACTTCAGAATTCATCCGGCTACTCTTGTCTGCTGTTATGTCATCAATAAACACAAGTGACCCAGTGCCATTGAAAGCCATGCATGCCCATGCCATCACGTTGCCTCCACCATGTTTTACAGAGGATGTGGTGTGCCTTGGATCATGTGCCGTTCCCTTTCTTCTCCAAACTTTTTTCTTCCCATCATTCTGGTACAGGTTGATCTTTGTCTCATCTGTCCATAGAATACTTTTCCAGAACTGAGCTGGCTTCTTGAGGTGTTTTTCAGCAAATTTAACTCTGGCCTGTCTATTTTTGGAATTGATGAATGGTTTGCATCTAGATGTGAACCCTTTGTATTTACTGTCATGGAGTCTTCTCTTTACTGTTGACTTAGAGACAGATACACCTACTTCACTGAGAGTGTTCTGGACTTCAGTTGATGTTGTGAACGGGTTCTTCTTCACCAAATAAAGTATGCAGCGATCATCCACCACTGTTGTCATCCGTGGACGCCCAGGCCTTTTACAGTTCCCAAGCTCACCAGTCAATTCCTTTTTTCTCAGAATGTACCCAACTGTTGATTTCGCTACTCCAAGCATGTCTGCTATCTCTCTGATGGATTTTTTCTTTTTTTTCAGCCTCAGGATGTTCTGCTTCACCTCAATTGAGAGTTCCTTTGACCGCATGTTGTCTGGTCACAGCAACAGCTTCCAAATGCAAAACCACACACCTGGAATCCACCCCCTGACCTTTTAACTACTTCACTGATTACAGGTTAACGAGGGAGACGGCTTCAGAGTTAATTGCAGCCCTTAGAGTCTATTGTCCAATTACTTTTGGTCCCTTGAAAAAGAGGAGGCTATGCATTACAGAGCTACGATTCCTAAACCCTTTCTCCGATTTGGAAACTCATATTGCAGCTGGGAGTGTGCACTGTCAGCCCAAATTATATATATATATATATATATATATATATATATATATATAAAAAAAAAATTGTATTTCTGAACATGTTTTTGTAAACAGCTAAAATAACAAAACTTGTGTCACTGTCCAAATATTTCTGGCCCTAACTGTATGTACACAGCGAGTGCCACCAGCAGAATAGTGAGTGCAGCTCTGAAGTATAATACAGGATATAACTCAGGATCAGTAATGTAATGTATGTACACAGTGACTGCACCAGCAGAATAGTGAGTGCAGCTCTGGAGTATAATACAGGATATAACTCAGGATCAGTAATGTAATGTATGTACACAGTGACTGCTCCAGCAGAATAGTGAGTGCAGCTCTGGAGTACACTTCAACCAAATTTCTGTAATACAAAATTATATAACTTGTCCATAACAATAACTATAACTATACATAGTTACACAAGTCGAAAAAAAGATTTCGAACAATCAAGTTTGTTCTATCACTATATTATTTATAACTCACAATGACATGTGTTATGAGAAAAGCAATCAGCCCAAAGATGCCGATACATGAGGCAACTTCCATTAATACCTCTTGTAGTCGGCTTTCCACCGTCTGACAGCTCTAACGATAAAGAAGCCTTTCCTGTTTAGCTGCCGGAATAGTCTTTCCTTCACACATAGTCAATGTCCCCTGGTCTCTCATATGAATGAAAATGTTAAAGGGGTTGCCCGAGCTTTTGCTATAATTCATATGTGTCGCCAGGCTGCCAAATGTTGACAGTTTGTAATATAAATGCTGTCAACATTTTGCATAGTTACCTAGATATCACTGACATTAGAAGCTGGGCAGGGCTTGTAAAATCCTGGGGGTGGCCAGGCATAGTATAGACTGGGGGACGGCCGTGTTTGGAGGAGAATGGGAGAAATAAACAGTTTCCCAGTTACATGCAGACTCCAATACAAACTCGCCCCCTGGATGTTCCCTGGCTGGTGCAAATATGTGATATCTAGGTAACTACGGTATGTAAAATGTTGACCTCATGTATATTACAAACTGTAAACATTTTGCAGCCTAGATACACATAAATTATAGCAAAAGCCTGGACAACCCCTTTAATGACATGCTGGTTACAAGGTTGGAAATATCTGACGAGTTTCTGCAAAGAATATGTCACACCCTACAGCAGTGGTGGAAAAATTAACAAAGCGCGCGGTCAGTACTGACGGCAGCCGCAGCCAATGTCACCTGGAGGCTGATATGTGCGAATGTGGCACGCCTAATATATGTGGGTGACTGGGACTTTTTTTGCCCCCAGGTTGATTTAATTGACAAGGTACGCATCCGAGCAGCTGTTACACGATATTGACTCATTGACTCTTAATACAGCAACTAAATAATGACTCAAGGCCATATATTTTCATTACCTGAATAGATGATGTGTGCTTTGTTAGGAGTTATAGACAGACAAAAATTACCTCCGGTGTTTGCTGCATACAGGTTTAAAGAGGACCTGTCACCCCCCTGCTGCATGGCAATCTAAATGCAGCACTGAATGTAGCATGTCTCCTGCATGCAGGGAAGGGGTCCCTCATGTGTCTGTGTGCTGTGTACCCCGAGATATAGCCTTTGTAAAACTTACAGTTAGAAGCCATGGAGGCAGTCACTGTGGCTGGAGAGCGCTCGATTGATGGTGGCCATTCCATCCCCCACTGCCTCTCTGTGCTGCTTCTGCTGTGCTGGCTCTGCCCTCCTCCTCTCTGTCACTCACAGCATGCAAATCATTTGTCCTGATGTTAGCTCCAGATTCCTGCCCTGACAAAGCATAAACAGCACAGTAGGAGGCGGGGGATGGAATAGCCACAGTCAATTGAGCTCCCTCCAGCCACAGTGACTACCTACATGGCTTCTAACTAAGTTTTACAAAGGCTATATCGAAGGGTACACAACACACACACACGGGGGACCCCTGCCCTGAATGCAGCAGACATGCTGCATTCAGTGCTGCATTTAGGTTGCCATGCAGCAGGTGGGTGACAGGTCTACTTTTAAAGTTAAAAAGCTTCTAGCATCAGACACTTCTGAATCGTACCTTGTCTATGAGCTCAGTAGAGACGAGCCGTCGCTCTTCATTATGGGAGAAGAGACGAGAGTTACGGAGCAGCTGCTGTGTGATCATGTTAAACTGAATATTCCCTGCTCCCCCTCATCATTCGGGACGTGGAGAACAGCAGATACAGTGTCCCGGCAGGTGATCAGCTGTCTGCATCATGCCGCACACTAAAAATAAATAAATAAAACCTATACTCACACTTCCTCCGATCCTGCAGTGTGGCGGCATCCTCACCTCATTCATCAGCGTGTGAGTGCTGCGCTCGCCGCACTGTCTGCTGCCTGCATGAGATGAGGACACCGCCGCCACACTGCAGGGACCGGAGGGAGTGTGAGTATAGGTTTTATTTATTTATTTATTTTTAGTGTGCGGCATGGTGGGGGCTATGAACATGAATGAGGGGAGGGCTTCTACCAAGATGGAGGAGGGGGGCCCCGTGTCAGGATGGAGGGGGCCACCCACTCTATGTCCCAGGATGAGGGAATGGGGCCCCCCCAATGTGGAAGGATAGGGGAACCCCCCTCCCCATATTTGGAATTCCCAGGGAGCAATGCACCTAGGATTTCACTGTGTTTGAGGATGGGGGAAGGGGGAACCTCACATACCAGGATGGCACAAGGATGGTGGGTGGAGTTTGTGGCGCCATGGACCAGGATGGGGGGGAATCATATATACCAGGATGGGGGAGGGCCATATGCACCAGGATGGGGGCCATAAATAAGGTCTGGAACAGATTAATAGCATTTAAATTAATTTTAACGGAGAAAATTAATTTGACAGAAGAGCACGGTGTATTAGGAGCTCGGTCACAGAAAAAAATTAAACTTGTAAATCAAGGTATTACTGTGTAAAGCAAATTAATTGTCAAATAAAAACTTTCTGCAACTTTCTAAAGCTTTGTCTAATTTCTTCGGTGCTTGCGGTCAGTGAATGGAAACATGTTTTCACAGAAGGTTGTAAATCCTTCCTGCCCTGGATTGAGAAGCCACCAGGACACAGCGGCCATCACTGCAGGAGCAGCTCATCACAGGGTCACCGGCTCCGCTCTCCCCTGACGCTTTTCCCATGTTTTATCCCATTAGTTTAAGATAATTTTTCACTGCAATACAACAAAACTGGTTCTGCTTTATCACCAGGAATGAATATCTTCTGATATTTTCACAATTATCAGGTTACAAATAACTCATACATTGATCGTTCTGAAAGCTCAGAACACAACGTAGGAGAAGAGCTGCAGAAACAGACAAAGGCGGCTGGTGAGATGTGGATGTCACGGTGCCAGCCCCTCAGGATATGGAGCTAAAGACTGGTTTATTCCACAGAACTCTTCCTATACAGCGATCTGTACCAGGATGTGACCCAAACTCGCTCAACCTGAAATCACGGACAGCAAAATAACAACATGTTCCAGAAAACGTCATCCAAGGGGTACACAGGAAAATTACCAGAACAAATCCAGTATGTACAAATATACTCACTCAGGTTCATCCTCCATATATCCTGATATTTTTCATTGTAAATTATTAAAACTAATTGCCAAAAGCCTCAATTATATTCTGTATTATACTCTAGAGCTGCACTCACTATTCTGCTGGTGCAGTCACTGTGTACATACATTACATTACTGATCCTGAGTTACCTCCTGTATTATACTCCAGAGCTGCACTCACTATTCTGCTGGTGCAGTCACTGTGGACATACATTACATTACTGATCCTGAGTTACCTCCTGTATTATACTCCAGAGCTGCACTCACTATTCTGCTGATGCAGTCACTGTGTACATACATTACATTACTGATCCTGAGTTACCTCCTGTATTATACTCCAGAGCTGCCCTCACTATTCTGCTGATGCAGTCACTGTGTACATACATTACATTACTGATCCTGAGTTACCTCCTGTATAATACTCCAGAGCTGCACTCACTATTCTGCTGATGCAGTCACTGTGTACATACATTACATTACTGATCCTGCGTTACCTCCTGTATTATACTCCAGAGCTGCCCTCACTATTCTGCTGGTGCAGTTACTGTGTACATACATTACTGATCCTGTAGTGATCCTAAGTTAACTCCTGTATTAGACTCCAGAGCTGCACTCACTATTCTGCTGGTGCAGTCACTGTGTACATACATTTGGCTGGGTTCACAGCGTTCTGCGGAGGGGATCCGCAATGTGTCCGCAGCCACCACAAGCTTCTATCTTTATAAATGGGAGCGCACGGTGCTGCGCTTGACAGCGCATGACCGTGTGCACCCATTCACTCCCATATGTGATGTGTGCGCAGGCGGATGCCTGCGCACAGATCTCACACTCTCGTCCGCACCAGGGACACGACATGTTGCATTCCTGGTGCGGAGGAGACTGTGTGATTTGTGCGCAGGCATCCGCCTGCGCACAGATCACATATGGGAGTGAATGGGTGCGCACGGTCATGCGCTGTCAAGCGCAGCACCGTGCGCTCCCATTATAAAGATAGAAGCTTGCGGTGGCTGCGGACACATTGCGGATCCCCTCCGCAGAACGCTGCGGAGGGGTCCGCAAATGTGAACCCAGCCTTACATTACTGATCCTGAGTTACGATACATCCTTTATTATACTACAGAGCTGCACTCACATTGAAGACAGTCATAGCAAAGAAGTCACAGGTGGATAAGTAGTGCAGAATGTATTAATGAAGTGATAACAGAAGGACTGTGATATGAGCCATTCCTTCTGTAGACTCCTTGGCTCCCTGTAACACCATGTCACACATTTGTTTGCTCTCAGGATAATGGCTGTGAATGGCTCTGATGTAAATCTCCAGAGCTGAGCTCACACATCACTGTGTACTTTGGAACAAGTGCAGATAAATTAAATCAAAGTGCAGAAAGTAAACCAACCTTCCCGTCATTGTCAAATGAGTCGAAGAAAACGCCAACACCGTTCCAGGAGTCGGCAGATCCGTACACATTGCCAGCCAGACCCTGCGCTGCTGTGTACCATATGGCCTAAGGGAGAAAGAGAAAGGGAGCGTTATGGGGGAGTACAAGAGGTCGGGGACACTACACACATCACTAATACACTAATCCTAATACTGTGCACCCCCAATGTAAAGGCAGAGAATAGCAGAGATGCCACGTAACATGGAAAAAGGCAACAATTGTGTAAGAGTCACAAGTAACTTTGCAGCAACTTAAACGGATGATCCATCAGAATTAACCCTTCCCATACGCTCAGAAATAATGCAGATATTGCTGCAGTGATTTCTGCACTGGGTGTAATCGCATGCACTTTTTCCATTGCAAAAAGTAAACTTTATGGTGAATATCAGCAGGATAAACAGAGTGCAAAACGTCCAATGTGACCTTGAATGGGAGGCTATGGAATCAGGTCCTGCAATGGGATCACCTCTCTAATTATCCAGGGAAGGGTGAACATCTGGAGTACAGGGTCTCCAAATTAAAGAGAAGCTTGTTTTTCTCCCAGACACCAGCTCATAGTCCCCCCCCCCCCACTCCCAGCATCTCCCCGAGCTCCTAATCACCAGTCTCCCCCTCTCCTGGCCACCAGCCCCCCGCTTCCCCTGGTTAACTACTTCCCACTCCCCTGCCACCAGCATCCCGGACTCCCAACAGCCAGCAAACATGCGCCCACAAGCAGACGGCACCCCCGCGCTTCCAGCAAACATGCACTCCCAGCCGACGGCAACCCCACGCTCATAGCCACAAGCACCCCCTGCGCTCCCAGCCAGCAGCACCATTGATATCTTGTCTCTCCAAATCATGAATGCAGTCAGATACGACTTCACTAACAGCACCTCATACCTCAGCTTCAAAGGCCTCTGTGAAACCAATGATGAAACATGATATCTATGACAATGCATAATACACACCAGGCCGTCAGCACCGATTCTTCCACGTCCTGTTACCCGGAAAGTTACTTCTAGTTCCCAGTTCTCAAAGCTTGAGGCGGATTTCGTCCAGACTGAACCTTTCTGACTCTTCAGAGAAGGAGCGATCCGAATCTGGTCCGCGCTGGGGATGGCATCTGAAAGGGAAGCCGGAAAAATCACTGACAACTGACAATGGTGAAGATTTTAATGAAACAAGATGTTCCGTTATCTTTATACAACTCCAATGACAACTTCTTCATCTTTATAGTAACAAGAAAATCCTTGTACCATCTAATCCTGCGGTCACCCAAACTAAGTGAAGCTGGATTCACACTGGAGGGTCGTCGTGAACACTTTCTTCCCAATAATCATTTTGTATAAACACGCTTCTGATTACGGTACCTAATGAACAATCACTTTAAGCTTGCTGAAAAATCATCGTTCTTGGCAGCACATCGTCCTGTGTATAGCATGTGCTGCCGAGAATGGCAGCAGTCTATGTGCACAGAACCATTTATCACTGATTATTTTACACAGTTTTAAGAGGCTATTAATAGTCCAGGACTTGAAAAATGATGGCCTATCTTTAGGATAGGTCATCAATGTCTGTTCTGGGGGGTACTACACCCAGCACACCCGACGATCAGCTGTTCCCGATACCGGTGCATCCACAATGACTTGGTAGCACAGCGCAGAATAGTGGCGGTGGGCGAGTACTGCTCATCCGCTCCTATTGATTGGTTACTATTATGACTAAGGATGCCTGACATCAGAATCGCATGGAGGGAGATTTGGCACAGTCTGCTCATATGAATTTTAGAATAAGTATGTGAACCTAGATTTAGGACTTTGTTTCCAAATGAATAGTAACATAGTGATTTGTATGCTATGGCTTGGAGTCACAGATATAGGTGAAGGCTGAGATCTGCTCCAGTCTTCGGGGGATTCCTCACCAGGGGGGGTCGGCCGCAGCACATAACGTCTGCCGACATCTGTTACTTGCAGGTTTCCACCATCACTTCCTGCTGACAAAGTTCACTATTCGCACAGTACAAATATTAGGACACGGTCACAGCTGCAGCAGCTACAAGGCCACATCAGCACAAAGCGGCTTATCAGGGACTGAAACGCGACGTGTCACTCACCGGGACCTCAGCAGAACAAACCCCAAACTCCTAAGTAAATCTACAGACAGCGTGTAAAGAGGAGCTCCATGTCTATTAGGTGAATGTCACTCCAGTGATGAGACAATTATCTGCAATTAGGAGATTATTTTACTTTCTGAACAGGTTTTATTTCTTTGCTGCGACTGTTACAAGCACAGAAATATCTACAATAAATCAGATCCAAGGTAAAGTCGCCCATTACTCCACTCCGCACCCTCCTCCTCTGGGCACTAGTTCACATTACATTTTACTTCTTCAGTATCAGACTATATATATAAACATTTCTGAATGATCACAGGTGAGAATAAAGGAACGTTACTGAAGATCTCATCAGGAGATCAGTTTAAGGCTATGTTCAGACACAGCATTTTTGATCTGTTTAGTGAGGATCCATTTTTCACTGCAAAACTGGATCTCAAAAAAGTATCAAAAACGCGTCATCTGTTTGTGACCAGTTAGTGCTGCGACTTTCACTGGTGCATTTTTTTTAGCCCAGGCATTGGTTAAAAGGCAAAAAGCGGAGGAGAAAAAACCACACCAATTGACATGCTCTTCCTTTGAGCGGATCGGTTTTCAAGCCCAAACATGGATCCATAAAGATCCTGTGTCTGAACAGCAAATGTTGGAACACTCATCGACTTTGCTGGGCTTCCCAGCAAGTGAACCGCCTGCACTAGAAAAACGGATCCTCGCAAAACGGATCAAAAACGGGGTTTGAACAAGGGCTGTGAAGTCGGAGTTGTGTCCAGTTTGGGTGGAGTCAGATTCAGGGAAATTGGGGTGTCGAAGTCGGATGTTTGGCTTACTGACTTCACAGCCCTGGTTGTCGAGTCGGAGTTGTGAAGTCAAGTGTCTGTTTTGGTGGAGATGGATTCAGGGAAATTGTAGAGTCAGAGTCGGATGTTTGGCTTACCAACTCCACTGCTTTGGTCTAAACATAGCCTAAAGGCCCTGTTACACAGCACGGCGTTGAAACAATGTCGGCGACGATCTCGGGGGCGCGCGGTCGTTTTTGCCATCATTTCAACATCGCTGGTGAGATGTCACGTCTAGATATCGTGGACAACGCACCAATGATGCTGTGAGCAAGGATCGTTCGCCAACCCCGCGAACGATCCCTGCTCATTGCTGTGAATTGGCGAAGTTGTCCACGACATCGTTATCGCGGTGTTACATAGAACGATGCAGCAGGTTGATGGAGTTGAGATCGTCAGATTTTCTAACATGTTGGTAAACCTGTCAACTCCGACCCAACGATTTATCGTTACAACTTGCCAGAGTCACACGCAACGAGGCTGCAACGACGTCGCTGAAACACCTCCAAACCCGTCATGCATCAGCGATGTCGTGCCGTGTAACGGGGCCTTTAGGAATAAAGCGAAATTTCAGAACGGATCGGTCTGATAAACTGGAGCAAACTACCACAACAGAGAAGGCAAAGAGCCCAAGCACCATTATAGCAAATCCCAGAGAGCAAAGAAACCGATACTTGTCCAACTGTTTTTGTGACTTTTCAGTAGAATAAAACAATAATCAGAAGATTACGGCAAAAGGTTCTGGTGTTAATAACACGACTCCAGCGAGGAGGGGAAACAGAAACGTAGACACTTTATAAACGTTACAAATTATTAATTAGACATCAACATCTGGAAAACCCCAAATCTGCCCACAGTGGGGGAAAGAAATCAGGTGAAAACATAAAATACACTTCAAAAAAGGCGAAAATGTAATAATGAACCTGGCCCCACATGTTACAGCTCTTAAGTGAAGAGAAGGAAAGATGGAGAAGAGGCCAATGTGACTCCCCAAGAGCCCGCAGAGACCTGAGCACAGACAGGTGTTTCAGATTTTGAGTTGGAGCTGTAAGGAAAAGCAGAAATGGGGAAAAATGTAAATCCAGCCATGGAGAGATGTAGTAGCAGGATGGGGTGCAGCATCCATGAGCGGGGAGATGGGGGTAAAGCAGCAGGATGGGGTGCAACATCCATGAGCGGGGAGATGGGGGTAAAGCAGCAGGATGGGGTGCAACATCCATGAGCGGGAAGATGGGGGTAAAGCAGCAGGATGGGGTGCAGCATCCATGAGCGGGGAGATGGGGGTAAAGCAGCAGGATAGGGTGCAGCATCCATGAGCGGGGAGATGGGGGTAAAGCAGCAGGATAGGGTGCAGCATCCATGAGCGGGGAGATGGTGGTAAAGAAGCAGGATGGGGTGCAGCATCCATGAGCGGGGAGATGGAGGTAAAGCAGTAGGATGCAGTGCAGCATCCATGAGCGGGGAGATGGGGGTAAAGCATGAAAGAGCACATAGGGAAGAGGGATGGTATGCAGCATGCATGGTGCAGTCAAATGGATGGGGGGGGGGGGGTAACAGTGCACAGGGGACTGTGTGCGGGGCAGTAGGATTGCATTACAGCATGCCCATGTAGATCAGACCTCTAGAAGACTTGTGGGCATAGTTTTATGGAGCGGAATTTACGGATGAGGGTGGGGGTTTGGGCGTCATCTCTCAGGCCACAGTGGGCAGAGGATGAGGTGCGGGAGACGGAACTGGTCCCATGTGGTGGGCGTGTTCATTAAAAGGAACTTGTCACCATGAAATTGCATTCTAATCTGCAGGCAGCATGTTATAGAGCAGGGGAGTACAGTAGACTGATACATAGCTTTGTGAGAGAAGATTCAGTCTAACTTTTCATCATTTACTTCTGCTCTTTCTGGGATTTTGAGTGCAGAGGGCGGTCCTGTCAATGACTGGCAGCTATCTCTCTATTCACACCTATACAAATATGTCTGCCAGTCACTGATAGTACCAAAAACACAGGTTATACTGAATCTTCCTTCACAAAACTAGGTGTCAATTTTGTCAGCTCCCCCTGTTCTAGAACAAGATGCCTACAGATTAGATTGCATTTTCATGGTGACAGGTTCCCTTTAACTAAGGAAATAACCATTACTTTTACAATCCACGACGTAAGAGTTGATTGTAATAGAAGATGGAGTCTGGGGGCAAGACTTGGCCGAAGGTTCACCTTCCAACAACACAATGACCCTAAGTGTATGTGCACATGCAGCGTAATCCACCATCAACGCAGCGCTATTTAGCACTTGCGTAAATGCAGTGAAACGCAGCGCTGGAACGCATCACAGCAAAAGCAATGGCTTTTGCCGATATGCCACACGTTCCATGTTTTTGCAGACACGCTTTCACTGCAAAGTCCGTCCACAAAAAGTATCAACATGTCAATTATTTGCGCATTTTGAGGTGCGCTTCTCCCATAGCCCACATTATAAAATGGGCTCAGGAAAAGTGCAGGTCAAAATGCGCAGTGTGTGAATGCAGATGCGCCTTTTTGCGCAAAGCACAGCAAAACAATGCAACTGCAAAAAAGCGCTGCCATTATGCAACATGTGAACGTAGCCTAAGCACACAGCCAAAGTAACAAAAGAGCAGCTTCAGAACAACTCTGTGACCATTCCTGACAGGCCCAGCCACAGCCCGGACCTAAACCCAATTGAGCATCTCTGGAGAGACCTGAAAACGGCTCCACCAACGTTCACCATCCAACCTGAGGGAACTGGAGAGGATCTGCAAGGAAGAATGGCCGAGGATCCCCAAATCCAGGATGGGGGGGAACTGCATCATTCCCAAGAAGACTCATGGCTGTACGAGCTCGAAAGGTGCAAATACTCAATACTGAGCAAAGGGGCTGAATACTTATCACCAATACTGAGCAAAGGGGCTGAATACTTATCATCAATACTGAGCAAAGGGGCTGAATACTTATCATCAATACTGAGCAAAGGGGCTGAATACTTATCATCAATACTGAGCAAAGGGGCTGAATACTTAATCACCATGGGAGATTTCAGTTTTACTTTTTTAATAAATTTGCAAAAATGTCTGGGTTTTTTTCAGTCTAGATGGGGTGCAGAGTGTGCATTAATGAGAAAAACATGAACTTTTCTGAATTTACCAAATGGCTGCAATGAAGCAGAGTGACAAATTTAAAGGGGTCTGAATACTTTCCAAACCCACTGTAATGGTGGGTTTACACACACCAATCATTGTGTCCAATATCTGAACAGATCTCTGGTTGCAGTGAAATCATGGATACATAGTTCCATTTTGTGGCTGTGTACAAATGGTGCAAAATGTCCATGATTTCACTGCAACCAGAGATCTGTTCAGATATTGGACACAATGATTGGTGTGTGTAAACCCACCATAAGACTGCACTGCATATCACATAGTTGTGGAGTTGGTGTTTATTTTGTTGGGAGTCGAATTCGGGAAAATTGAGGAGTCAGAGGTTTGGCTTACGGACATCACAGCCCTGGTACATGACGGCGCCGCACATGGGACTGCACTGTGTATCAGACCGTGCTGTATATGGTAAAACAAAGGATTTTCAAACCTTTTATTATTAGCTCCTTGTATGGGCCACAACACGTTTCAATAGCGCCCAGGCTATCTTCATCAGGTACTGTATACGGGGCAGTGCTGTACTGCATATGAGGGGTGGACCATGTATATGGGGCCGCACTGTATATATAGGGCCATGCTGTATATATGGGGATTGCATCATGTATAGGGGGCTGCCCCATATATAGTGTATATGGGGTCGTGCTGTGTATATGGAGCTGCACTGTGTATATATGGGTGTGCACCATGTATAGGGGCCAGTGCTGTGTGTATATGGGTCCATGCTCTGTGTACGGGCCTGCACTGTACATACTGTATATAGGGTCATGCTGTGTATATGGGGCTGCATTGTATATATGGATGTGCACCATGTAGGGCCCGTGTTGTGTGTATAGGGGGCTGCAACATATATAAAGCCATGCTCTATATATGGAGCCGCACTGTACATACTATATATGGGGTCGTGCTGTGTATATGGGGCTACACTGTATATATGGATGTGCACCATGTATGGGGGCCGCACTGTACATACTGTATACAGGCCATGCTCTGTATACATGGTTGCACTGTATATATGGGTGTGGTGCACTGTATATAGGGGTCCATGCTATGTGTATATGGGGTGCCTGCTATGTATAGGGGACTGCACTGTGCATATGGGTGTGCACCATATATAGGGGTCCATGCTGCATATATATGGGCCATGCTCTGTATACTGGGTCGCACTGTATATATGGGTGTGCACCGTATATAGGGGTCTGTGCTGTGTTTATATGGGGTCATGCTCTGTATACTGGGTCGCACTGTATATATGGGTTCCATGCTGCATATATATGGGCCATGCTCTGTATACTGGGTCGCACTGTATATATGGGTGTGCACCGTATATAGGGGTCTGTGCTGTGTTTATATGGGGTCATGCTCTGTATACTGGGTCGCACTGTATATATGGGTATGAACCATATATAGGGGTCCGTGCTGTGTGTATATAGGGCCATACTGTATATGGGGTCCTGCTATATAGGGCTGCACTGTATATATGGGTGTGCACCATGTATGGGGGCTGCACTGTACATACTGTATATGGGCCATGCTCTGTATACAGGGTCACACTGTATATATGGGTGTGCACCGTATATAGGGGTCTGTGCTGTGTGTATATGGGGCCATGCTCTGTATATATGGGTGTGCATCATATATAGGGGTCCATGCTGTATGTATATGGGGCCATGCGATGTATACAGGGTCACACTGTATATATGGGTGTGCACTGTATATAGGGGTCCATGCTGTGTGTATATGGGGCACCTGCTATTTATACAGGACTGCACTGTGTATATGGGTGTGCAACATATATAGGGGTCCATGCTGTGTATATATATATATATGGGGCCATGCTCTGTATACTGGGTTGCACTGTATATATGGGTGTGCACCGTATATAGGGGTCTGTGCTGTGTTTATATGGGGCCATGCTCTGTATACTGGGTCGCACTGTATATATGGGTATGCACCATATATAGGGGTCCATGCTGTGTGTATATGGGGCCATACTGTATATGGGGTCCTGCTATATGGGCTGCACTGTATATATGGGTGTGCACCATGTATGGTGGCTGCACTGTACATACTGTATATGGGCCATGCTCATGCACTGTATATATGGGTGTGCATTGTATATAGGGATCCATGCTGTGTGTATGGGGCCATACTGTATATAGGGTCCTGCTATGTATATGGGCTGCACTGTCTATATGGGGGTGACAGTATATATAGGGGTCCATGCTGTGTATATATGGGGCCATAATGTACATACTGTTCATGGGGCCCTGCTATGTATATGGGGCTGCACTGTCTATATGGGGTGACAGTATACATAGGGGTCCATGCTGTGTGTATATGGGGCCATACTGTATATGGGGCTGCACTGTCTATATGGAGTGACACTGTATATAACTTCCCCTATGAGTTGCCCCCTCCTCCTATGATACTTACTGCCGGTGTGGAGCCAGAACGGCACCGTCCCGTCCCCCTGCACCAGGTAGGGGCCCTTGAAGCTGTACTTATACTCGAACCTGCGCTGTGGAGCCGCCTGTTCCCCCTCCGCCCGGGCACAGCTCAGCCCCAGGAGAAGCAGCGAGCAGAGGCCGGGGAGCAGCGAGCTGAGGCCGGGGACAGCCCGGAGATGCTGCCGCTCTATGGACATCGCCATCTTGGATTGTGCTGACGTAGCGGAGGCCGGAGAGAACCCGCAGAGCCAACAGGGCGCTCCGCCATTGGCCGGCTGCTGGACCGGTGGGCGGGGCCACGCGTTGCCTGGTGACGCTGGGCTGAGGGTGTAGTGTGGTCCTCCTGACACAGGGGTCGCTGTGAGGTGAGAGCGCAGCGTGGACCAGATATAAAGAAGCAAGAAGGGACAGTACATCAGTGTCATTGAAGAGTCTCCCAGGTTATCAGAACTTTTGACTGACACCATTCATTTTACTATATAATATACTAAAAAAAACTCCAAATTCAAAGCAACTGACATTGTTCTGTGGATTTAACTCTACAGTGAGTGAAAGCTCCAATAGAGCCCCCAATTATGGCAAATCTTTAATAGTAATAGTGTTTTTCTATAGGCTAAAGGGACTTTGGGGCCCCCTAGGCTTCGGGTGTGATGGCAACCCTTGCACCTATTTTAGTTACACCCCTGGTTCCATGATTATCCAGATTAATGATAGTTTTTTATTGCATTTTTTGCCTGCTTTCCCCCAAAAATTCTTTTACTTTTCCTTTATATTTTAATTTCCATTCAGGATCTTGACCTGGTGATGACTTGTGCGATATCCGGCATTACATTCATAATGGAAGCTATGGTAAGAATCACAGACGAGTCTATTACCATGCTTCAGAGGAAATTGTGACGGTCACAAGGGTCGGGATACTCAGCTACCTGGATCAATGGTATAATGTTGACAGTGGCGGTGCCCAACAGCTGTGACCATACGGCACATGAAAAAGAGGAGATTTACAGGGGAGAATAAAGTTTGTAAATTCATGACACCAGCTCAGGTGTCCAGCCAGGGATGCACATAAGTAAATGTGTTCACTATTTGAATTTGCATTATTTTTGTGCTAGCTGCTTCCATGCCTCATATCTACTGCTCTTTCACATACTCGGTTTATTCCATCCGGGATATTGAACCAAATGCAGGCCCTTCTTATAATAGTAAACTTAACTCTTTCCCTACTACTCTCAGAAACTCCAAAAAGTTTATTAATATCCCCTGCATGCCATCTGTATCCTTCAACTGTGCCCTTTGGAACTCTCGCTCAGCATGCAACAAACTCTCCTATATCCATGACTTTTTCCTTTCACATAACAATAACCTCCTTGCTCTTACAGAGCCCTGTATTCAGCAGTCGGACACTACCGCTGCTGCTGCTCTCTCATATGGTGGCCTCCAATTTTCTCATATCCCTAGACCAGAGAACAGATCAGGTGGAGGTGTTGGTTTTCTGCTGTCAACAAATTGTGCTTTTCAGGTTATCCCACCTGTCCCCTCACTTATCTTCCCTTTTTTTGAGGTACACACTGTAAGACTCTACAGGCCCTTCTCCCTGCGAGTCGCAGTGGTTTATCGACCCCCAGGGCCCCCACGTCAATTTTGTGATCACTTTCCTACCTGGCTTCCCCACTTTCTAGCCTGCGATCTTCCCACTCTCATCATGGGTGACTTTAACATTCCTATCGACAACCCCATCTCCACATCCGCCTCTCATCTTTGAACTCTAACCTCCTCTCTTGGTCTTTCACAACTTTGTAACTCTGCCACACATGAAGATGGGAATACATTGGACCTGATCTTCTCCCGGCTCTGCTCAGTGCGTGATCTTACAAATTCCTCTCTTCCCCTCTCTGACCACAACCTTCTTTCATTCTCAGTCAAGTACTGTCAACCCTTCAAGGACACTCCCAACTCGTTCACCTATAGGAATATACATGCCATTAACACTCAGAAACATATAAAGAATTTACAGTCTTCACTCATCCCAATCTCCTCCCTCTCTTGTCCTGACTCTGCTCTAAAACACTATAATGAAACACTGCAAAGTGCCCTGGATGAAGCTGCACCTCCTACACTTAAAACAACTCGGTACCGACAGCGGCAACCCTGGCACACACTGCAAACAAGGTTTCTCCAGCGGTGCTCCAGGTGTGCAGAACGCCTGTGGAGAAAATCCAACCTGGCAGAAGATTTCATCCATTATAAGTTTATGCTAAAAACATACAACACCGCCCTTCACCTCTCCAAACAAGCTTACTACAACACCCTTATCACATCACTAGCCAACAATTCTAATTGACTCTTTGACACTTTCCATTCTCTTCTCAGTCCAAGAGTACAGGCCCCAACCACCAGCCTCACTGCTGACGATCTGGCCAAATATTTTAAGGACAAAATTGACAACATACGACAGGTAATTTCCTTACAGCCTCAGAACATCCTGCATTCTCCTCCCTCCTGCACTTCATCCAACTCACTTTCGGTCTTTGATCCAGTCACAGAGGAAGAAGTCACCCGGCTCCTTGCTTCTTCTCACCCTACTACCTGCACCAGTGACCCTATTCCCTCACATCTCCTTCCATCCCTTTCTCCAGCTGTCACATCTCACCTAACTAAAATATGTAATCTTTTCCTCTCATTTGGTGTTTCCACCTCCTTCAAACATGCCAGCATTCACCCATTATTAAAAAAAACATCCCTCAACCAGAATTTTGCTGCTAACTACAGACTTATCTCTAATCTCCCCTTCATCTCTAAACTCCTGGAACGCTTGGCCCACTCCCGTCCGATCCGCTATCTCTCCAACAATTCTCTTCTTGACCCTCTACAATCCGGCTTCCGCTCCTTACATTCTAATGAAACTAAAGTCTCTAATGATCTACTAACAGCTAAATCTAATGGTCACTACTCCCTGTTGATCCTCCTGGATCTCTCTGCTCCATTCGATACTGTGGATCACCAGCTCCTCCTCTCTATGCTCTGCTCTATTGGGGTTAAGGACACTACTCTCTCCTGGTTCTCCTCCTATCTCTCTGACCACTCCTTCTCTGTATCTTTCGCCGTCTCCTCTTCCTCTCCTCTTCCCCTCACGGTTGGGGTTCCTCAGGGTTCAGTCTTAAGTCCCCTTCTCTTCTCTCTATACACTGCCCCATTGGACAAACTATCAGTAGATTTGGTTTTCAGTCCCATCTCTACGCTGACGACACCCAGTTATACACCTCTTCTCCTGACATCGCCTCCACATTACTACAAAGTACCAGTGATTGTCTCTCTGCTGTCTCTAACATCATGTCTTCTCTCTACTTTAAATTGAATCTGTCAAAAACTGAACTTCTCATGTTTCCTCCCTCTCCTAATCTTCCGAAACCTAATATTGCCATTTCTGTATGTGGTTCTATCGTTACTCCTCAGCAGTACGCCCGCTGTCTTGGGGTTATATTTGACTCGAACCTCTCCTTCTCTCTCACTCACTCATGTCATCTACACCTCAAAACATCTCTAGAATTCGACCTTTACGTACTGTTGACTCTGCAAAAACTCTAACTGCTGGCCTTATTCATTCTCGCCTGGATTACTGCAATTCTCTATTAATCGGTCTCCCTCTTACTAAACTCTCTCCTCTCCAATCCATCCTCAATGCAGCAGCCAGGATCATATTCCTCTACAACAGGGGTCTCAAACTTGGCTAGGTTGGTGGGCCGCACATAGAGAAACATTTATAGCGGGGGGCCGCATACCTTGTAGGACTAAGTGATATTTTTAGTAATACCAGAATTTTTTCCTCAATGTAGTAAAGTACAAATCCTGATCCCTTTCTTGTAGTAATGTCCCCATCCTGTAGTAATGTCCTTTTCTACTGATTTCCCCCATCCTGATCCCTTTTTCTAGTGATGATCCCTATCCTGATTCCTTTTTATAGTGATGTCCACTATCCTGATCCCTTTTTCTAGTGATGTCCCCCATCGATCATGATCCCCTTTTGTAATGATGTCCCCATACTGATCTCCTTTTGTAGTGATGTCCCCCATCCTGATCCCCTTTTCTAGTGATGTCCCCCTTCCTGATCTCCTTTTCTAGTGATGTCCCCAATGTCATTCCCCTTTAGTAGTGTTGTTCCCATCTTGATCCCCTTTAGTGATTATGTCCCCATCCCGATCCCCTTTTATAGTGATGTCCCCCATCCTGATCTACTATTATAGTGATTCCCCCCATCCTGTTTTACCTTCTTTTTACACACTCAAATACACACTCTATCACACTCACACACAAACCTACACACAACCCCCCCCACACACACACACATACTCTCACACACACTCTCACACATCCTCATACACACTCTTACACTCACACTCATACACACACTGAAACTCGCACACACTTATACACATTTCCTCACTCACCCTCACACACACCCTCTCACACACACTCACACTTTTCTCACTTTAATGATACATCGCTCCAGTGCAGGGGGCCACCGCGGTCCCCGCTGTGCTGGCTTCCGGCCTCCACTGTGCTGTGACTTCCTCCAGCCGCTGCGTAGACAAGCTCTGTTGCAGGTGACATTGATCTTGCTGAGTGGCAGAGCTTGTTAGTGCTGCGAACAGAAGTCATCACACAGCGGGGACTGCAGCGGTCTCCTGCACTGGGGCGATGCATCATTAAGTTGTCCAAGGTGCCGCGGGCCGCATAGTGAAGCCCCAGGGGCCGCATGCGGCCCCCGGGCCGCGAGTTTGAGACCCCTGCTCTACAACCACTTCACCAATGCCTCTGTCCTGAGGCAGACATTCCACTGGTTGCCAATCCGCTTTAGAGTACAATATACAATTATCACTCTCACCCTCAAAGCCCTCCACAGTTCTCCTCCGCCCTACATTTTCTCTCACATCTCTGTCTATCACTCTACACTTGCCCTCCACTCTGCAAGTGATCTAAGACTTAAGTGACCTAAGTGACCTAAGGGGGGGAAGGATGGGGGCAGTATATGTGGAGCAAACTGGGGGGGAGGATGGGGGCAGTATATGTGGAGCAAACTGGGGGGGAGGATGGGGGCAGTATATGTGGAGCAAACTGGAGGGGCAAAGAGGTTGGAAGCAGTATATGTGGAGCAAACTGGGGGGGAGGGATGGGGGCAGCATATGTGGAGCAAACTGGGGGGGAGGATGGGGGCAGTATATGTGGAGCAAACTGGGGGGGAGGATGGGGGCAGTATATGTGGAGCAAACTGGAGGGGCAAAGAGGTTGGAAGCAGTATATGTGGAGCAAACTGGGGGGGAGGGATGGGGGCAGCATATGTGGAGCAAACTGGGAGGGGAAGGATGGGGGCAGTATATGTAAAGCAAACTGGGGGGAAAGGATGGGGGCAGTATATGTAGAGAAAACTGGGGGGAGAGGATGGGGGCAGTATATGTGGAGCAAACTGGAGGGGGGAAGAGAAAGGGGCCAGTATATGTGGAGGAAACTGGGGGGGAAGGATAGGGGCAGCATATGTGGAGCAAACTGGGGGTTTGGAGGATGGGGCCAGTATATGTGGAGCAAACTGGGGGAAAGAGGATGGGGGCAGTATATGAAGAGCAAACTGGGGGAGGGAGAGGATGGGGGCAGTATATATGGAGTAAACTGGGGGTGGAGCATGAGGGCAGTATATGTGGAACAAACTGGGAGGGAGAGGATGGGGCGGTATATGTGAAGCAAACTGTGGGGGGGGATGGGGGCAGTATATGTGGAGCAAACTGGGAGGAGAAGATGGGGCAGTATATGTGGAGCAAACTGGAGGGGGGAAGAGGTTGGAGGCAGTATATGTGGAGCAAACTTGGGGGGGAGGATGGGGGCAGCATATGTGGAGCAAACTGGGAGGGCAAGGATAGGGGCAGCATATGTGGAGCAAACTGGGGGTTTGGAGGATGGGGCCAGTATATGTGGAGCAAACTGGGGGAAAGAGGATGGGGGCAGTATATGAAGAGCAAACTGGGGGAGGGAGAGGATGGGGGCAGTATATGTGGAGCAAACTGGGGGACAGGATGGGGGAAGTATATATGGAGCAAACTGGGGGGAAGAGGATGGGGCAGTATATGTGGAGCAAACTGGGGGGGAGGATGAGGGCGGTATATGTAGAGCAAATGGGGGAAAGATGGGGGCAGCATATGTGGAGCAAACTGGGAGAGAAAGGATGGGAGCAGTATATGTAAAGCAAACTGGGGGGAAAGGATGGGGGCATTATATGTGGAGCAAACTGGGGGGAAAGGATAGGGTCAGTATATGTGGAGCAAACTGGGGAGAAGAGGATGGGGCAGTATATGTGGAGCAAACTGGGGGGGAGGATGAGGGCAGTATATAAAGACAAACGGGGGAAGGATGGAGGCAGCATATGTGGAGCAAATTGGGGGAAAGGATGGGGGCATATTATGTGGAGTAAACTGGGGGAGAGAGAGGATGGGGGCAGTATTTGTGGAGTAAACTGGAGGAGGGAAGAGGATGGGGGTAGTATATGTGGAGGAAACTGGGGGGGAAGAGAATGGGGCAGTATATGTGGAGCAAACTCGGGAGTGGAGGATGGGGCCAGTATATGTGGAGCAAACTGGGGGGAAGAGGATGGGGGCAGTATACGTGGAGCAAACTGGGGGGAAGAGGATGGGGGCAGTATACGTGGAGCAAACTGGGGAGAAAGGATGAGGGCACTATATGTAGAGCAAACTGGGGGGAGAGGATGGGGGAGAATATGTGAACTAAACAGCGGGGAGAAAGTGGGGCATGTAAGAGGAGCAAACTGTGGGGGAGAATATGTGAACCAAACAGGAAGAAGGTCGGGGTGTATGCGGGGACAGCAAGAGAGAAAATGGGGGATTTGAGGATACAGTATGTGTAATGAGGGGGGATCAGTGTGGACACAGTATGAGGTGTGAGGCTTGGATGGCTGTGCACAGTATGTGGATTGAGGGGGGATCAATGTGGACACTGTATGAGGTGTGAGGGGGCATGGCTGCGGTAAAGTATGTCGAGTGAGGGGGGGATGGGTGTGGATACAGTTTGAGGAGTGAGGGGGGTGAAATAGTGAAAAAAACAATAGGGGAAGAGAAAAATGTAAGGGGACACAGAATAGAGAGTGAGTATTGTGGGAGTGAATGGAGGAGGGTCAGTATGCATGGACAATGTGAGGCCACAGCCAGTAGGGGACAGAATGCAGAGGAGGGGGAGTTTGATGAGGGAGAACAGTGTAAACTGTGGGCAGTGTATGGGGACACAGTGTGAGAGTATGGAAAGGAGAGGGCAGTGTGGAGAGCATGATCAAGATGAGGGACAGTGTGTAAATCATATTTCATGCAGGAAACAGTGAGAAGGAGCAATTATTTATTCAGGGACATAGTTGAGAGAAGATATTTTTACTTTGGAGAACTTTGATTATTCTGCTATTTTAAGGATATCATGACAGGATGTGCTGCAGAAGACCAGAGAAGATGGACATCTCAGAGATGAGCTGTAAATGTGAAATGTCATCATGGTGTCTGGATAAGATGAAGAAAAGAAAAAGACGACCCTGATCAGAGACAAAATCATCTATAAGTTACCTGGATGTAAATGATTATTTGTGATAATGACTAATTCTCATCAGTGCTGTGGTTCCTCTATGCTTTTATTGATGGCTAGTAACAACAACTCCCAGTATCTCCTTACCATTGTTAAGAATCTAGTAGGAGTTGTAGGTTCATGCAGTACAAATGTGTATGGGTCTGACCTGACATTACAATTGTTTTACCATGTACTGATGTTGGCTCTGATGATGAATTTTGAGGGTTGTGATTTCTGTGCTGATGTAGGTTCTGTTCATGTATATCTGTACCTCTGGTGGGTCTGGTGATGTATTTGAGGCGGTCGACAGGGTAGGGGTTAATCGGGTACGGGGCTGATGGCGACTTGGATGGGGAATCACGGCTGGTTGGTCCCCGATCCCGTGCCCTAGACCCTCAATGGCGGGGAATGGTGAGGGATGATGGTGGTGAAGGAAGATTGTTTACGTGACGCCACCTGTGGTACCTGGTAACGGGTATACCAGCGCTGCGGCCGGCCGCTGAGGTGATGGAGATGCAGCTCAGTGTGGTACAGCTCCCCACAGGTGGAACTTTACCTCAGGGCAGCGGGGATGGATGAGGGGAGTCGTAGTAGCATCTCTGCGGTCAACGCTGTGGGTAGCGGCGGGTAAGCAGGCACACACACACAAGGTAGTCGTTGTTTTGGTACCTTTTACTGATCACCGGTAACAGGTACAGTCCAGAGAAGTAACCAGGTCCCCGGTGCAATTTGGGACTTTTACCTTGGAGAGTTGTGAGACCTCCTCTGTCACTGTGTACGGTGGTTCGGGGCAAGTCCTGCCTGTAACTGAACTCGCCGCTCCTTTTCCCCTCCAAGGGCTTTGCTCTATAACTGACAATGAGGTCCTTCTGTGGGGTCCCTATTCTTTCCTTGGACCCTGGTCCTGTGATTGGTCAGTTTTGAATGTCTCTTAATTTGTTACCTCAGGGGGTTAATTCCTCCTGGTCCTTAGGGGCTTTTCCTGCTGCAGTGGATGCGTAGCAGTCTTGGACTCCGGTGTCCGGGTGAGCTAAAGGGAAGCTTTGTCTGTTCCTTTCTCCTATACCTTCACTGGCCTTCAACCCTCTCCCTAGGGTGCAGCAAAGCTGGGTCAGTGTTCCCTGGTCCTGGGCCTGGATCGTTCCCAGCGACCAGCTCCTCAGTCCTGCTCTCTTCCCTGCCTGACTGGAACTAACTGAAACTATCTGACTCCTCCCCTCAGGCCTGGATCTTTTAAAGGGGATCTGGCTTAAGGCAGCCAGTAGAGCTCCCCCTTCAGGTCTGATGTGGAAGGGGTTGTGTGCTGTGTGTACCAAGGTGTAAATCCCTCCTTGCAGGGGTGCCACATTCCCCCTAGTTAAATACAGTCCTCTGGGACTGAAACATTTTTCAACAAACATATCATAACTATTTACATTTGAAAATTGAACAGAGTCTCAAAATTTAAAAATTTACAAAAACCAGGGATGAATAAGAAAATGGGTAACCAGTCCATACAGCGCTAATCCATCCGCTGCAGGCTGTTAAAAGGGTGTTTAAAAGGGTGCTTGCCACTACCAGTCCTGTGGCTATGGTCCATTTTTAAAAGTAAAAAAAGGAAAAATTCTAAAAAAGTCCAACAGGTAAAGTTTTTGTAAGCGAAAAGTTCAAAAAAAGAACAACAACAAACACTATGGGTGCCTCGGCGTAGGAGTCCTAGGTACTGCAGGGGCCTCTACAGGTCATAAGCGCTGTAGGCCTCCTGGCCCTGGGGTCACCTATTGGCCAAGATTTCGCTCTCCCTAGACAGCTCCTTACGCCAACTCTACTCACCCCTCTTACTGATGTTGTGTACCTGGTTTGGGTTGTTTAACCTACTCTTCACTGTTTTCTGTACACTAGCATTAATACATTTTAAACATATTTACATACTGAACATATTTACATTTTCCCACATTTTACAGCTTATTCTCTGTGCCTGAGTGATGGGTGTTGACCTACGTAATTCTGGTGTAGGATTGGTGAGAGTGGGTCTATGTATCACAGGTAAACTGTGTAACAGTCTGCAACTACTTGATCTCACAGTAGGAATGGCAGGTACACCGATTGCAGGATTCTCTGGTTCCGGTACAACAGGTGGTTCTTCTACTCTTAGCTTTCTACTGCTGGTGGGAACATCAAAGTTGGAATTAAGTATGTACCTTCTATTTGAGGCCAATCTGCTGGTAATTCTCCATTGAGTGTTTGGATTGTCTTTGGCTTCTCTTTCTCAGGTTCTGGACATGGTACATCTTCTTCTGGTTGTAGCTGTTGAGGACACTTCTTTAAAGGGAACCAACCACCTCAGATGACGTGTATAAGCTGTTAATACATGTCCCTGGACCCTATGTACACCATTGCAGCTATGTTTTTGCTAAGAATATTGATAACAGCAAACCGAAATAAACAGTTTATAAACTTACATGATTTAGTACATGAGGGCGTCTCCCTCGGGCTTTAGTACGAGAGGGCTGTGTCTCCAGCAGCTTGAGTGGCTTTCCTCCCCCTCCCTCTCTGTTTGCAGGACGTCACATTAGGGCGTGATATTATCTTGGTGTGGGCGGGCACCCAAGGCAGCTCCTGTCCGTGCACGTCTTCTCAGTGACGTCCTGCAAACAGAGAGGGAGGGGGAGGAAAGCCACTCAGGCTGCATAAGACACAGCCCTCTCGTACTAAAGCCCGAGGGAGACGCCCTCATGTACTAAATCATGTAAGTTTATAAACTGTTTATTTCGGTTTGCTGTTATCAATATTCTTAGCAAAAACATAGCTGCAATGGTGTACATAGGGTCCAGGGACATGTATTAACAGCTTATACACGTCATCTGAGGTGGTTGGTTCCCTTTAAATGATCCCTAGACACTGTTGCTGTTGTTTCGCCATGGTCTTTGCTGATGACACAGGTTTTCTGGTTATCAAATTCAGATGGTAATATAGTGTATGGTTCTTTTGCCCATTGATCTTCTAGTTTGTGCATTCTTCTTTTTTTTTTCAAAACCAATTCACCTGGTGTTAAGGGCGTTCCTTGCGCACTTAAAGTTGGTTTCTTGTTTTTCTCTAGATTTTTGCAGACTTCTCTCAACGCATTCTTTTTTTTTAAACCATTAGATTTTTATTTTTAAAAAATACATGACATACATAAGTACGCCTCACTCAGGGCGAAATACAAAAACATTACAAATATAAAACCGGGGGAAGACAAGGGAAAAGGGGGGAGGGAAAGCAAAGAAAGCAAGGGAGGAGACCATATGCTAGCATATATAATAAGATATGACATTCCATACATATTAGGCAAAACCAGAAATTCCACGGTCACTGCAAAAGGTATGCCGGGATATCAGAGGCTAAAGAGGAAGAAGTCCAGGGGTCCCACCATGAAAGGATCTTATTCTTTTTAGGCAGGGAAGTAGCAGTAAGACTCTCATAGCAAAAATGTAGGTTCAATTTATTAATCAATTCTGACCTAGAGGGAGCAGTAGGGGCCCTCCAATGAGCCGCTATACAGAGTCTGGCGGCGATTAGTACATTTGAAATAATAGGTAAGAGAGGAGAGGGAAGGTCCACTAGAGAGATGCCCAGAAGAGCCAGTTGGCTTGTTAGAGTAAAAGGTAAATGAGTTACCTCAGTTATAATTGTTTCAACCTGACGCCAGAAAGCATCACTGGGGAACACAATTTTTTAGGAGTTAGGTCAGACAACTGTTCTTAATTAATTTTTGGATGCTGAATCCAGAAATGATCTCAGTTTTTCTCTATCACGTCAAGTTTTTGAACTATAGGATTTTTGTCTTCTCAAAAATATGTAAACTACTGTACCTAAAAAGTGTTTTGTTTTTTTTAAATAGTCCAAATATGAACAAAAAATGAAATATATAAGAAATAGGCATGACAAATATGTTTTTTAACACTATCATGTTTTTTACAAACATATATGAGTCGAATTGTAATCAGATAACAAGTCTTATTACAGATATCAGTGCAATTGTGCATCTCTGGCATGTGAGTTGTGGAGGAAAATCTTGACGTGCTAGAAAAAAACTGACTACATTTTTGGAATCAGCATGCCAATTTTAGTATAAATCAGCTCAAAAACCTAACTCAACAGAAAATTTTTATCAAATTGTTCCCCAGTGTTATGGGACACTCCCACCAAACGTGTGCCAAGGTTCTGGAAGAACCACAACCTTTCCAACAGGACGAGTAGGTCGCCAAACGAAGCTTGGCCAATCTCACCGGCGTCATATACCACTGTAAAAGTATTTTCCTTGCTTGCTCCATGTGGCCCACACATGAGGAGAATTTCAACGGGTGAGATAGTGCAAAGGCCCAATCATCTCCCGAAGCATTGAAGGAAAGGACAGATTCCCATGAGTCCATACAAGGAAGTTTATGCTGAACCCCATGGAGCACCAAAGAGTTATACAGAACCGACACCCCATGTGAGATAATAGTATTGGGTTTAAAATATTTTTGACCTGGAGAGTCCGCTATAGTCGGGGGATCCGTAAATATATGCATGTTACGTAGGAGACTATGAAATTGTATAAAGGAGAAATAAACTGAGTCCGGAAGGGAGAAACGGGTCTGCAAAATTGAAAAAGGGAGGACCCCAGATGGACCAAAAAGATCCACAATGTGTTTCACTCCAGCTTGCTTCCAGGGAAGAACAGAAACACCATCGATGACCTCCCTTAAAGCGTCCAGTGAGACATAGCGCACCATGTGGGGAAAAACAACCGGACAAACAGACGCCCAGAGTCTAATAGCGGCAGCCATGGTAAGCAGGATACCCCCAGGCGTGCCAGAGCGTAGAAGGGAGGCCTCCAGTAGACGCCTGAGGGAGCCGCCCGGGGCAAAATGGGATTCAATCCGTAACCAGGGAATGTTAGATACCCCATCCCACCATAATTTGAGAGGTTCTAACATAGCCGCTCTGTAGTAGGCTACCAACATAGGAACACCCAGTCCTCCTCTGGAGCAGGGAAGCACCATCCACTTTCTTTTAATTCTATGTGGTTTGTTATTCCAAATAAAGGCATCTATAATAGATTGAAACATAGAGACGCCTCGAGGGGATGTGGAGGGGCAAACACCTAAATAGATGAATTAGTTTCGGTAATAACATCATCTTGACTACCTGTATGCGTGCCATCCAGGAGAGCGCCGCCTCAGAGAATTTCCCAATTTCTGCCCGAAGGTCCGCAGCAAGGGCCTCACAATTTGCACGAACCAAGTCAGCCAGGCGTGTCAGTTTAATACCTAAATAAGAGAACCCCCCAGGAGACCACATATACTGATAAGTGGTTTGAATCTTAATTTGAAGTGACAAGGGAAGGAAAAGAGGAAAGAGAGTTGATTTAGATATATTAAGCCTGTGATATGAAACTGAAGAGAAGTCTCGTAAAAGATCCGAGATCGCACTTAAGGAGTGCTGCGGGTCAGAGCAGGTGAAGACCACATCATCTGCATACAGGCTAATCTTATATTCAGTGGGCCCGACCCGTATTCCTTTGATGTCTGGAGACTGACGGGCAATGGCAGCAAGAGGCTCCATGATCAATGCGAAAATTAGTGGCGCGAGGGGGCAGCCTTTTCGCGTGCCATTTGAAATGGAGAAGGTTCGGGACTGGAAACCAGAGGCCCGAACTGAGGCACCTGGATTAGAATATGAGGCCATAATGGCTCGAGCAATAATACCTCTGAAATTTACTCAAATTTACTCAATGTCTTCTCCAAATACCCCCAGTGCACCCGATCAAATGCCTTCTCTGCATCGAGTGAAAGGAATGCACTGGGGAGGTGCCTCCTTCTCTACCACATCTAGCAGATCTATCAAACGTCTCGTGCCATCCCTCGTCTGCCTACCCAAGATAAACCCAACCTGATCAGGGTGGATGAGGGAGGGTAAAACTGATAACAGACGATTGGCCCACAGCTTGGCATAAATTTTCACATCTGCGTTAAGCAGTGCGATTGGACGAAAGTTGGAGGGTGTGGTTGAAGGTTTGCCGGGCTTGGGAAGGGTGGCTATTGAAGCCTCCAGCCATTCTAGCCTGATACAGCCAGAATGAGCCCAGTGATCAAAAAGACGTAAAAGGTATGGACCAAGGATAGGAAGAAACTGAGCATAATAGGGAAAAGAAAACCCATCCGGGCCAGGAGCTGAGGATTTTTTAGAATCTTTTATAATTTGAGAGAGTTCAGAAAGCAGAATCGGGGAGTTTAAGGAGGAGAGCTGCGCAGGAGTAATACTAGGGAGGGCTGCCCTTTCCAGGAAAGCAGAGATATCATCAGGAGCAAGGGCGTATCTAGGGAGGTGCAGCCGGATCCTTTGCCCCCGGGCGCAACTCAGAGGGGGGGCGCCGCCACCCCCCCCCGCCCCGCTCCTCACTCCTCATCAGCAATCCTGACAGCAATCCCGCACCCCTCCACCCCGCTCCTCACCTACTCTGGGTGGGGGCGCCGAAATAGATCTTTGCCCGGGCGCCACGGAACCTAGTTACTCCGCTGATCAGGAGAGGGCTGGGGCACCGAAGAATCCTCCCGCAGATTATAAAGATCAGAGTAGTAAGAGGCAAATTCATTAGCAATTTGGATTGGATTATAGGTTTTTGATGAGTCTGATCTGGTGAGAAAGGGAATCCTAGCCTGTGATTCTCTCTTTTTGACACGCCTGGCTAACAGGGCACCCGCACGGTCTCCCATGGCATAATAATTAGCCCCGGTTTTCCGAAGTGCATTGGCTGTGGATCGAAGCAGTAACTGCCGGACCGTCAGGCGGGCCTTGGTAAGGTCTGAAAGCAAGGCAGCAGAAGGGGTTGTTTATGCTGGGACTCCAAATGTGCAATCTCAGACAAAGCATCCTTTAAAGTCTGCGTGTATTTACGCAGCAATTTTAAGTAGGTGGCCACGCATGACTGCCTTGTGTGCGAACCACAGTACATCTGGTTGTGTCTCTGGTAGATCATTATTACAAAAGAATTCTTTGAGGTAGGAATCTAAAAGGGAAACATTAGACTGGTCAGTCAATAGTTGAGTGTTTAAACGCCATTGTGAAGGGGGGGAAATGGCCAACGGATCCTCAAGTGAAACTGTCACTGGAGCATGGTCTGACCACGAAATATTACCTATTGACGCTGCAGTGAGTGCAGAGAGCCACATCATCTACCAGGATATAATCAATCCTGCTATAAGTTGCGTGCCTAGATGACATATATGTGTAGTCTCTCTCACCGCAATGAAGATATCGCCAAATATCATGCAGACCATGGAGACGGACAAGGGGACCAGCTTCACCTCTGGAAGTTGAGGAAACCGAGCAATCCAATACTCTTGATATAGGGACATTGAAATCACCTGCTATCACTTTATGCCCATGGTGAACGCCCTCAAGGATCTGCAAGGTGGTTTTAAAAAATTTAAGTTGGCCAATGTTGGGTCCATAAACCGAGGCTATCGTAAAGGGGGCACTATTAATGGTACATAAAATTATCAAATATCTGCCATAAGAGTCCGAAATTGTTTGAACCAGCTGAAATACCACATCTCTACTAATAAATATCGCGACTCCAGCTTTTTTCGTGTCTCCTCCTGCAAAAAAACGGTGAGGGAACATATCAGATTTCATTCTAAAGTTATCCTGTTCTACCAGGTGAGTCTCCTGAAGACAGATTATCTGATGACGCATTTTACAGAGTTGACGCCAAACCATAGCTCTCTTACACGGGGAATTGAGCCCATTAACATTCTGGGAAAATACAGTGACACTCATGGCGGTTCATAGAGAACAACGTGTGATATCATCTACATTTGTCGCTGAGATAAAGCAAATGATCACCTGGAGTAGCTTAAGGGGAATTAAAGGGAAAGAAAGGGAGGGGACAAACAGACAAAACCAACAAACAAGGAACATAGAAACAATGTCCATTCAGACAGAGACAAAAAAAGTCAACAAGGGGCCAAAGCTGACAAGTCAGCAAACACGTGGACCTACAATCCACAAAAAGTAAAAATAGTAGGCGGAAAGGAGAAAAAAGAAAGTCCTATTCCGAAGGAAGAAAGGATCCGACCAGGACCAGCTGTGCAAGAGTCCCTTCAAGCGACCTCCCATTCAGGGTCAACATGATGAGCAGCAGCAGAGAGACCATCCGTCTCAGCGTGTCCAGAGTCTTTTGAAGCAGGGGACTCCGGGGGGATGAAGCCCCAGCGAGCTAGATTTTTGGCGGCTTGATGGGGGGTAAGGCAGGTTGTGAAAGTACCATCCTTCTTTATAAAAACTGTAGGGTAGTATCCCATTCGGTATTGAATCTCTTTGTCTCTCAAGATGGCAGTATGCGGGGCAAAGGCACGACGCAATGCCAGTGTGCCTGGGAAAGGTCTGGAAAAACCTTGATGGAAGCAAATTTCTCTGGCAATTCAGGGAAAACCCCGTAGAGCATAAGGAACTCCTCTTTTACCTCGAAGAAATGGGCACGAGCAAGCACATCCCTGGGTAACAGAGGCTGCCAGGCTGGGAGGTTTGCGGAGGCATGGATTCTGTCTATTACCAACAATTTTTTGTCTGTTTGGGGAAGAACAGTCTTTATAAATTCCTGCAAGAAGGCTCTCAGGTCTGGGGCTGAGACGATTCATCCACCCCCCTTAGTTTAACATTGTTCCTCCTGGATCTATCTTCCAGATCCAGGGTTTTTGACTGGGTCTGTGGAGCTCGCTTATCCAGTGCCTCATGAGCATCCCAGGGCTGTTATGTGATGCCACCAACTCTGCCATCTTTCTTTCAAGATGATCTGTGCGCCCCCCCAGGTCCTCCACCTCTGATCTTAGAGAGGCCACCATGTTGCGCATGTCCTCCTGCAGGGAGGAACGCAGCTCCCCCAGCAAAGTTTTGAGAGAGAGGAGGTGAGAGGGGCCTCTGAAGCGCCAGCATCAGCGCCACTCATATCTGCTGCAGGGAGAGTTCGCCGGGCGCGCGCGCAGCTCTGGGAGACTGCGGCGCCATTTTAGCTTCTTGTGCTAGGTGTGGGGGGGCACAAAGAAGTCCAGAATCCTCCGGGCCGGGTCGCGGGATCCCGGTTTGCTTTTCCCCATGTGCTCACCTGAGGTTAAGGCACCGGAGGAGGCAGAGCAGGACTGCAAGGAGGCAGCTGGGAGCTTGATAATAGCCGCTTATGTGTGATCCTGGTCTAAGCGTCCTAACACCATCAGAGGTTAGGACACGCCCCCTCTCAACGCATTCTTGTATTTTCTGGTATTGTTCTTTTCTACGAGTATGCCAATCTGCATCTGTAGTATCTTCTTCAGGAACTACTATGCTTATCTCAAAGTCTACTGGCAATTTTCCTGGTCTTGCTTTCATGAGGTATGCAGGAGTACAATTTGTTGAACTTACTGGGATGTTGTTGTAGATGCCAACAAGATCTGGTAATTCTCTGGCCATTGGTTTCGTTCTTCTAAGGGCAGAGTTTTCAGCAATTCAATTACCACGTGATTCATCTTTTCACACATTTCATTAGTTTGAGGATGGTAAGATGTGGTGCAAATTTTCTTGCATCCGTATAGGCGACAGAACTCTTGAAATATTTCCACTTCAAAGGCAGGACCTTGGTCTGTCAATACCTGTTCTGGATAACCATGTGGTCTGCAGAAATAAGCTTGAAATGTTCTTGCTGCTGTCTCAGCTGTTAAGTCTTTTACTGGAGCTACCACAAAGAAATCTGGACTAGTGGTCTACCATGGTAAAGCATAGGTGTAGCCTGATTTGCTGGGTGTGAGTTTGACATGATCTAAGGCTACCAGTTCTAATGGTTGTTTGGTGATGATAGGCTGGAGTGGGGTTTTCTGGCTGTTACGGTCTATTCTTCTTAATAAGCATGGTCCACAATTTTTACACCATCTCTCTATGGAGGCCCTCATGCTGATCCAATAGAATCTCTCACGTAACAATATTTCCAGTTTTCTCCATCCAAAATGTCCTTGCTCCGTCATGGTACGCTTCCAAATACCATTTCGACATCTCCCTTTGGAACCATAAATTGCCATACCATTTCATGCGTTCTTGAGTTGATATACCGTCTGCAACAATTGACCTTGATAGATGAATAACCGGCTTCTTTCTTTCCACAGGTAGTGGGCCTCTGGTGGAGCATTCTTTTCAAGTTGAGAATGCGGTTGGGTTACAGTATTAACTTCTTTACAAGAATCACTGACGCATCACTGTCTTGAGTCTCCGTTTCCCTCCATAGTGAGGCAACAGGTTTAGTGCAACAGTCTGACCGTTCTGGTAGATGTGATCTTCAGCCATTTTCCATTTTCTACTTTTATGGAAAGCTGGGAGTTCTATTTCCTCTTAGTCATCCTCTTCTTCTTCAAGTCCTATAGATGTACTTGAGGGTTTCTGGAGAGGGCATCAGCATTTGCGTTGTTGCGGCCTGCCCTGTATTTGATGGTAAAGTCATAGTTTGATAGTCGGCCATCCAGCATTGCTCCAATGCACCAAGCTTCGCGGTATCCAGGTGTGTTAACGGGTTATTATCCATGAAGACGGTAGATTTCGAGCTGCCAGGTAATGCTTGAACCTTTCTGTTATAGCCCAGACCAAGGCCAAAGGAGCTCCAACTTAAAGGAACTGTAGATTTCCGGGTTCCTCTTGGTGGGTCGAAGTTTTATGCAAGTTTTCAAGCAACGGAACTAGGGACTGAAGACGTTGCTAAGGCACCACCTATAAGGGGATAGGGCCTTATATACACATAGTCTCTCAGCAATAGGCTGAGAGGCACTTCAGGTTAAGGGTGTACTGGCCCTTTAAATCGTAAAGGAGTGCGGCGCGCAACCTAAGCATGCTCTTGAAAGCCATGCTCAGAGGACACATGCTCCTGGAGGAGAAGGAAGCTAGGAGGTAATTCGAGACCGCAGGTAGGGTGAGCAACAGATGTAGAGGACATAGCACGGGGATGGGCAGACCTAAAGGGGTCGCGCGATGGGCACTGGCCTCCCTGCCAGTGGAGACCAGCCCCACGGCCATAACAGGATGGGCAGACCGCACAGAGCCGCATGATGGACACCGACATCCCTGCCCACTGGAGGCCGGCCCTGCAGTGAAAAGCATGACAGATATATAAATACACAGAAAAATGTTCAAAAAATATGAGTTTTTGTTGAGTTGATAGAGTTCAGGTGGTAACGTCACCTTTCAAATTGACATGTATATTAATTCATGCATTCTCTCAGAGTCTGAGACCAGAAATTTGCAGCCAAAACACGCTGTATTTTATTACTTTGTTATGCTTCTGCTGTATTCTATTACTTTGTTATAATTCAATAAAACCACTTTTTTCTGAAACCACTGGACTCACATACGACATATTTATTTTGGAGCCTCTGATCCAGTGACCTTTGAGCTTTCTAATACATTTCATTTAGAGGAGAACCAGGAGGCAGCAGGACGGGCTGCACACATTCGGTGCATTTCTGTATTTGAGTCCTGCCATTGCAGGTGAGAGTTTTTCCATTATACCTTTGGTATCATCTATTTGTCTGTGTACTACTACCAGTGGTGGACACTAACAGAAGAGGGCCCCTGTGCAAGAACAACATACGGCCCCTTTGCATTTAAACTGTTCAATATAATGTATAATTCCGTGTTTTGGAGGTAGAAGTAGCCCCCTTACCGCATGGGCTCCTGTGTGACTGCACAGGTTACACTGATGACATGTCTACCCTGACTACTACACTTAGTGCTATTGTTTTCCCCTTCTTGTTTTCTCCAATTTTCTTATGTGAGGTCTATGCAGGTCCAGTTTTAGACTTAGCATTACAATTATGTGGCACCCCAGGGGTTAAAGTGCCACAGAAACAACACAAAGGGTACCTTTACACGCCGCTACTGGATGGTGGAAACAACCGGGTACATCACGTGCACGAGCATGCCCAAACGGTTGAAAACGGTAAACGCACCATCTTTACACGCCGCAACTAGGTGCGCTACGGTAGGTTACATCTATCTCAGGATACACCGCCGGGTGCCACAAGTAACCTTCTGTAACTAACCTCACCTCCTTTACACGCCTCTATAACCAGGTAATATGGGCGGAACAAAGGCAGCAGGGACAACACATAGGCGTGCCACAGTCCTTCACGCTGCGCACAAACGACAACCATTGGCCAACACAAGAGTGTTTTGATTGGGCACGACGCGAAGGGCGGATGGCGGACACGTGACGTAGGAGTGTTCGGACTGTGGCACGGAATAAGCGCTTGTGAGATGGCGGAGTGTGATGGAAGAGCCAATCGTAACGCAGCATCTTCCACCAATGAACGCTGATGGGGCGCGGTAACCCGGAGCCTGTGTTCACGCCTCAGGTACATCGCATGGTGTGGCAACAACCCTCCTGTTCCTTCTTTACACGCCGTGACAGCCCGTGACAGCCCGTAACCGTCCCCTTGAAATCAACCTGTTTATGAGCACTGCTCGGAAACAGGTTCATGAGGTGACGGGTGGATGTAACCTACTTTACATGCCGCTACTTCGGGTTGATTTGGCGGTGCAAGATACATTTCTCTCATGTACCCGGTTGTTTCCACCATCCAGTAGCGGCGTGTAAAGGTACCCAAAGGGTTAACTCCCCACACAACACCTGACACTGTACTAGCACCTCTAGGCCAGAAGGGGAAGCTAAAGCCGCTCCCTTATATATTCTGGGTCAGGAGGAAGTAGTTAGTTCAGTTCCTGGGAGAACTGAGAGACTGTAGTGTAAAGAGGCTGCCTCAGGCTTCTCTATAGTCTGCTCCTCGATTCCAGGCCTAGCAAGGGTCTGAGGGAAGGAGTGCAAGAAACAGAGGAACACATCTGGGAGACTGAGTGACTTCACAACTCGCCCCAGAGCAGCGCAGAGACCGGATACCGGATCCGAAACTGTGACTGACACATGCAGCACAGTAAACACCGGGATAGTGGAGGTTGTAGATCTACACTGTACCTCAGCGAAGCAACTCGGCAGGGTCAGACGCACACGGAAAGACTCAAGTTGCCTAGCAAAAGGGGTACCTGTGAGGAGAGACAGTGCCAGCAGCTCAGCTAAAGCAGCAACAGGGCCACATACACAGCGCAGCAGTGGGAAGCTGAGGACCCGGACAGGGTGGGAGCAACCCGGCCCGGTACAGACTCCATGGACAGTTCTCTGCTAAAGAACATCTGCAGTAAAGACTTGGAAAACTGTGTGTATTCGAGCCCTAATTTTCCTCACAAGCAGCCACCGTCTCCACTATCATCCCTTTCCTGCAACATCTGTAGCATCCATCATAGACTTTAACTACCACTGCCCCGGGGAACCAGGCTCTACCTGCGGAGAGCCGTTCCATCTACAGCTGCCAAACATCATCCCTGGAGGTTCTGCAGCGGTGGTCACCCTGACCACAACCCGTGGGTGTCGTCACGACAAACTCCCCTGTAAATATCCCCCCATTTACTTGCGGAAGCCGGGACACGGTCAGGACCAGGACCTCTGTGACATCCCCAACTGTACCCGGTCCGGTACCGAGTACCCCGTCCCAGTGGGCTCCACAATTACTTTGGAAGAAATACTATTTGTGGCAGCCAGACTGCAGGGGCGCCACATTTGCATCAGGCAATGTGCTGCTGAGAAAAATACTTTTTATACACATGCATATTACATACACATATGTATGCACACCCATACTAGTGCATCTCAAAGAATTAGAATGTCATCAAAAATCAATATAATATTACCTTGTTTTAGGCGTTTCTGGGATTCCCGAAACTCGTTGACTAATGAATCAATATTATATTCACCTGTAAGGCACACCAATGTGTAGGGGCGGTGATGTGGATCCACTGGACCACCGAAGAGGAGGTGACCCGTGACAGGAACAGGCAGGAGATGCTGGTTGTGATTAAGCACTTTAATGAAGGCTCTTGCCAGTACAGCAGTGAATGATGCAAACGTATAGGTCAAAGTCTATGAGGGGCTTGCACGGAACTTAGGGCTGTGAGGCAACTGGGAGACAGTCCAGGAGATGAGATGCCGGAGGTGGAGACACAGCACTCAGGCCAATGGAATAAGCACTGTAGACTGGAGTAACCTCTGGACAGGCTCATGCAGGTGTAGCGGTTCCGAGGCAACACGGCGAGACATCACTGGATGGACAGGTGACGTACTGGCGGAATGGTCCAGGCCACAGGTACACATGGCAAGCTCTATGGCAAGATAAAGAAATAAGCAACAGGGAATTGCAAAGATGAAGTCTAAAGCAGGGACCTGAAGGAAAGCAACACAACTATGGACAGGCGGTGTTGCTCAGGCACCTCCCTAAAGGGGGTGGTGCCATATATAGATGTAGCTAATCAGAAGAGGCAATTAGGTGAAAGGAGCATCAGGTGTACGGCCCTTTAAATCTAAGTAGTAGGCGGAGTGTGTCCCCTAAGCACACTCCTGAGGCTCAGCATGCAGGATGCAGGCCTCGGGAGCAGAAGGAGATAGAAGAAGGTATGAGACCGACGGCAGCATGATTAAGGGGACCAGGGAGCCGCATAGGGGAACGAGCAGACAAGCAGGAAACTGCGTGATTGGCACCGGTCTCCCTGCTCAGTGGAGACCGGCCCCGCAGTAGTGGGTAGGCAAACGGAGGACCCTGGGCTGCGTGTTGGTCACCAACCTCTCAGCCCAGAAGAGGTCGGTGCTGCAGCTTGATGTCTCGTGGAATACGGCAGCACGATTTGTAATCCCTTCATCTTCCCTACTTTACTTTCCTGAGATAATGACCTTTGGGTTTTCATTGGCTGTAAGCCGTAATCATCAACATTAACAGAAATAAACACTTGAAACAGATCCCTCTGTGTGTAATGACTCTATATAATATATGGGTTTCACTTTATGTATTGAATTAGTGAAATAAAGTAACTTTTTGATGATATTCTAATTCATTAACATGCACCAGTACATTCACACACTATAGAGGACTTACCATGTGTCTCCTATTCAATTCTTTTGGACTCTTACATTACTTTCACATGACTGTAACCTGGTTTAATAAAAAGTTTCTTGATTTTTTACCAAAAATCATATTTGGTGGAGAAGACGTAAATACTTATTTCTCACCCAACAAGTTTAAAAAAAGAAATCCTGAAATACGAGAAAACACTTGTCAAGATCTGATATTTCAAAACGTCAAATTATTACGACCGACTGGACAGGTGACATTCTTATCAATGATGAAGTCTATATAAAGCGAGGGAAGAAGACGAGTTGGTCTCATCATAAAGAGAGAAGGAAAGGTAAGAGAACGCTCATGGGAAATTAGAAGCAAAAACTAAACATGTACGGGTGGATTTTTGGTAGCTGATCTGTGCCGTAAATGCTGATCACTTACATGTCAGTGTGATGTAGCGGCTTGCTGCATTATAAATATATATGCTGGGTCTTGTAGTTCAGCAAGTTTCAGTAATGCATTATGCTGGGACTTGAGGTTCCACAGGTTCAGGTAATGCATTACAAGTGCAGGACTGCAGGTGAGCCAAAAGACGGGGGCGTGTCTGGGTAAAGCTGATTCCTCACACACATGGGTGTCTGAGGGAATATAATTATGTGATTACCTGAATCACATGTCTCTGCGTGTCAGGAGCAAGAGCTACCCTGGAAGACTTATGGCCAGGAGGCCAGATCTAATGCTTAGGAGCAAGCGGCTTCTAGGAAAGCATGAGGTTCAGAGACCATGGGACCCCTCTCTTGCTTGGGACCAACTGGGGCCCTGGAAGGAACCTGAGGACTTACTCTCTGTGCTTGGAGTAACCGTTATCCTGGAACGCACCTGGTATGGAAGCGTGGAAACATTCAGTCTTGGAAGGTACGCGACAAGGAGACCACAGGGATATTCAGGAATCCACAGTCCTGCTATTGATCTGGAACTGACAGGTGTTGGAGATCCTAGAGAGGCAGTTCCTTACTGAAACTGGCAGGAGTCAGTGAATGGGGCTGGGAATGCGCCTGTAAGTTAACCATGAGTCTATAAATACTATGCGAATACCACCAGGTGGGTGTATCCGCCATTAGAACACACTGGTATGTCAGTAATGTTACATTGATGTAAATGAACTGTGCACCATATGTGATTTTGATATCTTAATAAACTGCTGGACTGTATTTTACAGAAAAAAGGGCCTGTTTGCCTCAATCCTGCTACCCTTTGAGTGTCCCCTAACACGCTCAGTGAGCAAATCACTACAGCCGTCATTTAATAACCTCTTTCATTTGGCCAACCGAGCTTCCAATGTACACAGAACAATCGGTAACAATTCATTCTGTGCCCACAGAACATTATTCTTAGCAGCATAGATGTTATTTACTCAAAATGATCTTTTACATAGAATGATGATATTTAATGAAGACCTGTCACCAGGTCACAATTGTCATTTTTCTCTCATTTTAACCCTGCTGCTCTCCTGAGTATTCAGATTTTTTTTCAAGGCTCACAGGATTCTCTGGGGTCGTGCATTTAGGCTGATCTGCAATATTACCCCGTCAGGCAACGCCCCTTTGGTAAAGTCCATCAAAAGTAGCACTGAAGAAAAAACCCAACTGTAGGACATACCGGTATTTAAAAAAAAAAATTAAATGCTATACTCAGGGGAAAGAGAGAATAAAGTAAGAGCAATAACTCATATAACGTGCCTGTACCCGGGTGGTAGTAATGGAGAAAGGGGTTAGGTAGTAGGATGGCAGTGACAGGCAAAAGGCAATCAGGGGACTAGGCTGACCTTTAGACTGAGGGTCCCTGGCTGGTCCTGTTCCCAGAAATACCTCTAAAGGTGACGATGTCTGGGCCACCACCCTTGCCCTGCTCCTGACCAGCCCTAGGCTAAAATCCCCTCAACTCCACCCAGGGACTGGGATAAGCACAGCAACTTCCAGAGAGATGGCAATCTCAACATAGCTACACTGCAAGAAGACTCCGGCAGAAAACCACTCGGCATCAGCACAGATCAAGGTCTTTGCGGGGAATTGACTCTAACACCGAAACAAGCTGATGTGTCATGGGACTACTTAAAGGCTAGGGGGATGGAGAACCACATTAGCTAATTCACTCAGCAATTACAACTAGTACTGTAGAGCCACGGAAGTTAACCTGTGGCGCCACTGTGACCATGGTGGCCACATAGGGAACTGTAGCCAGGCAGGAAGATAGACGGTTTGTACACCAAACACCCTCATGGACACACACACACCACTAGAGGCGGCACCCAACCCGGAGCCCGGGACTCTAGGTGGGCAAGGGGTGGTGGGTTTAGAGGAAAGTGGGTGGGAATGTAGGTCAGGTATCAGAAAGCTCAAATAGAGGAGAAAGAGGAGGAAGGAGTTAGTAGGCCAGAGTGAGCCGAGCAGCACAGACATCAGAAAGACAGAGACACGTCCCGGTGGGATTGGGCTTTATGGAGATGCAGAATCCACAGAGTCACAGAAACCATGGAGAGAAAGCTCGTCCATAGCCAGCATCCCAGGAACGTGTGAGGAAAGAGACCGGACCGGTATCACTGGGTCCGAGGAACACGGCAGCACCGACCAACTACCGGTGGAGTAGTTTTCCCTAGTGTGGACTGGAGTCACACGGGTTAGATGGAGTCTGGTAATGCCTTGCAAGATAGGGTTACTGCAGACTAGGCACACACCAGAGTGTCGGCTCTGAGGCGTTCCCAATTTCTCAGACTTATCAGTTTGTCAGTGTGAAACCTGGCTTCTGTTGTTGTCTGTTTTCTGGGTTTGTCAACTAAGGTACACCACGGGTTCCACCATACCACCTGGGATCCACTTGCAGCGACAATTGCATCTCCGCTATCATGGACATTTATACAATTTAATGTTTTGCATAAATAAAGTAAGAAAAAAAAATTATGGGAGACTCCTCCCACTTTTTTCATGTTCACTGGCCGAGAGTCACGGCATTGTGGGTCTGAGCCCAGAAGATGTGAGCAGCAGGATGGATTGAATGCATGGTGAGGCATATACCGTATGTGCTTTTTTTGTAAAGTTATGTCTACATACTGTCCCCATGCTTTTTTAACACTGTTTCAGCCTTTTTACAGCCCTCCCAGACCTCATTGTTGGGTCCGGCAGAAAATTATGTTTTCCATTGTCTTTCATTATATTCGCTATTTGGAACAAATATGCGAGTATTCCAAAGTGTAGATAAATGTTCCAGCTCAACCAAATGCTCTCTGCAAATCCACCTGGAGCTCAGACACCAGCCTCGCCTTGGCATTTGCAATCGAAAGAAGTATGTGGTCAGAAAAGTTGCCAGACTTAGTGGACTTATACAATCATATTCCTGTGAACTTCACCAACTGTACTCCTGCCTACCTGATGAGGGCAAGACCTGGCAAGCTGCCCTTTGACCTAGACATGGGAGTGCTGAAACCTGAGACAACCCACCGGATGTAGATTGGGATACAGAACGTCAACAACAGTACTGTAAATTGCAAAGTGCAAGAGTGCATAGAGAAAAACCTGTCTTAAGCAAGAGAAAGCTAACCTGCAGTTCCCTTAAAACCTGGAGAACAAGTCCTGTGACCAGTGGGAGGCAGATCCATATACCGTATTGCCTTAAATTTTAATAATGCCAAAGTCTGCTTAATCAGTAAAGACGGAGCAGAGACCTCAGCGGCAGTTTCAAGAGATCATCTAAAGAAATGCCCTGAGCAACTAAGGTACAGAGAAGAAGTTCAAGATATACCTCAGCCCACAGAACAAAAGGAAGAGATGATTCATACTGTTCTAGGAGACTTTCCCAAATCATGGACACAGATAAATGGAGCAATCGTAGTACCTGTACTGTCTTTTCCCCAGCTTATCGTCCCTGAACCAGCTGAGACTCAAGAATCACCTGAAGAACCACCTGCTCAAGCACCAGTTGCCCCACCCACAGTGAAACACAGAATCAATCCCCTGCTAGTGGCGAGCCTGTCATGCCCATGGTAATTCTAAGGAGTCGTAGAAAACTGCCTAGCCTACCTGTGAGACATAGGCCTACCTGCAGTACAGTCACTAGTGGGTCCGCGAAAGACACAGTAGATCAGGCTAGGTAATTAGTAGAAACACCTGTGCTGTGAAGATACCAGTGCAATACCCAAGCTCAAGTCCCTGTTAGATACCAAGACTAAGGTGTAAACCAGGTTAAAGTGTAAATATGTTTTGTTTTCATGTAACTATGTAAATAAGCAACCACCAAGTGTACTATGCCTACAGGACTTACTGTATGAACTCTTGAGCATTCTTAAACATTTAATTTAAATACGGACCAATAAGCCACATGACTGTTTGTGGTCAATCCAATCTTGTATAACGTTCATCATCAGCCAACAGTGGAAGGACCAAGCGCCATAGTGACTGTGTTTTTCAAATTTTATAGGTATTTGAAATATTTCATTTTTGAGACTCTGTACAACTTTTCTATTGCTATTTCTAAAAATATTTCCTCAGTCCAGGAGTACTGAATTTCACTGGGGGGAATGTGACACCCCAGAGTCCAGTTGCAACAATGGCATTGTGGACAGTGTCTTGGTCTGAACCTGCAACTACCATTAAAGGTAATGGAGACTACTTACTGTGTGTCTGTCAGTTATTCTGCGCCCTCAGTCCTGCACCCAACGGCCTAACACCACCATAGACTTTACCGGTTGCCCTGGGGAACCACTCCACCTGTGGGGAGCGACATCACCTTAACTGTGTCTCCATCATCCCCAGAGGTCCCACACCACAGCGTCGGCCATCAATTGACGAACATCACGGGTAGGTGGCGTCACTACTATATAATCGTCTAATGGTCTCTGTCTGTCACGGAAATCGTGCGCCAGACAGAGGCCGCTCATTGGTGGCCGCCGGAGGCCACAGGTAGCCGCCGCTGTGCAGCTTCTTTTTTTTTTCTGTTTATGTCTAATATGTGGAGTTGCTGGCTCTGCAGCTGCACCTAGCACCCTCATCGCCCCCAGGTGGTCTGAGGTTGAGATGGTGTCCACCCACTTAGAAGTGGGATAGGGAGAACAAGGAGGACAGGGATGTCAGCGTAGAACTCATCAGACCTGGGGTCACCGTGGAGTGGTTGATGAGCAAACAGATATTGGCCAATATATATGTACCAAGAACCCCAGCAAATAAAAAGATGAGAATATTGAGTTTTTTGAAAAAAATTTAAGTTTTTAAATTTTTTCCTCATATATAAAGCACTTATTATGCTTATTAGCATGTGTACATTTTTGGTAGTGCTGAGTGCTGCAGTGAATTTTTTCTGGTTGTTTGTTCCAGCATCGCAGCTTGCACCAGTTCACACTATATCTTGAGTGTTGTGCAGGTTTTTTTTTTTGTTTGTTTATTTATATGCATATATATATATATATATTTATACGGTATTAGATTTTAGTTATCGTATTTTCAATATGTATTTTCCACCAGATCTCTACACTCTACAGAGGATTGAACAATGGCTCACATTCAGGGGATGAAGATGCAGAATATCTGTAAGTATATAAAGTGTTCACTAGATTCACTATTGAAGGGTTGTTCTGTAAATACAATATATTACTTATCCACAGAGTATAGGTGATAAGTGTATAATTGCTGCAGATCCAACTGTTGAGCCCCCACCATTCATAAGAATGGGGGTCCCAAAATTTCTTGTGTGAATGGACCAATAGTGAGTAGGCTCCATTCACCATTGAGTGGTGGTTGCCCATGCTTACTAGGTCTCCAATCGCATAACTTTGGGCTGCAGTTCTTGGGACTGATGGAATCTACCATATAGTCTGTTTCCTCGAAAATAAGACATCTCCCGAAAATAAGACCTATTGGGGATTTTGTTAGGCTGCTAAATATCAGGCACCTCCCAAATGTAGGCCATAGCACAAAAATAATTTTTAAAGGCATGCCTGCCGACTAGAGGAGCAGAGCATGCAGCTGTGATGGATACCATATGGTTCCGCTATTGCCGAAGCCCGCCACTGCTTTATTCATTCCTCCAATGTATTCCTCCTGTATGTACGGTATCTGGGCGCCGCTCACTGTGGATGTACGGTAGTAAGTCGACTGCCAATCAGGCGACGGCTGCTGGGGTCTGATTGGCCAGCGCATTACTGTACATGTTCTGTATGTATGGTACCCGGGCGCCGCATAGATAGTATGGATACTGTACATACAGGAGATGTACAGTAATGCGCTGGCCAATCAGACGCGAGCATCTGTCGAACCCACTGGGATGGGGTACCGGACCAGGTCTGCTACTGGGGATGTCATGGGTGGTCCTGGTCTGGACGGTGTCCCAGGCCTGGCAACAGTAAGGGAAATATTTACAGGCGATAATGTCAGTCGTGACGCTACCCACGGCTTGTGGTCAACAAGGGGGACCACCGCTGCTGCAGAACCTCCGGGGATGATGTTATAGCAGCTTGGGATGGTATAGTTCTTCGCGGGTAGAACTTGGCTCCCCGGGGCAGTGATTTAGTTAGAGTCTATAGTGTAGTGTAAGCTGGTAGTGGATGCAATACACTTACTGTCCTGCTGCTGCAGCTTCCCTTTCTCCAGGGTCCAGAGCTGACAGGCTCTGGCTCTCCAGTTGCAGGCTGTGTTCCTCTGCAGACCTGTTTAGAGGGAATCATGTGCAGGCAGAATCATGCAAGGGAGTCAGAGTCAGGGTTCACCATGTTTACATCTTAACCTTCTCTCCGTTACAGTTCACAGTCACAGTTTATAGTCTTTACACGGGCATAACTCTCCCCTCCGGGTTCCTTTACTCTCTGCAGCCAGGCTGTTCCTTCTATGACCCCTCACTCGTTCTCTGTCCTTTCCAGGCTTTTGACTCTCTCTTGCTCACTTGGTGTGTGTGACTCCGGACAGTATGGCGGTGGCTCGGACCCCTGTGGGCCCTCCGGGTTGCCACTGAGCAGCCTGTCCTTTGGGGTGGGAACCCTAACATGTAGCCAGAGTCCCCCGTCGGTTGTCTGGGGATACCGGGTGGATCAACGGTCCCCTCCAGAGCCGACACTCTGCTGCTAGCCTAGCCTCCAATAGTCCTCCTGGGTGAGGCTCTACCAGGCTCCTTCTAACCCTGTCTTTGGGTTCAATAGGAGGGCTACTCCGCCTGCAGTCTGCCGTCTCAGCCGGGTTTCTAGGGCCCAGTATCACTGGCCCTCTCGTCCCTCACACTCCTGGGGTGCTGGCTCCGGGTGGGCTTTCTCTCACTGGGCTCACACTGGCTCTCCAGATTCTGCGCTCCTTCCACCCCACTCTTCCAGGATATGTGCTTCTGTCTTTGCATCTCATCGGGCCTACTGACTCCTTTCTCCTCCCCCTGCTCTACATCTACCCTCTGTCACCTGACCTGCTTGCTGGTCCACCCACTGTCTCTAAACCCACCACCCCTTGCCTGCCTAGAGTCCCAGGCTCCGGGTTGGGTGCTGCTCTCTAGTGGTTGTGTGGGCTATCTGTGAGGGTGTTGTGGTGCAACTGTCTTTCCTCCTGCCTGGCAGCAGTTCCCTTTGTGGCCTCCTGGTCGCAGGGGCGCCACACATCCATCGCCTGATGTACTACCATACATCCACGCTGAGCAGCGCCCAGATACCGTACATACAGTAGGTATGAATAAAGCAGCAGTGGGCTCCGGCAATAGCTGTACTGTGTGTGCATGTATGTCTTGGGGATGCAGATAAATGATGGTTGCTGTAGGGGGATATTAGAGGATGATGGGGGCTGTAGGAGGAAAGGCGGGGATGATGGGGGCCGCAGATGGATAATGGGGATATTGGGGGATGATGGTTGCTGCAGATGGATGATGGGGATATTGGGAGATGATGGGGATTGCAGATGGATGATGGGGGCTACAGGGAAAATTGGGGGATGATGGGGGCTGCAGATGGATGATGGGGGCTGCAGGGAATATTGGGGTATGATGGGGGCTGCAGATGGATGATGGGACTGCAGGGGGAATATGGGGCTATTGGGAGATGATGGGGCTGCAGATGGATCGTGGGGCTATAGGAGAATGATGGGGGCTGCTGGTGGATGATGGGGGCTGCAGATGGATGATGGATGGATGGATGATGGGGGCTACAGGGGGATATAGAGGGATGATGGGGCTGCAGATGGATGATGGATGGATGGATGGATGGATGGATGGATGGATGACGGGGGCTGCAGGGGGATATTGGGGGATGATGGGGGCTGCAGATGGATGATGGATGGATGGATGATGGATGGATGGGAGTTGCAAGGGGATATTGGGGGATGATGGGGGCTGCAGATGGATGATGGATGGATGACACAGTTTGGTTATGCGGGTTTGCCATGTCAACTACTGTACAGTATAGAACGCTCATTTTTTTTTGTTCAACAATAAATGTGAATTCTTCTTCATAGAAAAATAAGACATCCTCTGAAAATAAGACTAAGCACTTCTTTGGGAGCAAAAACATTTGGCGTGTGGTGCAACAGGGAGGCCCTAGCAATAGGGAGAGAGGAGTGACCACGTAACACTCACCGGAGTCTCAACTCTGCGCTCCCTATCGTCCCTAGACAGGTCGTTCGTCTCATGCTTAGGCCTTATTTGACCCTGGCCCAAACATTACAAGTGAGTAAGACAGCAAGACACAAGTCTTGCTACTGTAATAATACAATGCGGGGAGAGAGACAAACAAGAGGTCAAAACACAAACAAAGGAACTCTACAGCTTCTCTAGAAAGGGATTTCACAGCTTCTACTGGGAAGAACTCCACAGCTTCAACTGGAACAACATCACCAGAGAGGTCAGCATAGAAGATCTATAACTGGCATAGGAGAGAGCTAGGAGTGAGATTAAATATGAAAGAAAGTGATCATAAGGTGCATAAGCTGATATTAAAGCTACAAGGATTCAAAGTTGGGAAAGAAACTCTTAACCCTTTCAAACACTAATGGCCACTTTACACACGGCTACATTTCTAGCTTATCCACAGGTAACTTACTGGCTGCAGTGAAATCATGGAGACATGGTTCTATCTTGTTGCTGTGTACAAATGGAATCATGTCTCCATGATTTCACTGCAACCAGTAAGTTACCTGTGGATAAGCTAGAAATGTAGCCATGTGTAAAGTGGCCATAAAAGTAAATAATTCAACCCAGCGAGCTCTAAAGGGCACCTACGATTAGCCAAATGCCGTGACCGTCTGATCCCAGATACCCAGAGGTCAAAGCAAGGCACGACACCCTCATTACAGTGGCTGCCATAGAATATTAGTGATATCATTCTACACTGCAATCCTGATACATTACTGTATATAGTACCAGGTATCAAATAATCACAGGTTCTTATTATAATATTGAAAAGTAGTAAAACAAATTTTTTAGAAGTAAAAATATTTTTTATCAGGAGAGTGGGAGAAAGGACAGATCCCAGGAGCAGACAGCCGGAAGGGAGTTAGAAGGGACCTGAGGAGGTTCAGCCCCGAAAGCTTACCGAGCACCGGAGCCCACAACTGTGGGATACTTCAGGACCACAGAAAATCCGGAGACCCGCAGAGTTTACATGTCTCCCGGGTGCCTAAGCGACCAAAAGAGGGTACCAGGCATCCTTTGATGGTTCGGCGGTCGGCAAGCAGAAGATTATCTGACAGGAGCAAAGGAGAGAGGAAGAGTGGAGGTCCGGCTGGTTCCAAATCACCGAGCTTCATACAATTACTGGGAAGCAGGAAGGAATAGGTGGGAAAGAAGGCACACACCAAGGGTTCCATCATACTACCTGGGATCCACTTGCAGCCACCCGTTAGCTACCTGTTATAACATCTGAATGCTGAACAGAGAATTGTAACCAATGCTGCTAAAAGTTTCCAGTAAAGTACCCGCAGAGAAGTGACTTTGTTTGCTTTTCTTTTAAATGAACTTGTTGCCATACAGGAACCCTGCCCCGGAGGTCCAGTCCTACCTGTGGAGGACTTCACCATCCTTGCCGTGATACCATCTACCTCCGGCGGACTGCGGCGGCGCTGGTGCAAATCACCAGAAACTACAGGTGGCATCACAACAACAAACTCTGTAAATAGTCCCCTGTAAATATCACCCCTTTTCAAAAGATACCCCAGGACACGGGGTCAGGCGTGGCCCCCATTCCCCGTAACACAGCAGTTAACCCTTGCCTCCTGACACCCAAGTACCCTAAAGCCTGGGCGCTACACTCAAGGACCTGTGAGTTTTGTGTTCACTGCCTCTAGGACCTGAGCATGTGACTGAGTGATGTCACTGTCAGCTGACAGTGATATCACTCAGTCACAGGGTGCATTGCCAGGTCCTAGAGGCACCGAACACAAAACTCACAGGTCCTTAAACCTCTGGGAATGACGACATGGCTGGAGATCAGAGTGGGAGCGCGGGGAGGTGAGTAATTACCACAGCAGATAATGTTCACACACAAGGCTGCGTTTTGTGACGATCTGTTCTTTGTACAGTCTCTGCACCAGAAATGGAGCCTCACAAAATGCAGCCAAAACACTGTGTGTGAATGTGGCTTTAATATTTTCAAAAAATGATTCCTGCTGTTTTTATTCAGCTTATCTAGCCAATTTCTTAGGTCTTATATTATTTTTACCTAACAACTCCACTCCCATCCAATCACAAGTTTAATAGTGATTAACCAATTAATTTTGAGGCTCTCTCCATCAAATGGCTTTTGCCATAAGACTCTAGATTTTTTTTATTATTATTATTATTATTATTATTATTATTAACAGTCTTCAACTCGATCTCGAGCCATGGCACCTTGATGAATGAACGCTCTGTAGAAAGATCCATCTTGTGCAGTCTAGATACTTCCACCAGGATCTTCTACAAGCCCAGATAGGTCCACCAGGTTCTACTCAGCCTAGTTAGATCCATCAGTGTCTTTTCCAATCCTATATAGGTCCACCAGAGTCTTCTCCAAGCCTAGATAAGGCTAGGGTGACATTTGCGTCATGACATTAGCCTGGCGCATCCATGAAAAACTTAGTGCAAGGCAGGCATAGCGCATAGCGTTACCAGCAGGTAACGCTATGTGCCGCCTGCCTGTGCCTTGCTATGCTAACGTTATGTAGCATGCACCCACTAGCTCCAGTTAGCAGACCCGGATATGCGCTTTTGGACTGCGCACAGGGAAACGCTGCAGTCCGCGTTTCCTGTGCTCAGTCCAAAAGCGCATATCCAGGTCTGCTCAGTGGAGCCGGTTGGTGCGTGCTGCAAAAGGTTAGCATAGCAAGGCACAGGCAGGCGGCTCATAGCGTTACCTTCCGGTAATTCTATGCGCTATGCCTGCCTTGCACTAAGTTTTTAGTGTTTCCTTCAGGCTAGGGTCATAACACAAATGTGACCCTAGCCTAAGTCCACCAGGGTCTTCTACAAGGCTAGAAAGCTCCACCAGAGTCTTCTCCAAGCCTAGATAGATTCACCAGGGTTTTCTCCAAGGCTGGATAGCTCCTCCAGAGTCTTCTCCAAGCCTAGATAGGTCCACCAGGATCTTCTTCAAGCCTAGATAGGTCCACCAGGGTCTTCTTCCCTGTTATCTTGAGTGTATGAAGCCATCAGGTTGCTGGTCTTCCTCTTTGCCTTGTTCCTTCTATTATTCCACCATGATGTTCTTCTCCAGTGATTGCTCTTCGTATGATGTGTAGACAAAGTTGTAGCTTGGTGATCCTTGTTTCCAGTGACCTGTCTGCCCTGATTTTTTTCCAGTATTGATGTGTTTGTTCTTCTTACTATCCATGGTATTGATAACAGTCATTTATTTCCTTTTACAAAACAGGCAAAGAAAAGCTTTCAGAATGGGTAAAGGTAGAAGAACAAGATTGCATTTTGAATGGTACAGCTGATCATCTCAGTAAAGTGACCATAGTGGAAGAAGGCGCATCAATCCCAGAGTTCATCAAGGAAAAAATAAATAGTGGGTTCGGAGAGGTAAATTATATTATCCCAATTTATTTTATATTCCACATGAGACAATAGGACTATTCCAAAAACACATCTCCATTCCTGATGTTAGAGAAGAAAACCAACTTGTAGATTAACCCCATGCTATATGCTAAGTCCCTTGTGCTGCACAACCGAGCAGTCTACCAATATGTACCAACCATAAACACTATAAATGTACCTATTGGCACACGTTTATAAAACATTACTTATTAACCCCCTTGGATTTGGAACAATTATGTTCGTACGAAGTCTGGGCTCGCCCGTGGTGCAGCACAACAGTTGACAAACTTACGGTATATTCAGTTATCTCATATACCCCAACCAAATGCGTTTCCACTCCAGGGAGACTTGTAGAAAACCAGAGAAATAACCCTTTCTTAATTATACCGAGTATACCTAAACGATTAATCAAATTCAGCAGATGCTAAGCAGAAAAACAAAGTTTACAAACCTTAAGCAATTATCTCATACTAAAATGACCTTTAGTAACTCACTCCTGGAAAAGTCCACATATGGCCCAAAGTACTTGGCGTGCCCAGAAGTCACCTAAGTATGGGTATTGAATCCTTTATAACATTAGCGAAATAAGGAACTTGGCAGTGGCACCGGAGGATCTAGTTAATGATCTTGGCAATAAACTTTAGCCTGAACCAGACAATATACCTATCTGGTTTGGTCTCAATCTCAAGTGTTTGGGCGCCAAAATGTAATGTGTTGCCTGCACAGTTACTCACTGTGGCGGCACAGTGAGCTTCAATTGCCTTATCGACCAAGGATAAAAATTCCCTGTGACAAGTCAACCGTGGTGCAGATGATGAGGTCTCATCTACGTCTTGGTGTCCAATGTGGCTCATGCTGGGCTCTGGTCTTTTCCAGTCTTTCAGCAAAGTCCCTGGCAGCAATATTGTCCCATTTGCCATGGACCTGATCACAAACACAATCAGCTCAATTAAGCCACAGTTGTGTACCCGTAGGGATACTGATTTTCATCCTGTATGTCACTATCACAGTATTACATTTTGATGAACACAGCCATGCACATCTGTATCACGCTGGTGAACCAGTACATATCTTCAACCGCAGAGGATTAGGTTGGTTTTATAGCTTCACAGATGCGTGCTATCTGAAATTCTACAATGTACCTGTCATGTGAAAAAATGCTATGAACTTGCAAATATGGGGTTATTCTGCATCCTAATAGCTTTCTGAAACTACCCGCCACCTGCGCATAAAATCACTCTGCCGGAGGGAAATTCTTTTTTTTTTTCCTCCTGGCGGTGTTCGGCTGAATGTCAGAAGCCAATTGCGTTCACCACATCCGGATCTGGATGCGGTGAACGCAATTTGATTTTTAAGTATGACCCTAGCCTACGCTAAGTCATGACCATAATATGCAGGACTATGTAAGAAACACCCTAGAGGTTGTGGAGCTTCTCAGGGTATTGGAGAAAGAATTAAAGACTTTCATGTTGCTGCACTGCTATTAAGTGGTCTTCCAGAAAGTTATGACACACTTGTCACTGCAATAGATGCACGGACAGACGATGAGCTCACACTAGAATATGACAAAGGCAAGCTTGTAGATTAATTCAAGCAAAAAACGCAGAATGTAAGCAGCAGTAATGAATCCAGAGCAGAAACAGCATTAAGGACACAGGACTCTCCTAAAAAGAAGAGCAATGTAAGATAAACTCATGAATGCTTTGTCTGGAAAAAGCCCAGCCACCTTAAAGCAGACTGCAGAATTTGGAAAGCAAGAATGAGTCAGTTTAAAAAGCAGAACAGTCATCAAATGGTTAAAACAACTGTAAAGGAAGATTTTGCATTTGTTAAAGCTGCATTTAATGCGAGTACAGGTCCATCTGCAAAGCATATATGGTGTATAGATTCTGGTGCAAGCAGCCATATGACAAATAACAAGGACTTCTTCACTGACCTTGATGACAGTAATATATTGAGGAAAATCACTGCACTCTCAGAAGCTTTCCAATGCAAAAAGTGAAAGTATTTATTGTGTAAGAACAACATGCGACCTGAAGACGTTTCGGTCCACAATTTTGGACCTTTCTCAACGTGTTGCTAGAATTGAAATAAACAGAAACATGTGTCAACTTAAGCAAAAAACTTTCAATGTACATATATACAGTATGAATAACATCATCAGAAGAGCAACAAAAGAACACATGGCTGGTTCTTAGCATAGAGACATAGTTTCAACTGCAGAATGGAGCTGTGGATCAGAGATCAGGCAAAACCAGTGTGGAAGGAAAGGAAGAGGGGATTAGTTATAGTTCAGAGTCAGAGTGGGGAAAAAAGGGGAACCTGGTAGTTGGGTACCTTGGATTGTATGGAGCCTAGGGTACTGAATATGGATATAGAGGTAGTTCTACTTCTGTCTGGATGAGCTTCTGAGGATAAGTAACCTAGGACAGGGGTTAGAGAGGATAAGAGTGAGTTACAGTGTGTGTTACTATGTAATGGATGTAAATCCACATAGGGAGGGTGTATTTTGGTATATTCAAGAGCCCACCTGTGGTAGCTTTAGGTTGATTAATTTTGGGGGTACTTAATTTGATCATCCCTGTGATGTAGTTTTAATCCACCTGTGGAGGATATAATGTATAAGAGCTAACCTTCCTGTGCGAAGTTATAGCTGAGAGGTATAATAGTGAATGTATACCTTAGCAATCCTTTCACTAGCATCTCAAAACTCTAAATTTGAGTGCACGCCATTACCTCAATTATCTTGATGACAGTAAGTCAGAAAAGGTCATCTTAGCTAATGGTCGCTATATGACTTCAGAAGGAGTAGGAGATTGTACAGTTGCCTCAGTACAAAGTAGAAAGATCCCAGTAAAAGATGTTCTCTATGTTCCCAGTCTTCAAAGCAATCTTCTGTCAGTAAAGAAGCTCATGCAAAAGGGGAGTTTAGTTACTTTTAAAGACAACAGCTGCATTATATCAAAGAAGAGTCACACTCTTGCAGAAGGAAAAATCCTGAACTTTATCAGCTAAAATGCAAAGAAAGAGTGTACAGTGCTAGACAAGATCTGCATAAGAACTGTATCCATGTATGGCACAGATGTCTTGGGCACAAAGACCCAGAAGAAGTAAGGAAGCTTTTTAGTAAGGTCAACTTGCAAATGGTGTTGAAATCAACCAGTGTAGTTAAATGATGAAGTGGACTAGCCGTCTTAAAGGGAAAATATCCAGAAAATCAAATCCTTTCCTAAAGTAAGCAGCACTAGATCTGCACGGCCACTGGATTTGATACACACAGACGTTTGCGGTCCAATGAGTGTTCAAACTGCAAGCAAGAAGAGATATTTTCTCACATTTATTGATGACTACTCTAGATATACAGTCGCCTACCTGCTTCCACAGAAACTTGAAGAATATCTTACTGGAGTGTTTAACAAATTTGGAAGAATGCCAAAAGCCCTGCGTGCAGATAATGGGACTGAATATACAAGTGTTAAGGTGCAAACCATTTTGAAAAGCATGTGATGGTATCTAGTTTCCTGAGTCTGTGTATGAGAGAGAAGCAGCTGCAGATGCTACACAGACACTGAGACACATAAGATGTTTTATTCCTGATCTATTAAGTTTATTTGTTCCTGTTTGTTGCTGAATAAAGAAGCTCTGTTGACACACGCTTGGACAGTATCCTGAATAATCCGCTGCCAACAATTCAGCACTGCCATGGTCTCCCCTCCCCCATATCTACTTGATAGCTTCCTGTCCCCTGAAACTTTAGCACTGTGCATGACTGATTATCTCCGTCCCCTGAGGAAGGGATGAGAGCTGAGGAGCACATATGATTTTATTGATTTATAAGTGATCCTTAGATCCTAGAACTGCAGTGTACAGCTTTGCTTCATCATGTAGGAAGGCAGAAACTGTACTAAAAAAATGTATTTCTCCGTAGTTCCCCTTTAAAGTTCTTTTCCTCCCGGTAGAGGGGTTTAATGTGCAGGCATCGGGCAGGTTCAGAATGCTATTAACCTGCAGATTAACCCCATATATGCAGGGTAATAGTGTTTTCACACATGACAGGTTCCCATTAAACTGTTGAGTTTTAGTTAAAAAAAACCCATTGCCTCCCCTTTATTGCAAGTTATGGTACCCAGCAATCAATGAAGTAAACACTGATCAGTAGCACTTACTTGATTCAGAGGCCGGGCTCCGCTGCAAACCTGTACCCAGTCAGGAGATCTTCGCTCCGTGCTGGAGCCTCTCACTAACGCTGGCTGGCACCGCCTCCTCTGATCACGTGTGGTGCACTTCCGATCATGTGACCCAGACTCAGACTCGTTTCTTACTGAAAATAATAGCGGCAGCACTCACCGATCTTCGGAGGAATCCTTTATTATGTTTACAGCGGGCACAGCACCATAATCCTGGTGAAGCACCCGTGAGAGGCGTGAAATGGTCCGCCGTTTCCCATCCTTCCCCCTGCACCCCCCAACTATGCATCTGCTGTGCCCGCTGTAAACACGCTGTTGTACTAATAAAGGATTCCTTCGAAGACCGGTGAGTGCTGTTGCTATTATTTTCACTAAGTCTCGAGACTGATCAGTAGCACCACTCCATCCAAAGCAATGAAGATAGTGACAGTCACATAATTTACTCACATGACATTTGCCTATCTTCTCTGCTGCACAGATAAAGTCAGCCATGTAATGTGTATGTGTGTGTGCGCTTAATGCTCTTTTACTTGCGCGATAGAGGATGGAGCCTGGGCTTTGTGGAAGTTGGGTGAAGATAGGTTTCTTTAAATTCCTTGGCAAGAATTAATTTGGTATTTCATCTATTCTATGTGAACAGGGTGACCTGGATGCTTTCTATGTCGCTGACCTGGGTGATGTGGTGGATAAACATTGCCGATACAACAAGGAATTGCCCAGGGTGAAGCCTTTCTATGCCGTAAAGTGCCAAAGCAGTAAAGAGGTTATTAAGACACTCGCAATCCTGGGTACTGGATTTGATTGCGCTAGCAAGGTAATCTGCATTTTAGTCCATGGATGACGACAATTCGACCATGACTGCTGTATGTATCCAGAACACTAACCTTGGTTCTGGTTCGAATTTCCGTATGTACATATATATTTATATATATATATATTTATATATACTAGTGCATCTCAATGAATTAAAATATCATCAAAAATTAATATCATATTGCCATGTTTCAGGGCGTTTCTGGGAGTCCTGAAACGCATTGACTATTAAATCAATATTATATTCACCCTTTGATGTCTCGTGGAATACGGCAGCAGTTTTTAAACATCATCCCTACTTTAATTTTCTGAGATAATGACATTTGGGTTTTCATTGGCTGTAGGCCATAATCATCAAAATTGACAGAAATAAATGACACACTCACCAGGGCTGTGGCAGTCCTCTGGGAAGGTCACGGGGCTGTGACCCGACTCAGTGGCCCTGGCTGTACCATAAATGGGAGATATTTAAATGGAATTTGGTTGTGACGCCACCCGTGGTACTCGGCAATTGGATGGCCTCGCTGCAGTTCAGATCCACTAGGGCAGTTGGTGGTGCAGCCAAGAGTGGTATAGCTCCCCACGGGTGGAGCTGGGCCCCAGGGCAGTTACAAAGCCAATAGTCAATGGTATCAGTTGTAGCACAGGGCATATGGTGCGAGACATGATTTGAGGACACGGCTGGATGCAGTTTTCACGTTTTACTCACAGTTCTTATGGTTCTCCAGGTTCTCACCACCCAGCCAGGTGCTGTGTCCTCCGGGTCAGGGGTCCAGCCAACTCTCGGGTACCTTAGGAACACTTTGCCAGTACTTCCTTTCTAGTGTCCTTTCCTGGGTCGTCTCTCTGCGCTGGCTTTCTCCCTCCTGCCCGTGCCTCGCACTCAGTGTCCCAAGCCAGCAGCCTTGGGTCCTGTCAGGAGACGTCTTCTTAGTCCTCTTGACCCTATGCGACTGCCTTTTCATCGATTAAGTGTGGCTTTGGTTCCGGCACTTGAAGATACCGCAGCCTCCGATTAGCTAGCTGAGTCCTTATATATGAGGCTGGTTCCCTCTGTGGCCCAGTCCCTCTGCTTGGATACGGGCACCACGGGTGGATTCCTCACTTCCCGTGCCCATGGGACCCCTTCAGTCTCTCTAGAGTCCCTCACTTGCTTGTTCGTCCTTCTTCTGCCTTTCCTTGTCCTGCGACGAGCTCCAACCAGCTCCAGTCCCCAGGATGTCTCTTCCTGTCCATCCACTTGCGACGTACTTCAATCACCAACTCTCCTACTCCACTGTCTTGCCTCCTTTTTTCCACATCCGTCACGTTTTCTATGTTGTCACCACTCCCCTTCCTGCGTCTGTGGAGTGCTCCCCTCTCTATCTTCTCCACCCACACCCTCTACCTAGTTCCCTCTTTAACCCTTGATGGGGGACTGTGCTCTCTCTCAGGAGCAATCTCGCCCCCACCCCCTGGCCAGAGGTGGTGTGGTGTTAGGTGTTGGGTGTGGGTACCGCATAGTACCCCCTCCTTACCCGAGAGTGGGCTACCACATGTCACGCGCTTAGATGGCGTTGACATTGCTGGATGCTGCTGTGTATGTGTTTGTCTTTAAGAGCTGCATGGCTGATAGTTGTGAAGGTCCTGGTCTCCTGTGTTGGGCTCCAGAACTGCATTCACTATGAGGTTCAACTGCTGGTTGAGGGGTTAATGTGTGACTCACCTGAACTTCCCTCCCCCTAGCTTTAAGTAGCCTCTCCTTCCACCAGGTGGTGCTGCTGATAGAGTTTCACTCTATGCCTGGAAGCCGTGCTGTGCTGACCTGTGTGTTTGTGTTGCTGAAGTCCTTTCCTTTGGAGTTGCTGTATCCCAGTTCTGTGGAGGGAGGTGAATGGGAATAGCGCAGGGCCGGTGGAGGAGGTTAGGGATAGGCTGGAGGCCTGAACCTTCTCACCATCAGAGATACTTTCGGGATCAGGGCCATTCAGGGTTCCTAGACTAGGGTCAGACTAGTCTTCCCTGGTCACCCTACCCATACCTGCCATTCCCTCATAAGCATTCTCACTGCACTGCGACACCACTCTGGCTGAGGTGCAGTACCTATGTGGCGACTGTACCCTAAGGGGCGCCACATAAACACTTGAAATAGATCACTCTGTTTGTGTTCTACTTTATGTATTGCATTAAATTAACTTTTTGATGATATTCTAATTCACAGGTCTCCAACTCCAGGCCTCATGGGCCTTAGTATTGCACAGGTGTTAATGTGATCATCTGCACAGGTGATGATTCCAACTCCTGTGCAACACCAAAAAAATCCTGAAAACCTGCACTGTTGGCGGCCCTCCAGGCCTGGAGTTAATTTTGGACACGTACTACACTGAAAACTGTGCCTTTAACCTCAGTGTTAGCCAATCAAACACTGCACATGGCTCGCACTGGACCAATCATCAACTGTACCTGACCACAGAGATGCTCGCTCCAGTGCTTTGGAAGCATAAAACACCCAAACTCTAAACCCGAACAGGTTTGCTCAAGGCCGGGAAAATCGGTGACCCGAACTGAACCTTGAAAGCTTCGCTCATCTCTTTTATCGGCACCTTACAATCTCATGACAGGCGTAATTAGGCTACAGAAGGGTCTCCCCTCATCCCTCTTCCCTGCCGGTTTCTAACCTTTTAAATGCATTTGACAATCCACAGCGGCACCTAAGAAGTTAAACTGCAGGTAAATCTGATCACAGCAATTACTGGTGTATGTTCTGGAAGTCAGAGGCTTCAACTAAACCCAATTGTCTTGGATTTTGCTGCAGATTATCCGCTGATCTGTAGCAGATTTTAAATGCAGATTTGGATCATTTTTTCCATAATCCACAAGAAAATCCACAGAGGCGGCTATTGAGGATTTTGGCAGCAAATCTAACCCGAATATTCTTAAACAGTAAAGTACCAGAAACAGTTATTCTACCTTTTTGGATTCAGCAAAACAAAGGCTGCAAGAACTGATTATTTGGGGAAGAGGGACAGGTTTTTGTTAAAGGGACTCTGTCAGGTCTTTTGTTAAAGAGGACCTGTCACCCCCCCCCCCCCCCCCGGTGCTTGGCAAACTGAATGCAGCATGTCTGCTGCATTCAGGGAATGGGTCCCCCATGTCTCTAGCCTCCTTGTAAGCTTTAAAAAAGACTTTAGAAATTACAGTTAAGAGGTCACCTGGGTGGGATCTTATTAAGAGGTCCTGGCAGCTGGCACAATCCTTCCTGCCTCCCTCTTGTGTGTTCCGCCCCCTCTATGTGTCTGCTGACGCCTCCTCTTGTTCTGGGTCTGCCCTCCTCTTCTGCCCTGACGTCACAAGGAGCAGGAGCAGAAGGCAGGGCAGACCCAGAACAAGAGGAGCATTCAGTGCTGCATTTAGTTTGCCAATCACCAGGGGGGTGACAGGTCCTCTTCAATATGATACTAATAGTACCCTTGTACAGTGTCTGGGCAGAGCTGTCAGAATACCAGACTTCCTTTCCCTCCCCCTTTGCTGTGTCTCAATACAAGTTTCATTTTCATTTTGCTGTCTTCCACAGTGCTTCTGATGGGAAGGGGGGAGGGAGAGATGGCAGGTACTATCAGATAGCTCAACTAGGTAAGGGAAATGACTCGCCCCCAGGGCCGTGGGGTACTCCAAACCGGGCTGGTTCGGTCTCTCGGGGGACGCACAGGGGCTGAGACCCGGCTCTGTGCCCTGCAGAGTCATTACAAATGCAGGGGAAATGGTTTAGGGATAATGAATAATGACGCCACCTTTGGTTTGTGGCTATGGGTAGCTGCCGCTGCTGCAGAACCTCTGGGGTCGATGGACGGGCATTTTGGATGGAGTGGCTCCGCATGGGTGGAGCGGGTCCCCAGGGCAGTGGATGTTGTAAGGTTGTTGGGTCCAGGACAGATGTTGCAAAGTAACAGGCAGACTTACGGTTATTGGTTCTTCCGGTCCTTTACTGTCACGGTGTAGTGAGAATGCTGATGAGGGAATAGCAGTTATGAGCAGGGTGACCAGGGAAGACTAGTCTGACCCTAGTCTAGGAACCCTGAATGGCCCTGACCCCGAAGGTATCTCTGAAGGTGAGAAGGTTCGGGCCTCCAGCCTCTCCCTAAAACACTCCCACCAGCCCTGCCTATTCCCCCCTCACCTTCCTCCACAGAACTGGGATACAGCAACTCCAACAGAAAGGACATCAGCCACACAAACACACAGGTCAGCACAGCACGGCTTCCAGGTATAGAGTGAAACTCTTTCAGCAGCACCACCTGGTGGAAGGAGAAGCTACTTAAAGGCTGGGGGGGGGAGGTTTCCCCTCAACCAGCAGCTGAACCTAGTAGTGAATGCAGTTCTGGAGCACAACACAGGATGCCAGGATCTTCACAACTATCAACCATGCAGCTCTTAAAGACAAACATACCCAGCAGCATCCAGCAATGTCAACGCCAACCAAGCACGTGACATTTACTGATGGTATTGGTGCAAGCCAGGACACTGACAGGTGTCCGTGCAACCTGGGAGCAACTCGGGTTCTCCTCACCTAAAAGTTCTGAGGCCTCTCTGCTGCACTCTTTCTGCGGTCAATGCTGCTGCCTTAAGCTGAGCTGCGGCCCTCTCTCTCTACTGCATTGTGCCGGTATGACAGGCAGCCCGAGTCCTTCCCCAGCCCCACTTCTCTAGCAGCTACTCCTGGGCTCTTTACGCTGCTTTACCTGTGGACACTTTGGTTGGCTGGGGGACTTGGAATCCCCCACCCTCCGTGTTGGCTGCCGGGACATTAGGCCCTGCACAGCCTCGGACTCTGGTTCTTGGCACTCTCTACACTGGGGTGTCAGCTCCACTCCCCAGGCTCTCCTTGACTTCCTCAGACCCTTGTTTATGGGTTCCTCAAGCTAGGTTTTAGCTGGGATGAGCTTAGCACTGCTTCAGTCCACAGGATGTCTTCTCAGTCCTCGTAGGAATTAAAAACTAACTCCCCCCAGACAGAATTTATAGGGGAGCAGCCTTGAACCTGGTTTTTAGAGCTCCCCCTTCAGCCTGGAGGCAGAAAGGTGTTGTGTGCTTTGGTTTGCCTGGTGTGGATCCCCCCTGTTGCTCTCAGATATGACACTATCCCTCGTGGGCGATAATGACATTGTGGCATCGGACTCTGGGGTGCCACAGAATCTCCTCCATTTGTTGCTCTGAGCACAAACCAGTGCGGTCTGTGAGGGATTCTATGTGTTTATTTAAACATTTGTTTTACTGGTACAAGGAGAGCAGAGACGAAGGATACAGCCCCCAAATGTGAGTGATTTCCACTGATTTGGTTGTGTACTTACAGATCAGGGCAGTGATGTCACTACATGAATATTCATTCCCTGGGGAGTGGCAGCAGAGAAATAAGTGATCACTCACAGTGATTGACAGATGGGAAAGAATCTCTTTATTGCAGTTTACAGAGGATGGGGAGGGAGTATAAATAAATGAAAAAAATGAATAGAAAGAGCTTTACCAGACGATTTAGAAAATGATATCAGTTACGTATGGATTTTTAACCTGCAGAATTCCTTTAATAGCCAAGAGTTCACTAGGAACATTAGACTATATTTTGGATCCCTGTTAAAACGATGTCCCCGATTAATCACTTGCTTTCTTCTTTTGTCACTTTTCTTTTATGCCTCGTGGCATTCTTTGCTGATCACATGCTGAGCAATCATATTTATCTTTGTATTGAACTTTTTTGCCACCTTTTCCCCAAAAAAGTTTAGCAAACATTGGGCAAAGAAAACCCCCAAAACAAAAAACAACCTTTTGCATGGGGATTAGGAGAGGACATTTCCGCAAAATATTAGCAAAGCCATAAATCAAGTAATCTTGTGGAGAACTTACAAACCTGCCTCACACAGTGGAGAACTGAACAAATACAAAGGTGACTTAACAAGCAAATGAAAATGGGAATATGATGCGAACAGGCACTAAACAAGCAAAATGACAAATAAAAAGGTGAAAAAGCAAAGATAAATGGTCTCGATTCTTCAGCTTTGGCTGATAGAAAAGCCCCTTTTCATGAGCTTAAAGGGCATCTCTAGCAGGTTTTTGCTTTCTCATCTGAGAGCAGCATAATGTAGGCAAAGAAATCCTAAGCTTTTAGTTTGAGGAACACAGCAGACTGGGAGAGCTTCCCCCGCCCACACCAGGCTCTGTGTGTGCAATGTCTATAGACATGGACTGCCCCCACACGGCTCTGGTGCATGTTACAGACAGGCTGCCCGCCACCAGGCTCTGTGTGTGCAATGTCTACAGACAGGGAGCTGCCCCCGCCCACACCAGGCTCTGTGTGTGCAATGTCTATAGACAGGGAGCTGCCCCCGCCCACACCAGGCTCTGTGTGTGCAATGTCTATAGACAGGGAGCTGCCCCCGCCCACACCAGGCTCTGTATATACAATGTCTTTAGAAGGAGCTGCCCCTGCCCACACCAGGCTCTGTATGTACAATGTCTAAAGACAGGGAGCTGCCCCCGCCCACACCAGGTTCGTGTGTGCAATGCTACAGACAGGAGCTCCCGCCACACCAGGTCTGTGTGCAATGTCTAGACAGGGAGCTGCCCCCGCCCACACCAGGCTCTGTGTGTGCAATGTCTATAGACAGGGAGCTGCCCCGCCCACACGCTCTGTTGTGCATGTCTATACAGGACTGCCCGCATACCAGTCTCTAGAGAGATTTTACATTGATAGTGAAGTGTCAATCATAGCAGGGGGCGTGTCAGAATGCCCTATGAGTGACAAAGTAGTCCAGTAACGCTAATCACCAGGTGATAAAGCTTTTAGTTTATGTAAACAATTGCTCACAGCCTGAAAAGAGAGGCACAGTTGATTTATGTTTTTTTAGAACCTGCAGCATGCTGTCCTCAGCTTACATAGCAAACCCCTGCTGACAGATTCCCTTTAACAAGCATTTGTAAGATGGAATGTTCCTGATTATCAAAGTTTGCAAGCACGGCAGTGATCTGCCGACAAAGCTTTTGCTCTAATGGGATTGTTTCTTCTGCTGAAAAATCATCATTGTTTAAATGGATGTGGCTCCAGCAATATGAATGTAGTACGGGGATTATATTAAAGTATAAGTGATCATTTGACCCCATAAAGTTTGCATGTAAAAGTCACTTTAAACTGAAATTGACTTGTCTTTTAGTTGTACGTTGACTCTCCTTTTTTGTCCACAGGCAGAGATAGACCTAGTATTGAGTTTAGGAGTGACAGCTGACGATATAGTTTATGCAAACACTTGCAAGCAACCATGTTACATTCGACATGCGGCTAAGAACGGGGTGCTCAAAATGACCTTTGATTGTGAAAGTGAATTGTTCAAAGTGGCGGAAAATCACCCAGCAGCTGAGTAGGTTGAGAACAATCTAGAGGCAATATTAAATCAATTTTTCATTGTTTTTAGTGCTGTGTATTGTGTATAGCTGTGTTGCTAAGCAGAATTCCTGCCCTTGGTATTTGTCCCTTTACTCTCCCTGTAGCTTTGTGATGTCAGTTTTACTCCTCCCTTCTTCCACATGTATTTGTTTATTATGCCATCTTAGTATGCACACATGTTTATTGCTCTCTTCAGAATCACTCTTTCTACCTACTGCATTGTACCTCAACATAAGATTTCAGTGAAAATCATCTCTACTTCACCAGAACTCTTATTTCAAGTACAGTGTGGTTGAGTTAAACTATTTGCCAACACTTGCATGTGAGCACAGCAATCAATAAAAATATCAGAGGGAATGATACTTCATGCAACTATACTCCAGTGCATTGAAGAGCCGGAATAGGTACATTTGTGGGCACAACACCGGAACCTGCTATAGACCCTCCCTTCGGGTGTATCAGTATTCCATATTTCATCCGTATTTTTACCTGCACTTTTTGTTACATGCTACTTTCATTCGTCCATTGAAATGTATGGGTAACGATTAGCGTAATATACAAATCCAACAGTATTTATCCATTTTAGCTCAGTTTTTTGGATTTATCACACTCCATTCTTTTGGATTTTTTACCTTTAAATCATTATTAGAGTTTCCCACATTATTATTTTTTTAGATTACGGTCCCTGATTGTCATGAGTGCGCCACATCCTGGTGTCATCTCCGAGGGTCTGAGGTCAGAACGTCTCAGCAGTTAACCAATCGCAGGCTTTCTGTGAAGCCCAATTAATATGGTTTCTATGTGTTTGCTTTTCTATGCTGAACGGGTTAAGGACCCTTTTAATGCTGATATATTCCTCTCTTAGCCTCTCAACTGTAGCTTGTGATCACCCTCCCCTTCTGCTATATCTGCAAATCTTTGAGCTCACTCCAGTACCAGATATAGCCTGTGTATTCAGCCCATGATGTGTGTGCTTGTTCCTGTGTCACAAAGGTGTTGGTCCTTTTACAGCAATGAAGCCTGTACCTGTAGATATCCCTGGAGCCTATTTATTCTTGTTGTCCTGCCCGTTATCTCTGTGTTTTTCCTTGCTCTCCTGGTCTTCAGTTCCTTGGTGGGAAGGAGGAGACATTTGGTGAGTCTATCTTAGGAGCCTAGTAAGGTACGAGACCCAGGCATTGCCACCATTAGGAGTAATCTTGGGGACAGGGACTAGCTTAGGGTTTCCAAGCTGGAAGATCATCTCAGGTTTTCTCTATCCATGCTTCCGTACTGTCACATTAGGGTTCTCTGCCTCTGTATGCTTGCCATGTTGCAGTTGTTGACATTAGCAACCTTGCCCCTGGTTCCTTAGGAGGTATTAGAGGTATTAGGAAACTTTCAAGGGCTGATCAGGAAGCAAGGCCTTGAAAAGTCATATTTTAGTCCAACTGTTATGTTTATTCCTAATCTGTGCAGGTGTCTTTAAGGACTGCACAGTTGGAAGCACTAGCATGTAAAGGAACCAGCTGGGTGTTGGTGCCACTACAGAGAGACTGTGATATTTTATCCTATGTGTGTGTGACACCCAGCTACCTTTACATCCCTAGAGTGACACTGATATTGTTCATATTTGTGGATTCTCTAAATTCCGCATATTTACTACTAAAGGTTTTGTGCACAACTTTATGGTTTGATTGACTTTCTTTTCCCTGTTTATTTCCCATGATACCGCTAATGTAGGATGATCATTCGCATTGTTGCTAATGACGCTGAAGCAAAAGTTCCCTAAGCAAGAAATTTGGGGCCCAGTTGAATAAGTGCGAGGAGCTCTTAAAACTGGCAAAGTTTCTAAACCTAGCAGTAATTGGAGTCAGGTAAATGAACATTTCCCAATATTTAATGAAAATTTACAGTACATAGAAGGTTTTATACCCAGAGCACAACTCATCTTCTAAGCCCCAGCCTCTCTGCTATTCCTGGCAGACACCTGCCGATGATTTTTTTATCAGGTCCTATTGAAGGATTGTCTGTAGAGGGGCTTCTATTCATTACATACTGAGTGGTTGGCAAAATAAAAGACAGAAACGGTAATAAACTAATGCTGTCTTCCCACCAGTGTCTGCAATTGTGACATCGGTGATTGGACCTCCTTCTCAGTAGATTGCAAGAAATTTAATCACCGGCCATAAATTTGCAATACCATCCAGGACCTAGCGGTCTAAACGTAATGTGCTTGACCTTTATTAGTTTAACATATTAATATTATACAGTTTACTAATAGACTTGCCTTAAAAGAGGTGCCCCAAAATAAAAATATCAGGGCCTGTTTTAGATCCCAGTTTTAGGACCCTGTTTTAGGTCCCGGACAGGCCCATTTCTTGTTAGTTTCCTGAGTCAGGACGTGATCAGTGATTTGTTTGTGTGGCGCCCAGCATTCAGGTACCCACAGACCTTCCTAGAACACAGATGAATATCCACAGCAGGTACACCAGTGCAACCAACACCTTCCACCCCAGCACAGTAGGGGGAGCCCAACTTGCCGCCCTTAGGCAAAATCCCCTATAAATACTGATGCTGGAGAGGAGTTAGTCAGAGTGTGCAGACGCTAGGAGAGCTGCGAATACGTCCTGGTGATCGGTGCCGTGTTAGGCCCAAACCGGTGACCCTGACCAACCCTCGAGCAGTCCTGCTAGGCCCACGAGTGGGGACAAAAGGCAAGGAAAAAAAGAGGAAAAAAAGTGGGAACTGGGGAGCCAGAATAGGTTCACCCAAGCAACGCACTGGACACCGGGGTCTGCGTCTGGAGGAGAGCTACACGCCCAGCAGAGAACCCACTGCAAACCGTGGAGACTTCAAGTCACCCGGTCACCTGCTTAATCACCGTTCAGGGAGCCAGACACCGTGGAGAGAGAAACGGCGGTAGTCATCAGAGGTGTCCCACTGACAGCACAGGTGAAGAGAGAGAGTAGAGGAGGCCAGCCAAGTTCTACACGGGGCAGAGGCTTCAACACAGGGAAAAGAGAACACGGAGGCCTTACACCCACTTGCTGTGGAGATTCAACTGTGTTTCCTGGTCACACCGACAGTGTTCCGGACTTTTACCTGCTATACCAACAGTAAAAGGTAAAGAGAATTCAACAGCGTGTGTGTGCGTTCTTCACCCCTGTCCCATTACTGAAGAGACTTTCCCGATAATCCACAACCTGGCCAAACCCATGCTCCATTCCTCACAATCATCACTGCCCCGGAGGCTTAGCTCTACCTGTAGGGAGCTGCTCCACCCTAGCCGCAATAGCACCACCCTCCGGAGGACTGTGGCGGCGCTGGTGTCTAGTCACCAGGTACTACAGGTGGTGTCACGAGACAAAGACTTTAATCCCTTGTAAATACAACACCCCCTTCTTTTAGGCTGTCCCCCGGGGCCACGGATCTGGGCCGGCCACCAGTGGCATTCCCCGATTGAAGAGAGAGAGGCCAGACACCTGAGTTCCAATACCCTGGGGTGCGACATTTGCAGGGCAGGCTGTTTTCACATTTCAATAGCTGAGCCACCCCCTATTATGTCACAGCCGACACAGAGAAGTGGGCTGGCTCAGTGATTGAACTGAGCAGTCAGTCAACCTCCTTTACATGTTTCGAACACAACCTAGAAACGGAGCTACCCGAAAAGGCACCAGCACCAGTATCTTGGCATCTAAAGTTGCATATTTTTCGAGTTGACAGACAGATTAAAAATTGGAGATGGCTATACTTTCTGAAGGTAAGAAATATAGCTATCAAATATCAATCTTTCCTAAACTTATCTGTAGGATTCTGTCTTATTTCTCCAATAATAAAGATCTATGATGTCAAAGAACAACATGCCCAATTTGTGCCCCCACCAACAGCTCCGCAGCTGGCAACATTAAGGTTGCACCTATTAAGTTGCGTTGAATTTTGCAATATCGAACTTATTAGTAACCAATGCCCACTCTCCCAGATCCTGTAGTTAAAAAAGACACAAAAGTTACGAAAGATATAAAAGCTAAATGACAAGGTTGCTTGTCTTCTTATTAAGTTTTGGTTCCCTTTGTCATCTATGTAACTTTTATATTATCTTCTGTTTCAGCTTTCATGTTGGTACCCAATCCAGGCAGCCACAATCTTTTTACCAGGCCATTGCAGATTCCAGATATGTTTTTGACCTTGGAAAGAAAGTTGGTCATACAATGAGGCTCTTAGATATTGGAGGAGGTTTTCCTGGAGACGACGACTTCCAGCCGGGATTTGAAGAAGTAAGGATACCAAGTTGGCCTGATGTCAAACTTAATGTACTTTAACATTATTGTTTGTTAGATTTGGTATGTAGCTGGTATGAGAATCCAACACTCCATAGGCAAAACTCAAGAAATCTCTTGTCTTGTCATTGTGTTAAGTAAAAGAGTTGAAAGAATGAAGTGGTTGTTTGTGAGAGAGTTGAGGTTGAAAAATCAGTCCACAGCCCTATTACCAAAAATTAGGGATTGATGCCATCTGTACTCCACTGCAATGATGAAACTCAGAGACAAGGAGAAGCTTTGTTGCCGGGAGGAAATGTCTGTGCTATAGCTAGCCGGTGAGTAGGTGTGAGTAGCATTTGCTATTGAAAGTTTAGTGAGCATCACTGAGTAGTATAGAGAAGCTCCAGCATGATCTCCACTGAGTATAGTTTAACCCAAGTAGAGGGAATAAGCTAATTTTATGACAGTGCATTGCCCACCAGGGCCGTGGGTTACTCAGAACCGGTCCCTGTTGTCTGGTCACATGGGGACGTCACGGTAGTGGCTGCGGACCGATTCTGTGGCCCTGGAGGGTCCGCAACAAATTTAAAAAGGGAAAAATATAAAAAGGGTAAAAAGGAAAAATAAGTTTGTCACTGTGACGCCACCCGTGGTATGCGGCCAGATGTGACCGCCGCTGCTTGTCTCAGCTCCGAGGTAAGATGATGTGACTCAGCAAGGTGATGAGCCCTCCACAGGCAGGGCTGGTTTATTCCCTGGGCCGGTTATAAAAGTTTATAGTGAGGTGATTGTGAGGTAACCCTGGGAGTGCAACTTGCTACTGACAGCTGTGCTTCTGACCTCTCAGCCTCGCAACTTCTCAGATGCCAGAGTCTGTAAACAAGGACACTCAATAAGGGCCCTTTCACATCAGCGTTTTTCGTAATTCGCGGCAGATGCGGTGAAAAAAACGCATCTGCCGCGTTTGCCGCATAACCGTTCCACTTGCGGCGCTGTTGCGGTTTTTCCCATAGGAAGTATAGGGGGACTTGCGGCAGATGCGGCAAGTGCGGTTTTGCACTTGCGGCAGGTGCGGCAGCGAAAAAAACCGCGGCTGACCGCGGTTTTTTTCGCTGCCGCACCTGCCGCAAGTGCAAAACCGCACTTGCCGCATCTGCCGCAAGTCCCCCTATACTTCCTATGGGAAAAACCGCAACCGCGCCGCAAGTGGAACGGTTATGCGGCAAACGCGGCAGATGCGGTTTTTTCACCGCATCTGCCGCGAATTACGAAAAACGCTGATGTGAAAGGGCCCTAAGACTCTCACACAAGTCTTCAAGTTCAACTGGGTACTTTACTCACAGCTGTTGCTCTTATTTTTACACAGTCTCGATTCTGCAGTGAGCGGTACCGGTAGCCAATACAGCAGCTGAAATTGACCACAATAGCACCCCTTTTCTTAATGCCTTTCGGGTCTCTTCAGGACCACTCACAACCTCCGGGCTAGCAGTCGCAGACATTCCAGGGTATTTTCCCCTTGGATCCCCTAGTCCTATGTGAGGCCTTTCCTTCGGTGTGACGGTCAGTAGGTTCCGGGCATAGCGACCCTTCACCTCACCAGTTAATCTGTGGCCGGGGCATATAGCAACCAACCACTATTACAGGGCCTGTTCCCTGTCAGTCAACACAGTCCCTCAGTGTCTCTGTAAATCCGATCTTCCACCTTCGATCCCTTCTCCTCTATACCTGGTCAGTAGCCTCGGACCCCGTCAGCCATAAGATGACACCGGCCGCCGGGTCCCGGTTTTCTTCCGGTAGTTACAGTCTTTTAGCTATATCAGGGGTTTCAGCTAAGAGTCCAGTTCCTCCTCCTCCCTTTACTCGCCAGGAAATCTCCTCACCGACTGACTAACTGTCACTTTCTCCCCGAGGTAACTACTGATGCTCCTCCCCCTTACACAGGTGTCTCTCCTAAGCTCCACCCACCACCCGTCCTTCCCCAACCTCTCCCCTGTCTGACATAAACTCCTAGGTCTAGGGATTCGGGGGGGTGTTGGGTGTTTGATTTGGGGTGGATGGCTCACCATCCCAGCTGCTGTACTACTCTGTGACCACCGGTCCGCAGGGGCGCCACAACAGTACAGCCATTGATGGTAGTCACAAACAATGTGAGTGTGTGCTACACCTATAAAATCAGAGACACACACAATGATCCAAAGTGCTGCTGAAAAGATTGCAAAGTGTCGCAAATACGAGTATCTCTTGTGAGACTGTTAAAACCATCAAGCACTTTGCCTCTTGTAAAATATTGTAACCAAGTTTTTTGTCATGAGTGAAGTAGTTTCTCAATTATCCTGCCACCATCTGGATCCTTACATTGTCTTTGAGTTTGGTACAATACTTTCTATCCTATATTTAAAGCAACTCACCATCATCACTCCAATCTTTGGAAAGTGACTTGATATGACTGCCCCTTTTTTATGTGCCTGGAAAAATAGTATGAGAGTACAAGTTGATCATTTTGGGCTGACATTTTTCTACTCCTCCACATTGAATCGGAACACTAAGAAGGGAAATTATGGAAATCACAAATGATAATAATCTACAAATTATGAAAAAAAACTATATTTTCAAAACATTTTGATTTATTCAGTCTGGAGTGCGAGCACCAAGTGCAGAATGGTCATCTCAGGAAGGTTGTGCTGCAGTGAATCCACTTAGGCAAATCATCAAAACTCACTGCTGGCAGCTCCCTTTGTAATCACTGACCAATGATGTCCCACATGTGCTTGATGAGAGACAAGCAGGGGCATAACTACAACAGGTGCTGGGGTTGCAATCACACCCAGGCCCCTTGACCAATAGAAAAAGACTATTACTATTAAACATATGTAATAATTGGGGGCCCCATTGGAGCTTTTGCCTTGGGGCCCATGAGCTTCAAGTTATGCCACTGGAGACACGTCCAGAGATGCTGCAAGCCATAGTAGAATGTTTGGGTCATACAGGCTGCTCACAATAGCAAGTGCAACATGTAGCTTTGCATAGTCATGCTGAGAAATGTCTCTTGGGACACTTTGGAGAAATGGCCTAATCACTGGTCCCACTCCCAAATCAATGTACAGTAATGCCAAGCTGTTGGTGTACCTTGTACCTGGAATGAAGACTAGAGGGTTCCAGCGACAGTACAGTACATTGTTGCCTCGCATTATAATTTCAGGAGTATTACCAGTGTGATAGTCAATAGGAGAGGACACTTCATGGCATGGCCCACATGCTCATTGACCATCGCTTCCTAAGGCAATCATTGAGCAGAAGAAAGATGGCAATGCAGGCTGGAATGTTCTCTTGATGCTTTTGTTTTGTATGCAATGATAACCGGAGACTGGTCTGGCAACCATGTAGGCAACACCACGAGGGAACATCAAATCAATTGTACGCCCAGAATCAGTGGCGTAACTTCAGGCCTGGGGCCCCGATGCGAAAGCCCCCAATTATTGAAAATCTTTAATAGTATTAGTCTTTTTCTATGAGCCAAAGGGACTTTTGGGGCCCCCTAGGCTGCAGGGCCCGGGTGCGATCGCAACCCCTGCACCAGTTGTAGTTACGCCCCTGCCCAGAATTATGTTATGAAGTAGTGGAATATTGGGTAGTTTGACCCCTCTAGTCTTCATTCTGGGTACACCAATAGCTTGGATTTACATTGATTATGTGGTGGAACCAGTGTTTCGACCTTTTCTCCAAAGTATACCAGGAGCTGTTTTTCAAAGCAATCATGTCAGATCACATATTGCTGGAGCTACTGTGAGCAGCCTGCATGGCCTAATCGTGCTACCATGGTTGAGGTATTTCTGGACTTGTCGCCCAATGAGCAAATATGGGACATCATTAATCAGCAATTGCACAGTAAGCTGCCAACAGTGGATCTTGATGACTTGCACAATTGCATTGGGGATTTAGGGGTGAAAAATAATCTGTCTGATTCCCTTTGAATACCTGTTATCATTTCTCCTATTAGTTTACTGCTGTGATTTCTGAAGCTTTGGATCGATTATTTTCCCAGTAAGGAAGGAGTGGAAATTATCTCAGAGCCTGGACGATACTTTGTAAGCTCTGCTTTTACAGCTGCTGTCAATATCATTGGCAAAAAGGAGGATTTTGTGACAAGTGAGTATATCACAGTCCTTCAGATTATATGTTGATTTTATCCTTTAAGAGAAGTGTGGCACCCCTGTGGACCGGTCGCCATGAGATGGTGCAGCAGCTGGGACTGGTAAGTCGGTCACTACACACACACCTCTAACACATCCCCTGATCCCAAGTCTAAGTTACTTCATGTCTAGCAACAGATAGCGGGAGGAGCAAGGTGGAGGGTGGAACATTAGGAGAAGGGGTGAGAACCGAACATAACCACAAAAAGGACAGCCACACAACACCAGAGGCTTTTTGAGGCTAGTTGAGTGGAGAAGGAGAAGTAGTGAGAGAACAACAAGAGTAACACGCGTCAGCCAAAGACACCAGACGGAAAGAACCTGGACCCGGTGGCCAGTGCCACCATATGGCTCGCCCAGGTGCCAGGCTGAGAGCCGAGGGAAGACAGAGGGGATCCAAGGTGAACCCAAGGGACCGGGCCGGAACCAGAGTGTTGGCTCTGCTGAAGTGGCAGGGAAACTGTATGCCCCAACCACGAACCCCGGCGGGGTGGGGGGTCTTTATGTCCCGAGACCCAACCTCCGGCACAGCGAAAGGAAGGCCGTTGAATTAGGGCTAGGACACCCGGAAGGGTGCCCAGAGAGAGCTTGTGACCGCTGCACTGTAGCTAGTGTGCGGAACAGAGAGGAGAGAGGCCCAAAAGAAACATGAAAGGGGGTGTCGCAGACAAGCCGTCCCAGCTGTTAATACCGCACTGGAGCCGCTATTGTACTGAACTGAGCTGTAACATCTAACGAGTGAAGAAGTAAACCCGGTAAAAGTTCAGAACTGTGTGAGATTTTGTGTACTTGAGAGGTGGAAACGATTCGTGAGCAACAGCAGGAGTCTTCCCAAAGGTATCGAGACTGTGAATTACATTCACACACACTTTTTTATTTTTATTTTTCTTGCATTCATTTTTACAATTCCCCTTTTTACCGCTCGCCCGACGAGGGGATCACGGACCAAGTCACGCCACTGTGACATCCCACAGCCCCAGATGATGACGGGAGGGCCTGGTTCCAAGTACCCCACGATCACTGCCAGGGGCGAGACAGAAGCATCATAAATTACCGAGTTCATTATTTTGGGTGTTGCAAATTCTTTTTTTATTCACTCGAAACTTGATAGTTTCTCTTTTGGAGTATTTCTTTTTTAAATTATACCTGTCACCACTTTTGGGGGTTCTTAACCCTTCCCACCATCTTTAACATGATGTCATTGGGGTTTCTGTAACCCCTTTATATCGCCAGATTTCCCACTGCATACCTCAGAAATAGAGTTTTATTCTGGCTTGTGCTTTATGCTAATTTTGCAATTTGGTCAGATGGGTGTCCCCAGAAAATGGTCTGTGCCACCCCGCTCCATGCAAACGCCCCCCTCCTGACTGTATGCAAGTGGATGACATTGCTACAATTCCCAAGTCTCGCGCCTGCGCTGGAGCGCCTAACTGTATCCTGTTGAACAGCCAATGATTCCACTGCACAGGCGAGAGACTTCATACTCTCATCAGCCGTACAGTGCCGAAAGTTGTGGAGAATATGTAGACGGACATACAATCCACTTGCATATAGTCAGAAGGAGCAGCGTTTGCATGAAGCGGGCGGCCTGACCGCAATCTGGGGACACCTGTCTGAGCGAACCGAAAATTAGCATAGAGCTTGGGGCAAAATAAGTCATTTTCTGAGGTATGCATGGGGGCTGGGGATATAAAGGGGTTTCAGGAACCCCAATTACATCATGTTAAAGGTAGTGGACAGGATTTACAACCCCGAAAGTGGTGACAGGTGCACTTTAAATAACTGCAGTTCCAGAAAACGATTTAATAAGTCAAAGAGTCATGTCAGAAATTGTGATTGGTGGAGGTCCAAGTGCCGAGATAGTTGATAGTTGACTGCATATTGTTTATTTTTTGTTTTACAGACACAGATGGGAAAGAGATCAGGAAGCTCTCGTATTATCTGAATGATGGAGTAATTGGAACATTTTGGGTTCATGAATTAGGGGGTCTGAGAGTGAAACCGCTGAAGGTACCAATGATACACGAATGACAATGATATACGAATGATAAAGGCATGCCTAGGTTATATCAGATTGGAGCATATATAAATTTATGTATATATTTTTTACTCTTGTTCTAGGACTACCACCATTCACAACAGCACTTTCCCAGCAGACTTTGGGGACCCTGCTGCACAGACTATGACCTGGTAATGGACGATGTCAGCCTTCCAGAGCTGGAAATGGGTGAATGGTTAATATTTCCAAACAAGGGAGCCTATAGCTTATCAAATGCGACAACCTTTAATGGGTTCCAAATACCGACCGTGTATTATACAATGAGTGAAGATAAGCTGAAGAAAATAAAGAAAATTTAATTTTGCCCATACAATAATATTACTGTCATTTTGGTTTGCTGCTATACACAGATAGAATAAAATGGACACCCCTCCTGGTGAACTGCTAAATCTCATCCTGGCTAGACCACTTACATTGTCCCCTGAAGAGTCACCCTTCCTTAAAGTGCCACTCTCCCCTGTAGAACCTTCCCCAATGAAGAGCCACCATCCACTGAAGAGCCTCCTTCCCTTGAAAAGCCATCCTGCCCTGTAAAGCCTCCCACCTTCCCATGAAGAGCCACTTTCCCCTAAAGATCCTTCCTCCACTGAAGAGTCACTCTCCCCTGAAGATCCTTTCTTTCCTACACTGAAGAGCTCAGATCCTTCTTCCATGAAGAGATTTCCTGTCCTCTTATTCCCTGAGGAGTCACCCTTCCCTGAAGCCACCCTCCCTCAAAAGCCACCCTCCACTGAACATCCTTCCTCCATTGAAGAGCCACCATCCCTGAAGAGGCACACTCCCCTGAAGATCCTTCTCATCCTTCCTCCATTGAAGAGACACCCTCCCCTGAAGCGACACCCTCCCCTAAAGAGTCACCCTTCCATGAAGAGCCACCCTCCCCTGAAGATCCTTCCTCCTTGAAGAGCACCTTCCTGAAGAGCCACCCTTCCCTAAAGAGGCACATCCCTGAAGAGCCACCTCCCCTAAAGAGGCACCATCCCCTGAAGTGGCACCCTCCCATGAAGAGTCATGCTTTCCCTGAAGAACCACCCACGCCTTAAAAGATACCCTTCCCTGAAGATCCTTACTCCATTGAAGAGCCACCATCTCCTGAAGAGACACCCTCCCTGAAGAGCCATCCTCCCCTCAAAAGCCACCCTCCCCTGAAGATCCTTCCTCCATTGAAGAATCACCTTCCCTGAAGAGGAACCCTCCCCAAAGTTCTTAATTTGCAGAAAAACAGGAAACAAAATCCCAAGTGAGGGGATACTTGAACTGGTGAAATTAATGCGATTCCGTCATTGTTTTTTGAGTTTTACTTTTGGAACGTTCACCATGTCATAAAAAATCACCAAGCAACTTATTTCCCGTCGATATAAATATGGCGATGTCAAGATTGTATCATTAGAGTTTTTTTGCCATTTTCTGAGACTATAAGGTTTATATTTTTCCAGCGATTAAACTGTGCAGGCACTAATTTTTTGTAGGGTGATTTTTTTTTTAAATACCTTTTGGGTATACATATGATATTTTCATGACTTTGTATTGTGAATTTATTTCTCTTTACAGCATGTACCATACATGTTATTACTTGTATATGTTGATAGATTTGACTTTTATAGATGTGGCAATACCAGATATGTATATTTTTATTTCTTTATTCCAACACTGGGAAAGAGAAGAGAATGATTAGAATTTTTATACATTTTTAAATATTGTTACATTTTTCGAAAACATTTTTTATAATTTCTTGGGACTTAAACCTACTAGTCTTTCATTGCTTATTCTAAAGTAAATAGGTATGGTAAATGATCTAGGAATCAAAGCCATGAGATCCATTGATCCCTGTAAAGTGCTGTAGGATATATTGGTGCTGTATAAGAAATGCATAATCTACTATATAATCACCAATAATATGTGTCACAGACTTCCGGCGCTTATGTCGCTATCCCACAATGCATTGCAGCACCATTGTAGGATAGCGACACAGGCGCCAGAAGTCTAAGTGACAAAGACGCCACCGCTACCATCGGGAGATCAGTGGCGCTCGCCGCTGATCTTCCGATGGAAGCTGCCGCTCATCTCCCGCCGCACGGAGGTCAGCGGCGACGCAGCCGGGAGAGCGTCATGCGTGCAACCAGAAGTACGCTGGCCATCATATTAAAACACCCAAGTTATGGGTATTCCTATATGGCGGCCAGTAGCAGTGCTGCTGCCTGCTCTCCCCGCTGCTCGCTCTCCCTCCTCCTCCCCCAGTCCGCTCCATCCTCCCCCCCTCGCCGCTCTGTTCTCACCCTCCACCGGTGTACCATTGCAGGCTGACGGCTGGAGGAAGACAATCTGTTTGGAGCTGGTCATGTGACAGGCCCTCTGTGACGCCACATCAGCCCGCCCTGTCACATGACGGCTTCACGGCTTCACACTGATTCTCTTCCTGCAGACGTCAGCCTGCAATGGTAACGCCGGTGGAAGGGAGAGAACAGACGACAGGCTGACAGGGGGACACAGGACAGGGGCACACAGGACAGGTACAGGGGCACACAGGACAGGGGCAGAGGACAGGGGGACACAGGGGCACACAGGACAGGGGCACACAGGACAGGGGCACACAGGATGGGCACACCTGACATGGGCACACAGGACATGGGCACACAGGACGGGGGTACACAGGACAGGGGGACACAGGACAGGGGGACACAGGACAGGGGGACACAGGACAGGGGGACACAGGGGCACACAGGACAGGAGCAGAGGACAGGGGGACACAGGGGCAGAGGAAAGGGGCAGACAAGAGGGGGACACAGGGGCAGAGAACAGGGGGACACAGGGGCAGAGGACAGCGAGACACAGGGGCAGAGGACAGGGGGACACAGGGTCAGAGGACAGTGGCAGAGGACAGCGGGACACAGTGGCAGAGGACAGCAGGACACAGTGGCAGAGGACAGTGGGAAACAGTGGTAGAGGACAGGGGACACAGGGGCAGAGAACAGTGGGATACAGGGGCAAAGAACAGGGGGACACAGGAGCAGAGAAGAGGGGAACACGGACAGAGAACAGGGGAAGACGGGGCAGAGAACAGAGGGAGGTGAGGGAAGAGAACAGGGGGAGACAGCTAACAGCTAACCACTGAGCCACCATATACAGTGCTAACCACTGAGCTACTGTATACAGTCCTAACCACTGAGCCACCATATACAGTGTTATCCACTAAGCCACCATATACTGTGCTAACCACTGAGCCACCATATACTGTGCTAACCATGGAGCCACTATATGCAGTGCTAACCACTAAGCCACCATATACTGTGCTAACCAGTTAGCCACCGTATACTGTGCTAACCACTGAGCCACCATATACAGTGCTAACCCCTGAGTCACCATATACCATGCTAACCACTGAGCCACTGTATACAGTGCTAACCACTGAGCTACCATATACACTGCTAACCACTGAGCCACCAAAAACACTGCTAACCACTGAGCCACCATATACAGTGCTAACCACTGAGCCACCGTATTCCGTGCTAACCACTGAACCACCATATACTGTGCTAACTACTGAGCCACCATACACTGCTAACCACTGAGCCACCATACACTGCTAACCACTGAGCCACCATATACACTGCTACCCACTGAGCCACCATATACAGTGCTAACCACTGAGCCACCGTATACAGTGCTAACCACTGAGCCACTATACAGTGCTAACCACTGAGCCACCATATACAATGCTAACCACTGAGCCACCATATACTGTCAGCCACCATATACTGTGCTAACCACTGAGCCACCATATACAATGCTAACCACTGAGCCACTATACAGTGCTAACCACTGAGCCACCATATACAATGCTAACCACTTAGCCACTATAGAGTGCTAACCACTGATCCACCGTACAGTGCTAACCACTGAGCCACCATATACAATGCTAACCACTGAGCCACTATACAGTGCTAACCACTGAGCCACCATATACAATGCTAACCACTGAGCCACTATACAGTGCTAACCACTGAGCCACCATATACAATGCTAACCACTGAGCCACCATATACAATGCTAACCACTGAGCCACCATATACAGTGCTAACCACTGAGCCACCATATACAGTGCTAACCACTGAGCCACCATATACAGTGCTAACCACTGAGCCACCGTATACAGTGCTAACCACTCAGCCACTATAGAGTGCTAACCACTGAGCCACCATATACAGTGCTAACCACTGAGCCACCATATACAGTGCTAACCATTGAGTCACCGTATACAGTGCTAACCACTGAGCCACCGTATACAGTGCTAACCACTGAGCCACCGTATACAGTGCTAACCACTGAGCCACCATACTGTGCTAACCACTGAGCCACCATATACAGTGCTAACCACTGAGCCACTATATACAGTGCTAACCACTGAGCCACCGTATACAGTGCTAACCACTGAGCCACTATATACAGTGCTAACCACTGAGCCACCATATACAGTGCTAACCACTGAGCCACCGTATACAGTGCTAACCACTCAGCCACTATAGAGTGCTAACCACTGAGCCACCATATACAGTGCTAACCACTGAGCCACCATATACAGTGCTAACCACTGAGCCACCATATACACCATATAAATCCTGCAACAACAGTGTAGTTTCTGGAGAGAGGACTGTACTATTCAGCAGCTATTTCTTCGGCACCTGTTCATTCTACCGTACTTCTGATGCAATAGCATCGGGCCTATTTCTAGTCTATACAGTAAATAAAACAGAAAAAAACTGTACAGCACTCACAGACAGACATAATGTGAACTGGTGCCAGCAGGGACACTGGGTCAAACAACTAGAAAAAAATTCTCTGCAGCACTCAACTACTACCAATGATGCACATATGCTAACAAGCAGTATATATTTGAGGAAAAAATTTAAAAACTTACATTTTTTTCAAAAAAGCTCAACAATCTTATTTTTTTATTTTCTTGGGGTTCTTGGTACACACATTGGCCAATGTCCGTTTGACTAGAAAAAACTTCTCTGCAGCACTCAGCTACTACCAATGATGCACACATGCTAACAAGCTGTATATACAGTGCTAACCCCTGAGTCACTGTATACAGTGCTAACCACTGAGCCACTATACAGTGCTAACCACTGAGCCACTATACAGTGCTAACCACTGAGCCACCATATACAGTGCTAACCACTGAACCACCATATACAGTGCTAACCACTGAGCCACCATATACAGTGCTAACCACTGAGCCACCATATACAGTGCTAACCACTGAGCCACCATATACAGTGCTAACCACTGAGCCACCGTATACAATGCTAACCAATGAGCCACCATACTGTGCTGACTACTGAGCCACCATACAGTGCTAACCACTGAGCCACCATACAGTGCTAATCACTGAGCCACCATACAGTGCTAACCACTGAACCACCATATACAGTGCTAACCACTGAGCCACCATATACAGTGCTAACCACTGAGCCACTGTATATAGTGCTAACCACTGAGCCACCATATACTGTGCTAACTACTGAGCCACCATACAGTGCTAACCACTGAGCCACCATATACACTGCTAACCACTGAGCCACCATACAGTGCTAATCACTGAGCCACCATATACAGTGCTAACCACTGAGCCTCCATATACAGTGCTAACCACTGAGCCACCATACAGTGCTAATCACTGAGCCACCATATACAGTGCTAACCACTGAGCCTCCATATACAGTGCTAACCACTGAGCCACCGTATATAGTGCTAACCATGGAGCCACCATATACTGTGCTAACTACTGAGCCACCATACAGTGCTAACCACTGAGCCACCATATACAGTGCTAACCACTGAGCCACCATACAGACCTAATCACTGAACCACCATATACTGTGCTAACCACTGAGCCACTATACAATGCTAACCACTGAGCCACCATATACTGTGCTAACTACTGAGCCACCATACAGTTCTAACCACTGAGCCACCATATACACTGCTAAACACTGAGCCACCACATACTGTGCTAACCACTGAGCCACCATACAGACCTAATCACTGAACCACCATTTACTGTGCTAACCACTGAGCCACCATATGCTGTGCTAAAAATTGAGCCACCATATACAGTGCTAACCACTGAGCCACCATATACTGTGCTAACCACTGAGCCACCATATACAGTGCTAACCACTGAGCCACCATATACAGTGCTAACCACTGAGCCATTACACAATGCTAACCACTGAGCCACCATACAGTGCTAACCACTGAGCCACCATACAGTGCTAACCACTGAGCCACCATATACACCATATAAATCCTGCAACAACAGTGTAGTTTCTGGAGAGAGGACTGTACTATTCAGCAGCTATTTCTATGGCACCTGTTCATTCCACCACACTCCCGATGCATTAGCATCGGGCCTATTTCTAGTCTATACAGTATATATAATAGCGAAGTGGCTTCTCCACTTTCCACTTACCGTATATCCTTTCTTGCGGCGCCATGTTTGTACATTCAAATTAATGGTGTAACAGAATGGCGTCTGGTAGTGCTCCATGCCACTTACCACCGCCAGCCTGATTACCGATGCATCCACCATGAGAAGATACCCCATTGCACACATCCCAATGCCGCCTACTGCACAAAGTTACCACACACCCATATGGCGGCCACTAACAGTGCCGGTGCATGATCCCCCTTGCTCGCTCCCAGCAGTCCACCCGGATTACCCCTGTTGCCCAGTCTCCGCCCCCTGTCTGTACACCTCAGACTCACCTCTCTGCCTCTCATTGCCTACAGGACCTTTGGTGAAGTCACAGTCACGTGACTGATCACATGACTTTGACATCACTACAAGGTCTGCAACAGTCCCACACTGCACTCAGCATGGCACAGAGTAGGAGGGGGGTGGGGGAAGAGACAGCCAGAGGGGACAGAAATACTGTCACAGAGGGGAGAGACATACTGTCACAGAGGAGAGAAACAGACTGTCACAGAGGGGAGAGAAACAGCCACAGACGGGAGAGACAGCCACAGAGGGGACAGATAGCCATGAGCAGAGACAGCCACAGAGAGGACAGACAGCCATGAGGATAGAGAGCCAGCCACAGAGGGAGAGACAGCCATGAGGATAGAGAGCCAGCCACAGAGGGAGAGACAGCCATGAGGATAGAGAGCCAGCCACAGAGGGAGAGAGCCAGCCACAGAGGGAGAGAGCCAGCCACAGAGGGAGAGAGCCAGCCACAGAGGGAGAGAGCCAGCCACAGAGGCAGCACAGGTTTTCTCATTATTAGTGATTGTGGCGCCCCGCAACGAGTGCGTCACAAGGGAGTATTGCAACCGCAATATTCTCTGACTCAGCAATGAAATGGTTAACTTTGAGATCCAACCCAAACATGCATCACCTAGAACAGGGGACCAATCATAGGTCCTGGGGGGGTGGAGTGTTAGGGTAGTGTAGTAGAACACACAACAATCTAGACAGAGAGAACAGAGTTCGTAGGAGAGCCTAGAACACAGAACTTGGAGAGGAGCGGGGGCTCCGCACCCCGTGCGGGCCCCTGGGCCGTCACCGGTCGGGTGTCAGCACCTGAGGCCTTAACCACCGGGATTGGGCATATCTACACGGGTTCCCAAAAGACTCCCGTGCCCACAACTCACAGCCGGTTCACTGGTACCGAAGCTGGCAGCAGTTCACCTCTGCTACGCGAACCAGAAGAGTGGAGGATCAGCTTTACAGGAGCACCCCACCACCAGCCAGTTTCCAGTCGTCTAACCAGCGGTGTACCCACTGAGGGATCCAAGGCTCCCCAAAGCATCCAGAACGTACATCATGGATAGGGCATTGAAGCAGCCTCCCCGTACCCGACCTGGTATTCCTGGGCGACGCTGGCAAAAGGAACTAAGTAGGTAGAATGGAGGAACACTGCGGATCTCTGAGGAACACTATCACTGCTGAGTCCACCCGGTCTACTACTCAACCACTGTATACCATGTATTGCCTGCTGGTTACAGTAAAGACCCGTTATAGAGACTTTCTGTGTCTGTGCTTCCTTATGAACTGTCCGTCATTACAAAAAGGTAACCGCAGCTGCCGCACAACATCTTGAGCAGCTCCAGCCTCCGGGGATCACCGCTCAGCCTGTGGGGAGCGTAACATCTTGCTGCTGTCCATCCCCCGGGGGTCCCGCAGCGTCGGTAGCCCTTACCGAACTACTCATAGGTGGCGTCACGAAGAAAACAAATTAAAACCCCTTTAATCTGTTCCCGTAAGACGTCTTCACTTTTGATCTGCACTACACCGGGCCCCACTACCGGCAGGCGCGGTCCACCCGTGACAAGGAAGGAGAAGAATCGCCTGTCTAAACCGGAGTCAGCCGGCCGCGGTGAGTCAGAAAATGGCGTCACGAACAGGATACGAGCAGGCCCGTTACCCAACGGGTATGTTGTGCTTAAACTGGACTTTATTGTCTACAATTTGGACTTTGTTCGTCCCTAAAAGAACTTTCCCGCCTTTTCACCATTGGGTCAAGATGGCGCCCAAGATGGCGTTCCCGCCACAAGAAGCCGCCACGTGAAGCCCAGGAGTGAGTCGACCCCCTCCTCATTGTGGGAGGGCTAAAGACAAAAGGCGCCAAACTCTTTGTCCGCCCTGATTGCTCGAATCAACCATGGGGGCGGACCCCAAAGACTTTTTCCACCATTGGACTACAAAAGCCCACAGGAAATGGGAGTGTCACAGTCAGAGAGAAGATTTCTTCGCCAGCTCAACCAGAACGTCTTACCGGTTGAACGGGTGTGGTTTCCCTCCAAGAAGAATGGCCAGCATGAGACTCCAAGACCTGATGCGGGAGGTCGAGGCGGAGGCCAGAGCAGCCATCAGCCAACCGGGTCCGGATCCTGCCCTTACCATAGACGGCAGCCCCGACTTCTGGCTCGAGGCTCTACAAGACCTCCGGGTGCGGTTACTAGAGACTGTGGAATGGACGATTCGCAGCTGGAGCGCGACCCTAGGCAGACGACTACACCATGCGATGCAGCAGAGCCGACCGGGTACCGCTACTCCAAGCCCAGACGACGTCACCAGCTTCTCGACCGCCTCACCGTCGCCTACCACCTGCCCAGCTTCGTCACCGGAGCCAATAGACTGTATCATTCCCGTGAGGACCACAGCTCAACCCGTTCCAGCGGTCAACACCGCAGCCGATCCCGTTCTTGAGCCGGAGCTCATAACACCCTCCATGGAAGAACTTGAACTTTACCAGGTTCCCACCGAGGAACCCGCGACGTGTTTCACAAGTACAGAGACTGTCGCCTGTTTTATCCCCGTACCGGAGGCTTCCCTTGTCATTGCCGAGGCCTACCTGGTAACCGGGATTGAAACACCTTTACCTGCGGAAACAGATGAAGAGGCCGGCAGCCTGGAAGCCCTGCAGGACGTCCCTACGGAAGGATCCGCAGCACCACCGCCCTGTTGTACAACGGAACAAGCTTCAACATCTCCAGCCAACGAGCAGCCTGATGTGGTCATCGAGGAAGAGGTCGGAGAGGATGACGACGAGACCCGCAGCACCGCTGAGGATTTCGACACCGGGTTCGCTTGGGGAGACAACAAGGAACTTCCTACCGGGCATACAGCTCGGGTACACTGGTCGGGTGCAATGCCGACACCTTCCCCTGTGCCGTTCCACCGGGTTCCAATACAGACAGCCCGCCAAGTTCAAGCTTCCCGCCAAACCACCAGCTCCATTACTCATCTCTACACCCCGAGCCGTAACGACGGAGATGTACGCCAGAGACGACGAGAGGAGTGGCAAGCCCGAGAACGCGCCAACATGCAGGCCCGTGCCGAGGCTCGCCGCCAGCCGCCGCTGCCTGATGAACTCCGCCGTGAAGGTAGAATTTCCACCTTTAATTTACATACCGGGTGGGGGTTCGCTTGGGAGGTGGGTTTGAATGAGGAGGTATTTGTGGGGCGCCGGGACGTTCAGTCAAACTTGCCAAGAGGACATCCCGATCGCGACCTATACTGGGGCGATATTATCACCTACGAGCGCTACGCTTGTACAGATGGGTGGTTCGCTATCCGGGTGCGCCATCACCCTCAGAGCCAGTGACTTTAAAACTTGAACTCCCTCAATGACTCTGTTCCCGTTAACCACTGACTGTGTGATCTCGCGGCTACAGCCTGGACTCTAGTTAAAGTACAGCCGACCGCCCGCCGGGTCCGCACAAAGTGATTACCTGTTTCTTTGCTTATGTCACCAAAGCATATCTTTACCTGTTTTTCATTTTAATAAAAGTGTGTCATATATGTTGTATAAAACTACAAAAACCTCTGTAATGTGAGTAGTGTGACGCTTGGGGACAAGCATATTTAACCAAGGGGGAGTGTGGCGCCCCGCAACGAGTGCGTCACAAGGGAGTATTGCAACCGCAATATTCTCTGACTCAGCAATGAAATGGTTAACTTTGAGATCCAACCCAAACATGCATCACCTAGAACAGGGGACCAATCATAGGTCCTGGGGGGGTGGAGTGTTAGGGTAGTGTAGTAGAACACACAACAATCTAGACAGAGAGAACACAGTTCGTAGGAGAGCCTAGAACACAGAACTTGGAGGGGAGCGGGGGCTCCGCACCCCGTGCGGGCCCCTGGGCCGTCACCGGTCGGGTGTCAGCACCTGAGGCCTTAACCACCGGGATTGGGCATATCTACACGGGTTCCCAAAAGACTCCCGTGCCCACAACTCACAGCCGGTTCACTGGTACCGAAGCTGGCAGCAGTTCACCTCTGCCACGCGAACCAGAAGAGTGGAGGATCAGCTTTACAGGAGCACCCCACCACCAGCCAGTTTCCAGTCGTCTAACCAGCGGTGTACCCACTGAGGGATCCAAGGCTCCCCAAAGCATCCAGAATGTACATCATGGATAGGGCATTGAAGCAGCCTCCCCGTACCCGACCTGGTATTCCTGGGCGACGCTGGCAAAAGGAACTAAGTAGGTAGAATGGAGGAACACTGCGGATCTCTGAGGAACACTATCACTGCTGAGTCCACCCGGTCTACTACTCAACCACTGTATACCATGTATTGCCTGCTGGTTACAGTAAAGACCTGTTATAGAGACTTTCTGTGTCTGTGCTTCCTTATGAACTGTCCGTCATTACAAAAAGGTAACCGCAGCTGCCGCACAACATCTTGAGCAGCTCCAGCCTCCGGGGATCACCGCTCAGCCTGTGGGGAGCGTAACATCTTGCTGCTGTCCATCCCCCGGGGGTCCCGCAGCGTCGGTAGCCCTTACCGAACTACTCATAGGTGGCGTCACGAAGAAAACAAATTAAAACCCCTTTAATCTGTTCCCGTAAGACGTCTTCACTTTTGATCTGCACTACACCGGGCCCCACTACCGGCAGGCGCGGTCCACCCGTGACAAGGAAGGAGAAGAATCGCCTGTCTAAACCGGAGTCAGCCGGCCGCGGTGAGTCATGATGAGTACTGGAACAGTTCAAAGTATTCAGTCCAAATAATGTGAACCTGAATATCTTACTATTCACTTATACCCACTCATTTTATTTGCTCGGTGTAAATGTTGCCGGTCTTCCCAAATTTAACATTGTTTTCCTTTTGTTCCATTCCTGAAATATAGCCCTATTAACACTGTCTGCAAGTCTAGTCCTGCTGTACTGTCCTCACATGCAGATAAACCTGCCTGTCTACTATTTAAGAAGGAGGCTGTTGTACTATTAACCTTCTTCTTTACTGGTAGTAGGTAGATATGATAGAATTATGTAAAATTATGGAATGATATAACAAAAGTGTATAAGAATAGTTGACTAAATGGGACACATACCACATACATTCAAGCATGCACAATATGAGACAATACGTAGTCTCATCTCACCGTTTATACTTGAACAAGCTTAACTAGAAACAAGATCTAGATGAGAGATTCAATACGTTCTCTCATTGGAGAAGAAGATCAAATTAGTTGCTGTGTCTGAGGTAACCACAATTCATTCTGGGAGACTTCCCATAATACATTGCAACTGAACTAATCAGATAAATGAAATCACCAGCAGGTGGTGCTGTTACCACACAATAAAAATGCTGCAATGCATTAATTACAGATAATTAATACATCAATTACAGGTATCTACTTACATAATTTCTTTGGTGTCCGGACGTCCCTGATACAACCCCACCTGAATGGCCAGCTGACCGCCACCTGATGGCCACATGAAATGCAAAAAACCTTGAGGTCGCCATATTGGCACACCCAAGTGATGGACGTGTAAAGGTGATGGCCTCTAGCAGGACTATGCAGTCAATGGGTGTTCTGCTGCTGTCCTCCTGGCCTGGGGACTCTTCCTCCTCCTCCACCACTGCCGGTGTTGCAGCACCGCCCTCTCCCATAATAAGGCCACCTCAGAGCCTGCTCCCATCGTGATGTCACCCCCTTTGTAAATGGGCATGTGGCTACCATGTTTGTACCCCTGGTCTGCTACAGCGCATGACAGGGGGAACACATATGGTGGCGGCGTCAGTGATGAGCCCACCCTCATCCTCACCTCACCACCCTCCAAATAAAGGATGCCACCACCACACAAGTCCACCCCTACTGCCACAGAGCCCAACCCAACATGACACCACCCCCGTTAGTAACTGTCATGTTTGTACACCTGGTCCACTACTGTGCATTAAAGGGTGAACAAAGATGGTGGCGTGAGTCACAAGCCCGCCCCCATCCTCACCTCATCAAAGAAAGGATGTCATCGCCTCAGATCCTGCCCCCATTGTGATGTCAATATGGATGCCACTGCCACACGAGCCCGCCCCTATTGCCACAGAGCCCACCCCAATCGTGACGTCATCATGCTCCATATGCGATAGCATCAGGCCTCCCTCTAGTTATATTAGCACAAGGAACAAACAGTTGAGCACCAATCACTTTAATACATCAAAGTCTGATTCTAAGAGCAGCTGCATTATCAGGTGTGGTCCTTATGGCCCTGTCACACGTGCCAACCAAGGCTGCGATGTCGGAAGCGATGTACAGGTGCGACCTCGCTTCCGACATGCAGCCTTGGTGTCACACGGCAGGATGTTGCCGGTGACGCCGCAGCAATACGGGCGGAGCCATCGCTTGTTGGCCTGGGATCAACCCAGCCAGGAAACCCAGCAATGCTGCGGTATAGGCTGGATCGCCGTCAACCTCGCTATTGCGTTGTCAGACGGCGCGATCCAGCCTTATCCTGGTTGCAGATTGACAGGTTTATGAACATTTCATAAACCTGTCAACCTGCGACCAGCGATAAATCGCAGTTGCGTTGCGCTGTCACACAGCACGACGCACGTGCGATATTGCTAGCGACATCGCTGATGCGTCCCTTTTCGGCAGATGACGACTAGCGACATTGACTCGTGTGACATGGCCATTACAGAGGTTTTCCCGCCAGAGGTGGCAAGACTTACACGATGTCTGGATACCCCATAGATGTGGTTGATCATTCGAAAACTATTTTTAGTTGATACTGATGTTTACACAACATTTTTTTTATTATTTTCCAAAAAATATCTTTTTTTTTTAACCAGCAATTTTGGAAAAAGTTGCTTTAACGTTGCGGCCCTAAGACATCAGCTTTGGTTACACAATTGATGGTAACTCATTCTTGGTTATTGACGGCATCTATTTACCTGAGTGAATGGTGTAGATGAGATTAGTTAATAGAGGGATAATGACGGCGGGAGATAAGTGAGCGGCTTTTCATGAGGACCTAGTGTCTCCTACTGGTCCATGCCGTCTCCTTGCTGAAAAGAGACGCCTTCAGGGATCACGTAACTTCAATTCCCTGCAAACCCAGTGTCATCTTAGCTTGACCAGATCTGGAAGAGCACATTAACCTCCTCTTGTGATTTTCAGAAAACCATTCTAATTTAGCAAGTAATTAAGGGTCACATGCGGGATAAAGGCCCGGATAATCTTGGATTACGCACAGGAAGCTTTGTTTCCAAGACAACCCCGGCTGAGGCGGTGTTAACGCCGAGGTCAATCAGTTAATGAACTGGGAATGGTCAGTGACTCCGAAAACTGATGGAGCTAAAGAAATGGAAAGTTGAGGAAATGTTTGTTGTGGCAGCAATTAACCACTTAATTACAGGGGGATGTGGTTATTCCAATAGTCCATTGGCTACAAATGCAAACTATTCTAAAAGCCCGCTAAACATCACTAATTGGTGAAAAGATATTGGCCTACAATGGAAAAACAAAATACTATATGATTGGATACTTTTACGACATGCAGCAATATATCTATTATTTCTAAAATATACACCAATCAATCATTAAAATCACCTGCCTAGTATTGTGCAACAAAGCAACCTCTGACCTGTCGACTCACGGACCCACAAAACATTTGGCCTTTTCCATAACTAATTTTTTAGTGTAGTTTTGCCATAGTGACTCTTCTCTGGCATCAGACCAGATGGGCTAGTTACTAACACTATGGGCTCTCATGACCCTGAGCCGTCATCAGTTCACCATCCTTCCTTGACTCCCCTTTGGTAGGTACTCCAATACAAGGAACACATTACAAGACCTGACATATATTAGGAACACCTTTAAGGACCTCTGTAAAGTAGGAAAACCCCATAAGACCTGATGCATACCAGGAACATCCCATTAACACCTGTTTTATACCGGTGATACAACTCAAGACACGACCATATGCTGGGAACACCCCATAAGTCCTCGCATATACCAATAACATAAGACCTGCAATACACGGAACACAACACAAGTTCTACTGTACACCGGAAATAACCTATTTGTTAACCTGTTGTATACCAGGAACATCCAATAACACCAGTTTTATACTGGTAATGACAACTCAAGACATGCCATATACTGGGAACATCCCATAAATCCTGGTATATACCAATGACATAAGATCTGCAATGTACCAGGACCACAACACGTTGTACAGTACACCAGGAATAAGCCATAAAACCAGCTGCTTCCAAAAAGACCTCATAAGACCTGCCGTACACCAGGAACTCCCTATAAGTCCACCACATGCCCGGTACACCCCCGAAGACCTGCTGTGTATTGGTAATACAAATCAAGACATGCCACATACTGGTAACATTCCATAAATCCTGGCATATATTGGTAACATAAGACTTGCAATATACTGGAAATACAACACAAGGAATACCATACACCAGGAACACCCCATGAGAACTAGGAACACCCACAAAGACCTGCTATACACCGGGAACACCGTTCAAGACCTGGAATAAACTAGGAACACAACACAAAACCTGCCGAGTACTGAAATTAAAACTCAACTGGCCCTGCCATATTCCAGGAACAATACATTAGACCTACTGTACATAGAAAACAAACCAAGACCTGCAATATACTAGGAACACAGCTAAAACTAACCACATACCAGGAACAATCCCCAAACCTGCCACATACTGGGAACACCAAACAAGACCTGACTTATACATGGAACACTCTTAAAGTCCTGGCATATACTGGTAACACATATCAAGACCTGCTTTGTATTGGGAACACAACTTAAGACTTTCTACATACTAGGAACATCTCATAAGGACCTGTTGTATACCAGTAGCACAATATAAGGCTTGCCTTGTGGAAAGAATACAGCTGAATACCTGCCATACACCGCAAAAACTGGGAACCCCTTAAAGGCTTTGTATGTACTGGGAACACAAAACCTGCCAAGTACTGGGAACACAAGTCAAGACCTGTCATATACAACGAACGCAAGTCAAGACCTGCCATATACAACGAACACAAGTCAAGACCTGTCATATACAATGAACAAAGTCAAGACCTTCCATATACACGAAACAAAGTCAAGACCTGTCCATATACAACGAACACAAGTCAAGACCTTCCATATACAACGAACACAAGTCAAGACCTTGCATATAAGAACACAAGTCAAGCACTGCCATATACAGGCAATATCCATACACTGCTGTATATGCAAGACAAGACTGACTTTCACATACCAGACATCTATAAGGACCTGATACCAGTACACAATATACCAGAGAATACAACAATACCTGCCATATACCGCAAAAACTGGAACCCTTAAAGCTTGTATGTACTGAACACAACACAAACTGAATACTGGGAACACAAGTCAAGACCTGTCATATACAACGAACCAAGTCAAGACCTGCATATACAACGAACACAAGTCAAGACCTTCCATATACAGGAACACAAGTCAAGACCTGCCATATACAACGAACACAAGTCAAGACCTTGCATATAATGAACACAAGTCAACGTGCCAATACAGGCAATATTCCATACGACTACGTATACTGGAACACAACATAAGGTCTGCTTATACGGAACCAATCAGATCTGGAATATACCAGGAACTCCCCACAAAACCAGACATTTGTTTAGACAATCACAAGTCATTCAAATCTAGAGATGATCAGGTCTTCAGAAAGTAATTTCAGACAGATTTAATTCACTCTTACAACAGGTTCAAATAAGTTTGAATATAATCAGGGCCACATTGAATCTGCTCCGACAAGACATTTATTAAGCTCGAGAACTTTCCATCCCAAGAAGCATAAGAAACAGAGATTAAAAAATAATAATAAACTCCTCAGTCCAAGGCCTGTCCCTCATTGCCTGGTCATCTGCTCTCTTCAGATCAGTCTTTGGGTTGGTCTTCCCTCCAGTCAGGATCTTCCGATGCTAAGTAGGTCTCACGTGGGGCATGATGCGTGATAATGACATGTTTCGTAAGACACATAAATTACATCAACCAAGTGCAACATGACCCTTGTGACTGTATGAGGCCTTATTAGCACTGGAAGATTCGTAATGAAGAAAAAAACAATCCAAAAACCAATGGAAAGACAGATTTTATGTGAGCAGAGGACTGGGAACTACTGAGGGATAGGTCTAGGATAGGTGAGTATGATCTCTTTTACTTGTTTACTTTTACCTTCCCCGTACTCACATGAATCCAGCAATATGGGGGCTGGACCTAGAGAGCCTACCCCCATTGAGACACAAGAAAAAGACATCTCAGAGGGGATCTCATTTATATATATAGATACATGTGTGGTCAATACAAAGGACGGAACATGACTTAGGCCCCTTTCACATGAGCGGTAAGCGCTGATCGCGGCAGTTGCGGTGAAAAAAATGCATCTGCCGCAGTTACTGCATAACAGCCGCACTTGCGGTTCACTTGCGGCAAGCCCCATGCAATGTCTATGGGGCTTGCGGTAAGTGTGCGGCAGGTCGCGGTTTCGGCAGTTGCGGCAGATACGGCCGCGAAAAAAACGCGGCTGACCACGGCCTTTTCGCGGCTGCATCTGCCGCAAGTGCCGAAACCGCAACTATACCGCACTTCTACACACACATGCGTTAAGGCATATGCGTCTTTGGACTTTGAAAAAATGTCCAAAAACCAATTTAAGTCAAAACAGACGGTATGTGTGACCCTGCCGTAATCAGAATTAATGTTAATAATGGCAGCTGTGTACTGACCACTAGGTAACATGTGATGGGCTAATTCTGAAAGCAACCACGTCCCCAATTAAAAAGGGTGTTCACATTTATGCAACCACATTGCTCTAGTTTTCGTTATTTATATTTTCCCCCTGAAAAAGATTTGTTTCGCAATAGATTTCTACAGATTATGGGTGACAAAGGTGGAGCAAGTTCAGAAATGATGCTTCTTGGTAGCACCAATATATATGATACAAACTGGCATTGATCGGGGTGTGGAGACTTTTTAAATGCACTGTAAATGCTGAAACAGCAGCAACTGTTGTCAATGCTGTCAATGCCCTCCTTGCTCCATACACTCCACATCAACAATCGCAGCTACAACTCGAATGGATTATTGGAGATTTTTTTTTGTTCATAAAATTATATTTTGGTAAATTAAGAAAAATGAGACATTTCTTTGCATTCTTTTCCCGTAATCACGGCATCTACTGTTACATTTCGTGTGGATTTTCATCTGCTGCACTGTACTCAGCAGGAAGCTTTTCTCCATAGAACGTGTTCACAGACTGTAAATATTCTACAATGGGATTGTGTTCTTCCAACAGATTAACAAATTACAGTATCCCCTGTCTGCTTCGTAACTTTGTCAGACCCTTCACTTAAGGCTAGAAAAGTCTTTGATCGGCCATTTTTGCTGAGATTGGGTTATGTATAATTTTCCTGAAAGTTGACACCGGAGCCGTTATTGTATATGTCCGTTTTCAGGGTGTAAGGGCAGCGAGGAACTTTGAAGATAAGGATATTTATTCAACTCTTTGTAGACGGCAATTACACGGAATCATATTTACAGTAAAGGCAATGGCGTGCCCAGACTTCAGGATGATATACCGGTTATTCCAACTGGTGTCAAATATATAGAGGTAACCTTAATGTACTGTATACCTAGGACGCTACAACTTCCAACATAATCTGACCACAGGACATGATCATAATGGAGAAGAGAACATTGAAAAAAAAAAACAATACTGCATTGGTTATTAATGATGGATACATATACAGTCCCTTTTCATTCAGACACCGACGGATAGTACGGGTTGACACTGTTGTACCCTCGGACTGCAGGGCAGCTTGAACTTGTTTGGATGTTAGTCGAGGTTCTTTATCCACCATCCGCACAATCTTGTGTTGAAATCTCTCGTCAATTTTTCTTTTCCGTCCACATCTAGGGAGGTTAGCCACAGTGCCATGGCTTTAACCTTCTTGATGACACTGCGCACGGTAGACACAGGAACATTCAGGTCTTTGGAGATGGACTTGTAGCCTTGAGATTGCTCATGCTTCCTCACAATTTGGTTTCTCAAGTCCCAGACAGTTCTTTGGTCTTCTTTCTTTTCTCCATGCTCAACCTGCAACCCTGCTTGCTGTGGAAGTCCTGAAGTGTTTACCTCATCTCGGTCGAGTGTACCGTCAACATCAGTAAAGGTACCAAAAGACTTTATGTGTGCGTGTCCCTCCTTCCAGCCGCACTAACCGACCGCGCTACCCTATTCCGCTCAACTCCATTAACTGCCCCGGGGAATATTCGCTCATCCTGTAGGAGCGGTTCCATCTAGCTGCCGCACATCACCCCGGAGGTCTGGGCAGCGCCGATGCCATCACCGGACTCTACAGGTGGTGTCACGACAGACATTTTATTATTTTATTGCCATCAATCCTATATTCCCTTTTATCTGCATCCCCCGGGCCCACGGCCTCAGGCACCGCCACCATGACTACTCCCAGAGACCTGCGCCTGAGTGACCGAGTACCCACGGGCCTGGGCTGGACATTAGCACTGCAGCCTTTGCAGCACTTAGGTCCTGAGGTCCTGGGTTCAATTCCCACCAAGGACACTAAAGACAACATCTGCAAGGAGTTTGTATGTTCTCCCAGTGTTTGCGTGGATTCCTCCGGGCACTTCGGTTTCCTCCCACATTGTAAAGACATACTGATAGGATGTTTAGATTGTGAGCTCCAAGAGAGACAGCATTACTGATGTATGTAAAGTGCTATGGAATTAATAGCGCTATATAAATGAATAAATATTATATTATTATTATTATTATTATTGGTAACTCCCGATGTCATTTCTGTGTCCGGATCCAGGATTTTGAGGGTTTCCGGACACAGAAAGAGCTGGGTGGAGCGGAGCCTGCAAAGTAAGGCAAGTGGTGTCAGGGCAGTACTTTCATTTTCACAATAGTCACGAACAGGATACGAGCAGGCCCGTTCCCTAACGGGTATAATGTGCTTGAAAGACTTTATTTCATCAAAAAGGACTTTGTTCGTCCCAAAAAGAATTTTTCCCGCCTTTTCACCGTTGGGCCAAGATGGCGATGCCCACCATGAGGATCACCATGTGCAAGCCCAGGGGTGAGCCACCGCCCCTCTTCGTGGGAGGGCCAAGGCAAAGGCGCCAAAATCATTGTCCGCCCTGATTGCTCGAAACAATCATGGGGGCGGACCAAAGACTTTTTCCCACAATTGGACTACAAAAACCCCCAAGGAAGTGGGAGTGTCAGAGTCTTCTTCACCAGCTCTCGGACAAGACGGTTACCGGTTGAGACGGGTGTGGTTCTTCTACAAGATGTCCAGCTTAAAACTCCATGACCTGATGCAGCAGGTAGAAGCTGAGGCCAGAGCAGCCATAGGCCATCCGGGTCCGGGTCCTGTCCTCACCATCGACGGCAGCCCCGACTTCTGGCAGGAGGCTTTGCAAGACCTCAGGGTGCGGCTCCTAGAAACAGTAAAATGGACGATCCGCAGTTGGAGCGCGAGCTTGGGCAGCAGACTACATCGCACGATGCAGCAGAGCCACTCGGGTGCAACCACTCCAGGACCGGACAACATCTCCAGTTTCACCGCCTCACCAACGTCCACCACCTGTCCTGCTTCGTCGCCGGAGCCCATAGACTGCGTCATCCCAGTGGAGACCGCCAGCTATCCCGTTCCTGGGTCCAAGACCGCCGCAGAACCGGTTCCAGAGCCGGAGCTTCCAACCAGCTTCCTGAAGAAGTGAATACTCACCTGGTTCCCATTGAGGAACCCACAGCCAGTTTCCTATACTACCTCAGAGACTGTTACCCGTTTCTCCCACGAACTGGAGGCCTCCTCTGCTACTACAGAGGCCTACCTGGTCACCGGGATTGAAACGCCACTGCCCGATATAACAGATGAAGAGGCAGGCAGCCTGGAAGCCCTGCAGGACGACCCCGAGGAGAATTATGCAGCACAGCTGCCCATCGACCCGGAGGAATTCCATTCAACATCTTTACCCGCCGAGCAGCCCGATGTGATCGTTGAGGGAGAAGAGGATGATGACGATGACGAGACCCACAGCACCGCTGAGGACCTCTACACCGGATTTGCCTGGGGAGATACCGTGGATCCTTCGGCCGAGCGACCTGCTCGGGTGTGTTGGTCGGGTGCTGCTGCGGCGCCTTCTCCGGTGCCGTTTAACCGGGTGCCCATCCAGACTGCCCACCAAACTCAAGCCGTTCAGCAGCCTGCACGTCGCAGTGACTCTATTCACACTCCGTACCACACAGATGAAGATGTACGTCGCATCCGCAGGGAGGAGTGGCGGGCTCGTATGCGCGCCAACATGAAGGCTCGCGCCGAGGCTCGCCGCCAACCCCTGTTACCTGATGAACTCCGCAAGACAGGTAGAGTGAGCACCTTCAACCTATCTACCAGGTGGGGTTTTGCCAGGGAGGAGGGCGTGTATGAGGAAGTGTTTGTGGGGCGCCGTGATGTAGAGTCGCACTTGCCGAGAGGGCATCCAGACCGCGACTTGTATAGAGGGGACATTATAACCTACGAGAGGCATGCATGCTACGATGGGTGGTTCGCTATACGGGTGCGCAATGCTGCCCTTCATAAGTGACTTGCTGTTTGAACTTTGCAAAGAGACTTCTCCCTGTTTAATCGCTAACACCGCGACTTGACGGCTACAGCCTCAAACTAAGGACAGCCGACCGGCCGCCGGGTCGGCGCATGTGTTAACCTGTTTTCTTTTAGCTTGCAACATCTAGAGCAAATGTTTACCTGTTATTAATAAAAGTGTAACTTTTATTGCCGGTTATAAAAAAATTTAAAAATGCCTGGTGGTCTCCAAGGCTCAATTCTCCCTCCTTGCTGGCTTTAAGCCAGTGTTGGGGGTGCTATATACTGTGATAAGAGTGCTATATATTAGTGATGGGGGGCTATATACCAGGATGGGGAGCTATATGCATTGATGGGGGGCTTTATACCAGAATGGGGGGCTGCTGCATTTTCCACCCTAGGCTTATACTCGAGGCAGTAAGTTTCTCCAGTTTCTGGGGTAAAATTAGGGGCCTCGGCTTATACTCGGATCAGCTTTTACTCGAGTATATACGGTACTTGCAATTTTTGTCCTGTTTTCCTGTACACTATATGGAAAAATGAATGATGAGATTCAAAAGTACAACTCCTCCCGAAAAAATCAATCCCTCATACTCCTATATTGAGGGTGACCCCAGCCTCTCTGCTGCCTGGGGAAAACTACAAAACGGGGCCCCCCATAGTAAATTCTTAAAATCAGTATAAATAAATCTGATTTATTCTTTACTAGCCTAACCTGAAGCACATATATAACACATACACTATTAAATGGGAATAAATTGGAAACATCAGCCTTTACACTTGTTGAAGTGCGGTATAAGTAGTAGAAAATAAAAGATTTAAGCATATACACTGTGTGTAGAAACAATGCTCAGCAGAGTATCACACAAGACAATCAGGTCCTGTCTGCGTGGTCCTGCAAAAACCAGGATCCCCATGAACAGGAACAAACTGTGATGTGAACTAGACTTAGACTCACTTCACCCACGACTACAGACAGTGATCCTTTCTAGTAGGATGCCTCACGGCCCTTTATCTCCCTTTGTGCATCAGCCGAGCAATCTCTCAAGTCCGATCACCTCACAGGATCCGCTTTATTTTCTCTCAGTCGGTTCCACACACTCTTCTCCAACGCCAAAGGCGTAACTGGTGGGCCCCGGTGCGAAATTTAGACATGCCCGCCCCCTACGCACATGTGGCGCCCCGCAACGAGTGCGTCACAAGAGGGTATTGCAGCCATAAATGCAGCCGCAATATTCTCTGACACAGCAGTGATCTGGTTAACTTTGAGATCCAACCCTGCATGCATCACCTAGAACAGAGGGCCAATACAGGGTCCTGGTGGGCGGAGTGCTAGGGAAGTGTGTAGGAAACTTAGTTAGTCTAGAACAGAGTAAGACTAGAACGAGAAGAGAGAACTTGAACTTGGAGTAGGAGCGGGGGCCTGCACCTCGTGCAGCCCCCGGGCCGTCACCGGTCGGGTGTCAGCACCTGAGGCCACAACAACCGGGATCGGGCACCACTAACCACGGGTTCCAAAATACCCCGTGCCCCAAAACTTCACAGCCGGTTCACTGGTACCGAAGCTGGCAGCAGTTCACCTCTGCTACGCGAACCAGAAGCGTGGAGGAGCAGCTTCACAGGAGCACCCCACCTCCAGCCAACTTCCAGTCGTCTAACCAGCGGTGTACCCACCGAGGGATCCAAGGCTCCCCAAAACATCCACAACGTACATCTTGGATAGGGCATTGAAGCAGCCTCCCCGTACCCGATCTGGTATTCCTGGGCGACAATGGCAAAGCACTTAGCTAGAATGGAGGAACACTTGCGGATCTCTAAGGGACACCATCACTGCTGAGTCCACCCGGTCCACTACCCGTAAACTGTATACCATGTACTGCCTGCTGGTTACAGTAAAGACCCGTTGCAGAGACTCTCTGTGTCCGTGCTTCCTTATGAACTGTCCGTCCGCACTACAAGGAAACCGCAGCTGCCGCACAACATCTTGAGCAGCTCCAGCCTCCGGGGATCACCGCTCAGCCTGTGGGGAGCATTCCATCTTGCTGCTGTCCATCCCCCGGAGGTTCCGCAGCGTCGGTAACGATTACCGAAACTACTCATAGGTGGCGTCACGAATAAATTAACCCCTTTAATCTGTTCCTACAAGACGTCTTCAACTTTTGATCTGCACTCAACCGGGCCCGACTACCGGCAGGCGCGGCCCACCCGTGACAAGGAGGAAGGAGCTACAGCCTGTCTAAACCGGAGTCCACCGGCTGACGGTGAGTCAGAAAATGGCGTAACGAACAGGATACGAGCAGGCCCGTTCCCTAACGGGTATTATGTGCTTAAAAAGGACTTTAATGTCTACAATTTGGACTTTGTTCGTCCCTAAAAGAATTTTCCCGCCTTTTCACCGTGGGCCAAGATGGCGCCCAAGATGGCGTTCCCGCCATAAGGATCCGCCACGTGCAAGCCCAGGGGTGAGCCACCGCCCCTCATCGTGGGAGGGCTAAAGGCAAAGGCGCCAAAACTCTTTGTCCGCCCTGATTGCTCGAATCAACCATGGGGGCGGACCCCAAAGACTTTTTCCCACAATTGGACTACAAAAAGCCCACAGAAAATGGGAGTGTCGCAGACCTTTCTTCACCAGCTCTCTACCAGAACGGTTACCGGTTGAACGGGTGTGGTTCCCTCCAAAGACGAGAATGGCCAGCACGAGACTCCAAGACCTAATGCGGGAGGTCGAGGCGGAGGCCAGAGCAGCCATCGGCCAGCAGGGTCCAGGTCCTGCCCTTACCATAGACGGCAGCCCCGACTTTTGGCTAGAGGCTCTACAAGACCTCCGGGTGCGGTTACTTGAGACTGTGGAGTGGACGATTCGCAGCTGGAGCGCGACCCTAGGCAGAAGATTCCATCATGCGATGCAGCAGAGCCGACCGGGTACAGCTTCTCCAGGTCCAGACGACATCGCCAGCTTCTCAACCGCCTCACCGTCGCCCACCACCTGTCCTGCTTCGTCACCGGAGCCCATAGACTGTATCATTCCAGTGGAGGCCACAGCTCAGCTCATTCCAGCGATTGAAATCGCAGCCGACCCCGTTCCTGAGCCGGAGCTTCCAATACGCTCCACCGAAGAAATCGGCATATACCTAGTTCCATTTGCAGAACCCGCGACTAGTTTCCACACTACTGAAACTGTCGCCTGTTTTTTCCCCTGAACCGGAGGTCTCCTCTGCAATTACCAAGGCCTACCTGGTGACCGGGATCGAAACACCACTTCCTGCTGCTACAGAAGAAGAGGCAGGCAGCCTGGAAGCCCTGCAAGACAACCTCGAGGAGAACTTTGCAGCACAGCCACCCATCGACCCAGAGGATTCCATTCCATCATCTCCGTCAGCCGAGCAGCCCGACGTGGTCATCGAGGGAGAGATCGAGGATGATGACGACGAGACCTACAGCCCAGCTGAGGACCTCTACACCGGGTTCGCCTGGGGAGACACCAAGAATCCTTCTGCCGGGCGATTTGCTCGGGTACACTGGTCGGGTGCCGCCGCAGCAACATCTTCTCCGGTTCCGTTTAACCGGGCTCCGCTCCAGACTGCCCACCAAACTCAAGCCGTTCAACAACCTGCACGCCGTAGTGACTTGATCCACACGCCGCACCACTCCGACGAAGAGGTACGTCGCATCCGAAGGGAGGAGTGGCACGCTCGGCTGCGCGCCAACATGCAGGCCCGCGCTGAAGCCCGCCGCCAACCTCCATTGCCTGATGAGTTCCGTAAAACCGGACGGGTGAGCACCTTTAACTTATCCACCGGGTGGGGATTCGTAAGGGAGGAGGGTGTGAGTACTGAAGTGTTTGTGGGGCGCCGTGATGTGGAATCGCACCTACCGCGAGGGCATCCTAACCGAGACTTATATAGAGGGGACATTGTAACCTATGAGCGACATGTATGCTGTGACGGGTGGTTCGCTATACGAGTCCGGAACCCTGCCCTCCATAAGTGACTTTGTTGATTGAACTTTTCACCAAGAGACTTCTTTCTGTTTGCAAATAACACCACGACTTGGCGGCCACAGTCTGAACTTTTACCTAAGGACAGCCGACCGCCCGCCGGGTCCGCGCAATGTGTTAACCTGTTTATTTTACCGCTTCACTTTTATGAAACATAATGACTTGTCATTAATAAAAGTGTATTACCTGTTATAAAATATAAAAACGTCTGTAATGTGAGTAGTGTGACGTTTGGGGACAAGCGTATTAAACCAAGGGGGAGTGTGGCGCCCCGCAACGAGTGCGTCACAAGAGGGTATTGCAGCCATAAATGCAGCCGCAATATTCTCTGACACAGCAGTGACCTGGTTAACTTTGAGATCCAACCCTGCATGCATCACCTAGAACAGAGGGCCAATACAGGGTCCTGGTGGGCGGAGTGCTAGGGAAGTGTGTAGGAAACTTAGTTAGTCTAGAACAGAGTAAGACTAGAACGAGAAGAGAGAACTTGAACTTGGAGTAGGAGCGGGGGCCTGCACCTCGTGCAGCCCCCGGGCCGTCACCGGTCGGGTGTCAGCACCTGAGGCCACAACAACCGGGATCGGGCACCACTAACCACGGGTTCCAAAATACCCTGTGCCCCAAAACTTCACAGCCGGTTCACTGGTACCGAAGCTGGCAGCAGTTCACCTCTGCTACGCGAACCAGAAGGGTGGAGGAGCAGCTTCACAGGAGCACCCCACCACCAGCCAACTTCCAGTCGTCTAACCAGCGGTGTACCCACCGAGGGATCCAAGGCTCCCCAAAACATCCACAACGTACATCTTGGATAGGGCATTGAAGCAGCCTCCCCGTACCCGATCTGGTATTCCTGGGCGACAATGGCAAAGCACTTAGCTAGAATGGAGGAACACTTGCGGATCTCTAAGGGACACCATCACTGCTGAGTCCACCCGGTCCACTACCCGTAAACTGTATACCATGTACTGCCTGCTGGTTACAGTAAAGACCCGTTGCAGAGACTCTCTGTGTCCGTGCTTCCTTATGAACTGTCCGTCCGCACTACAAGGAAACCGCAGCTGCCGCACAACATCTTGAGCAGCTCCAGCCTCCGGGGATCACCGCTCAGCCTGTGGGGAGCTTCCATCTTGCTGCTGTCCATCCCCCGGAGGTTCCGCAGTGTCGGTAACGATTACCGAAACTACTCATAGGTGGCGTCACGAATAAATTAACCCCTTTAATCTGTTCCTACAAGACTTCTTCACCTTTTGATCTGCACTCAACCGGGCCCGACTACCGGCAGGCGCGGCCCACCCGTGACAAGGAGGAAGGAGCTACAGCCTGTCTAAACCGGAGTCCATGGGCTGACGGTGAGTCACACACATTGGTCAGATGTATGGGCCGTGTGTAATGTTCTAAATCCTTTAAAGACTCACAAATTGACCCCTCTCCCCCTTCATTATGTATTAATGTCCCTCATGCTGCTCTATATGGTTCTCCTCCTGGAATATGGCCCTTATTGTGGTATATATGTCCCTCATCGTGGCTTATATGGTCTTCCTACTCCCGCCACCATAATCCTTCAATTGTTATAATGCATCCCCATATTCTTCAGTATATTACAATGTACCCCCATAGTCATCTAGGTATGATAATGCATCCCATAATCCCCCTTTCATAAGGTAGCCACTATAGTCATCCAAATATTATAATGCATCTCCATTATCCTCCATATAGTATAATGTAGCCTCATCGTCCTCCATATAGTATAATGCAGCCTCATAGTCCTCCATATAATATAATGCAGCCTCACATTCCTCCATATAGTATAATGCAAATTCATATCCTTCCATATAGCATAATGCAGCCTCACAGCCCTCCATATGGTATAATGGAGCCTCATAGCCCTTCAAAACTCTCCATATAGTGCAGATTCAAAACTCTCCATGTAGTCCAGCCTCATAGCTCTCCATATAGTGCAGCCTCATGGCTCTCCATATAGTGCAGCCTCATGGCTCTCCATATAGTGGAGCGTCATAGCCTCTCCATATAGTGAAGCCTCATAGCCCCTCCATATAGTGCAGTCTCATAGCCCCTCCATATAGTGCCGCCTCATAGCCCCTCCATACAGTGCAGCGTCATAGTCCCTCCATATAGTGCAGCCTCATAGCCTTTCCATATAATAGAATGCTCCCCCCTCCTCCCCCATAATCTTCCGGCCACCTTGCACTGATTTATTAAAAAAATAAATAAATCTTACTTACCTCTCCAGGTTCTCCCGCTCCTCTGGTATCCTTACAAAAAGACTCAGGAGGAGGAGGAGGCAGCGGTGCCGGCCTGCGTTCCACTGTGGAATGCATAAAGCAGTAAGTGAGGCCTTCTCCTAATGTGGAGGAGGTGGCACCAGCCTGCTTTATATGCATTCCACAGTGGAACGCACATAGAAAGAAGAGAATGGTAAGAGGAAGCGAGGGGCGGGGTGGGGACAGCAGCAATAGCAAGCAGGTGGCTCGCCTCCCCTCCCCGACACACTGGCCTTAAGCAGCGTGTGTGCTGCCGCGCAGTGACATTGAAGTGCACATCCATGTGAAGCAGTCACTGGGATCAGCGGTCGCAGGGGGCTGTGGGCGGCCTGGGCCCCTTATAGGTCCGGACCCCGTTGCACCTGCGACCCCTGCGACCGCGATCGTTACACCACTGTCCAGCCCATCTGAGGCTCACTCACCCATGTCTCTTACTTGTAATCATGCTGTTTCTGTCCAGTTCTCCTCACACATTACCAGGAACTGGTCTCTTCCAGAGCTCTCTCTGTCTTGTCTTGTCTTGTCGGCTGCAGACTTCAGACTCTACTAGAATCTTGTGTCCCTCTCTTCAGTTTACAGACTGGCCACACCCCCTGTGACTCATCCAGACTTAACCCTTCTGCTCCCTACAACAATCTGTGCTAGATTTTCACCTTTCACCTCCATTCTTTATTACAATACACTAACTGTATATAGCTATCTCTACTATTTCTATGGCTTATACTACACATTATATTCTACCTATAAACAGTGTAAACACATCATACACAATACATGTAAATATTCAGCTCACGACTGCAGGTCCACCCTCTTACAGCCTTATCCATTGACATATATGTTGGGGTCACGTGGACATTCAGTGGCATAACTTCAGACCCAGGGGCCCCGATACAAAAGCTCCAACGGGGCCCGCAATTATTGCAAATCTTCAATTGCATTAGTCTTTTTCCATAGGCCAAAGGGACATTTGGGGCCCCCCTAGGCTGCAGGCCGGTGCGATTGCAACCCTATGCACCTGTTGTAGTTACGCCCCTGTGGACATTTCTCAGACCGTGTTTAGATTAAGAGCTGGAGAAGTGTTCAGTACTGTCCTAGGAGACCTCAGAGTGTTACAGTGTGGTTTTAGGGCAGTTGAAGGCTTTACAGAACTTGCAATTCGCTTCTAATGAAAAAAAAAAAAAAAATGTGATGATGCTGAAATAAAATGTAAAAAAATTAATCTCGTTTTAGCAGATGATAATTACAATCCTGTTCATAACAAAGGTATTTGCAATGTACTGGCGATAAAGGGGATGAAGTTACAGGGCGGTAATACATGGCCACTTCTAAATTCCTCCTTTCTTGGTTCATCTTGGCTTAAATATTGCTAATATATCACGCTCCACTGGTTTATCTTGCCTTACCTTTGTTCACCTGCAGGACTAATGATAACATCGGCAGGTTTTGCAAACCGGTAAATCCATTGTTTATTTAAGGTAAATGGCTTCTCATTGTCCAACATTAATGAGCCATGTCTTATCATAAGAGTGAGGACAGTACTGGGATGTTATCCTCTAATGTCCATATATAATCCGGCTCTGAGATGGTACTTTCTATCATACATGAAAGTTGCCTGATGAGTTCAATGGTTGTCAGATTTACGAATGATCTGGTCAAACCTTTAATCCTACAATGTTAATCAGAAGAATGCAAAGATCCCCTATAAACTGTTTCTAATTATTCCATATTATAGGGTTCCTATCTAATTTATTCCTATAATCAAGGCTATTTTCTAATATACTTCCTTTATTAATTCCCTACGGCTCCCTCTCTACATGATCTAACAGCTCCTGATTTTTGTTCTCTATTTCCTACCCGATGCCGTCCCTAGTGAGCGCCCCCAAAGCATCCTGAGCGTTATCAAGCGGCAGGCCCCCCTCCTCAGCCCTCCCTTGTCACTGTGACACTAATTTCAGGGACTGGGCTGTCAATTCTATGTTCACAAAGGTCTCCAAATGGTCTCCAGCCCCCTCTTCCACCCTTCACCCATGCGGTGTCGTGGCCCTCCGTCTTCTTCCCTACTCCCTGCAGTCCGCCTTCTCAGCCCCCCACCTTCTTACCCACTACCCACCCACAGTGCGTGTCACATCATCCCCAACATGCTGTGCATGCGTAACTCAGGCAGGCCAATGCAAGTCTTATAATTTAGTTTTTTTATGGGCAAGGCTTGGGCCCTAGCTCAGCCGTGCATCGCAACCTGAACCTGTTGTAGTCGCCCTGATGCTGTGATCTGCTGTGCGATCGCGAACTGTCAACGCTGTAGGAGGACAAGCACCGCTCACAAGTGACATAAGTGGAAGCTCCGTTCATCAATATGCATAAGTTCCGGATAGACCACTGACATCGCTTAGTCTTCCTGCACGGCGGTCCCTGCATCGGATTACATCAGAGGTGGTGTCCACCAGTCTTGAAACTAGACAGGGGATAGTAGAACGGAACAATCGGGAACTAGGAATGGATGGACGGTGGAGAAAAGGACCATTATAGGGCTTCTAGGGCAGGGTTGTTTCCATCCCCCACTCCCTATTGCCAGGGCCTTCCTTCCCCTATATCCATCACTTGATACATTAGTGTTGTTTGCACGCAGGCCATCCCCTGGTCCAGCGTGACAAGAACAATAAATATTATATATGTTTACATATATCATACCCTCAGTATGTTTGTTTTAGTGCAGGCTAGTGCTTTCCCATTTAATTTTTAGTTTGTTAGAAGTTTCAGTCTAACATTATCTTTAGCTTTGCTGTATAGACTGGGCATGTTAGCAGAGTCACAACATCATGAAACATGAAAAAAACACTTTTTTTTAAATATTTTTTTAAATGCAGTTTTTGACCCCAAAATGGATAATGTGACCCTCAGCCCCCATGGAAAGGGATTCATCTAGTTGTTGCTACTTATACCGTATATCAGCAACAAGATGGGCTCAGGTGCGGCTACCTTTTTATTTCAGTAGCCCCATACCTTACCTATCTATAGCGCCTCCTGGGGTTTGTAGCCCTCAGGATTTCTTTACATTAGTCCACTAGGCATGAGACGAGATACATTTACATTTCTACTAGTGAATTTGGTACCCAGACATTTTCTTAACCTTTCATTGCAGATATTGTTGTGTTGATTTGAACATGTCCATATAGAATGGAGTCCTCTGGATAATCTCCGCCTTAATCCCAGATGTCATTGTTTCAGGACTAATGACTAAAATACCCCGTGCTGGACAATGGTCCTTCGCAATCCATTTGTGAAATGACCATGTTTACTCTGCTGCACCACAAGCTCCTTAGAAAGTTACAATAAACCAAGTAGGAAATGCTCATAGTCTCATCACAATGGCAGAACTGTGTCAATGAGCGGGCTGAATGGAAGGATTAGTCGTTTTTTAAATATCAATAGAAAGTACAAATTGCCCGGTATAAACATTTACACAGTCTGGAGCTACTGAAGCATTGTACGTCTGGATCCACCACTGGAGACAATTTGCTGAATGATTCAGCTGAAGATTTGGAGGAAAATGTCTGTATAGTGTTAATCTAAATGAAATAACTGGAAAGAAAATGTTTGAACTGGACCAAATGTAACCAACCTTATGGGTTCAATAAAATAGAACCTTGTTGAGTTGATTCCTCATTTGGAAATTACTATCCATTACCTTTACTAGTCTTTATGAATTACCAGGGTAAGGTGGCCTGTTAGATCCTGCTATAAGCAGTGTCTAACAGGCACAATCAGTGAAACACGCACAGGTTTCCTGCAATGAATTACAATTGTACTGCAATACATGAGATCAGTGAAAAATAGTGAAATAAAATCTCTGAAAAAAGTAAAAACACACACAAATTGTCACGAGTCTGTGACAGGTTTGCGACCTGTATCTCATTTCTGTATTGAGACTTCATATTAAATGTGTTTCTTTTCTGTAGCAGTTTAGGAGTTAATGTCAGTTTGTGTTGCTAGCAAAGCTCCTTAGTTCTCGTCCTACGTGTGGCTACTTTGTGAACACTCCCATCTCCTTTATATAGCAACAGGGTCCAGAATTCATTGCTGTGATGAACTTCATTCCTGACCTAGCTACTTGAGATGAAGGAGTTATTCTGGAGAGGTGACCAATGCCAAGATGTCTGCTGCCTAGGAGTGTGGCAGCAGGCGTGAAGTTGCTTTGTTGTTTCCCTGTCTTTCCTTCCCTTCTTGTTGATTTTATTGCAGTGGTTGGGACTAGTGCTGTCACCAGCCATCTCCTATTCAGTGTTAGCATTAGGACCAGCAAGGGACTAGGCATCCTGCTCGGCGTCAGGATGAAATAACACATATAGGGTCAGTAGGGTGATCAGTGCACAGCTGCAAGTGAGTGCAGGGGGTCTTCTTTCTCCTGTTCCCTACAAGCAGGGCCCTCCATTGTTTTTGTCCATCCAGTGTTTCCCCTGTTTGTAGTTTTTGTGTAGTGTGCCGAACACAGTTGGTCTGTGGTACATTGTCACACACTGCATCCAGGCACTCCCTATTCCGTGCTGACACAAAACGTGATTCACCACTAAAAACGCAGCATTTACATTAAAACAAAAGTAAACAGAAATTACAAATTATTGATCTTGCCGCATCAGAACGACCCAATCTATAAAACTGTTTTTTATTCCGTACAAAGATATTAAAAACAAAACAAAAATGTTGTCTTTTTCATCATACTAAAGGTGAATAAAAAGTGATCAAAAAGTCATATGTAAAAAAAAATGGCATAGATGAAAACATCAAACCATCCAACAAAAAAAAAACCTAATATGGCTCATTGAGAAAAATTTTTTTTAAAGTTACAGCTCTCAAGATATGGTGATGCAAAAACAAACTAATTTCTGTAAAATTCTGTTTTTAGTGTGTAAAAGTAGCAAATCACTGCTTCACTAGTCTGGGGCTGGTCCCCTTTCTGCGGCCTGATCCCTGTTGCTGACCCAGGTCTCTCTGTCAACTTTGATGCTGGCACCACAGGTGGATCTCTCACTTCCCATGCCTCTGGGACTCCTTCAGTCACTCTCGAGCCCTTCACTGGCTTCTCTGTCAGCTCTTTCCTCTCCATCGGTCTCGGGACGAGCTCCACCGGCTCCAGTCCCCTGGGCATCTCTCGTCTCGTCTCTGTGTCCTCTTTCCAACTCATCCACGTCCTCCTTATGTCTTCCTACGTCAGTCTGTCCTTTATGTCCTTTTGTCTGTTTCCCATTTTCTAGTGCTCCTGTTCCTCTTTCTCCATCCATACCTCCCTACCTGTCTCCCCTCCAGCCTGGCATGGGGCCCTCCTTAAACAGGGTCTGCCTGAACACCCAACCTGGAGTATGTAGTGTTGGATGTGGGTGAGTGGGTGCCAGGTAGTGTCCCTTTCCCTTACCTGAGAGTGGGGTACTACACCTCTGGCTGAGGTGCAGTACCTCTTTGGCAACTGGAGCCTCAGGAGCACCACACCCTCGTGGACCTATCTAGTCTTGGACAAGACCCTGGTGGATCTATATAGGCTTGGAGAAGACCCTGATGGACCAATCTAGGCTTGGAGAAGACCCTGGGGACCTATCTGGCTTGGAGAAGACCCTGATGACCTATCAGGCTTGGAGAAGACCCTGGTGGACCTATCTACGCTTGAAGAAGACCCTGGTGGACCTATCTAGGCTTGGAAAGACCATGGTGTACCTTCTAGGCTTGAGAAGACCTGTGGACCTATCTAGGCTTGGTGAAGACCTTGGTGGACCTATGTGAGCTTGGAAAAGAGTCAGGTGGACCTATATAGGATCGCAAAAGACCAATCTGCCTATAGAGCATTTATCCAATCGCCATGGCTTGAAATCAAGCTGAAGGCCAATAAATAACTCAAGAGTTCTAACCACATAAAAGGACACTGGTCAGATTTTAAAAATTTGGTTAAAGTGGAGTATAACACAGAATATATTTGTTTTGTGAAAAAAGCTTTGTAGCTTGGTGATCTTTGCTGAGTTATTAGTACATGTCCAGCTTGATTGCTTCCAACATGATTGGTATGTTCTTCTTGCCATCCACAGTATTGATAAAGTCCTTCTCCAGCTCCACATTTCGAAGGTGATGATTCGTCTTCTGTCTTGTTCCTTTATTGTAGTGGTAGCCACGTAATTTCATTGTCATAAGTTTTTAACTGTTTATTAAGCAGTCATCCTATTAGTTATACCAATTGATATTCAGCATTTCTTTTTGCGTATTCAGCATTTCTAAAGAATATACCACATATTTTGGATTATAAGACACACTTTTTTCCCCACCAAATTGGGAGAAAATAGGGGTGCGTCTTATAATCAGATCATAGCACAGCAGCAGCATAGCGGGTTACCTGGGGGTCGGTGGGGATGGAGCAGGTTCACAAGAGGCAGGGTCGTGGTGGGGAGGGTAGGCAGCGGCATGGTAGGGCAATGCTGGGGGGGACCCGATGCTGTGTGGATGGGGTGTCCCAGCAGGCGCTCACCAGGCACCATTAATCTCCAGCAGTTGACTCGATGGGCAAAATGAAAATGGCTGCAGAGGCAGCGCCGGCACAGATGGAGATATCAGACAGCCTGCAGGAATAAACTACTGCAAGCCTTTCATGCTCAGGATTGGTGTGGGTCCAATAGACTGGGACCCAAGGGTTCTCCAGTGAAGATATGTCAACATAAGAGCAGATATCTTATTGATCTTCTTGGTCCGCAGCAATCCACATTGATTGGAAGGAATGGGGCCCTTTTAGAATGGATCAGCAGGGCCCATGTAGAATTAATGGAGCGGTGATCAGGCATGTAGCATTTATAGGGCACAGCTAGTTGGAATCGATTAGCTCTTACATTATTGTTATTTGAACACCATATATCAGTTTCTTGGTGCTATGTACATACTGGACCCTGTGCATGAGGTCTACCATGCATGAACAGAAACCATAGGTGAATGTGAACTATACACACAATCTTGGCTCTGCTACATCTGTAACTTGCAAAGAAGGCCACCCACCGAGCGCACTGTGCCCACAAGGCATAGCAATAATCATAGGGGTGACACTGTGGTTTCCTCGGTGCCTTTTGTAGTACGATTTGCTGGTTTGGGTTAAGTATTTAAATATATGTGATAACATGGAGCTCTAGTTTGAGTGAAAGTAACAAAGCTGATGTATGTTTAAGGGATTTGTGGTAAGATTTTGCTTGTGTGGTTATTTATTTTTTAATATATATTGTTGTTTGTGCCATACGGATCACGAATGTTGGAGACTAGAGGGTGAAATGTAAGATACTCTACATCTGTACAGCTCCGAAACTGAAGTCCAGCTTCTTGTTTTATGTCCTTTTATTAAAAAAATATAAATATATGAAAAAAATAAATATGATAAGTTAAAATCACCTGAATGTCAGACAATTTTTTTAACTTGCAAAATAAAAGTAAGAAACAAAGTGCAAAAATGCAAAAGACATATATGAGTGAAGTAAAAAGCCCAACACACATGAAAAGAGAAAATATAAATGAAGCATGAAAATGCTGAAATGAAATATACATGTTCCCATGGCAGAACACTAATTGGCAACATATTTAGATTATCCGACATTTTTGATATGGAATATATATAAAGTCCCGTCACACACTACGATTCATTTGTAACACGGCCGTGGAGCAATGACGTCGTAACAACGTTGTTGTGTGTGACAAGTAGAAACGATCAATGATAAGTCGGCTGATCGTTCATTCGGAGGTTGGTGATCAGGACCTTAAATCAAGCGACGATTGTCCGTCCAACCTGCAGCATGGTGTGTGTGACACCTGATAACGATGTCGTTAATGACTTCGCCTATTCAGAACTGAAGGACGTAAGTGATCAAACGACCACAAGTATCGTTTGCTTGTCGCGAATCGTTGCAGCGTCGTTCATGATATCTGTACGTGCGACATTTCACCAGCGATCATTGAAAGTCATTCAAGCGATCTAGGTCAAGTCGGATCGTTCATCGGATCGCTCGGATTGATGTGTGTGACGGGGCCTTAAGTAATATATAAAGCACTCTGAAACTTCAATTATTAATACAGACTACACTAAGTTTAACGCAAACTATGTCAACTTCACTAAATGGGGTTCAATTACTATCTAGCTATCTATCCATCCATCCTAACACACTTCGCTCCATCTATTCACACCTCCATCCATTCATTATCATTACATCCATCATCCCAAACATACATCCATTCACACATCCATCCATCCATTCATGGACATGCCATCCATCCATCCAATCACACATTCATCCATCAATCAAATCACATATCCATCCATCCATCAATTCATGCACACATCTATCATCATCCATCCATCCATCAAATCCAATGTTCATCAATCCATGCACACATATACCCATCCATTCATTCATCCATCGATTCATCCATGCACACATCCATCCGTCCAATCACACATTCATACATTCATACATACATACATACAATCACACATCCATCCATCCATGCAATCACAACACATCCATCCATCTATTCACACATCCATCCATGCACACATCCCATCCATCAAATCATGCATCCATCCATCCACCCATGCATTCATCCATCCATCCATCTCATGCATTCATCCATCCATCCATCCACACATCTATCCATTCATCCATCAAATCACACATCCATCCATCCATCTATCCATCCAATCACACATCCATCCATTTACACATGTATCCATCCATTTACACATCCATCCATCCATCTATCCCTCCATTCACTGATTCATTCATCCAATCCCCACATCTCCATCCATCCATCCAATCCAACCAACTAATTAGACATCTATACAATCACACATCCATCCATTCACACATCCATCCATCCATTCACACATCCATCCATCTATCCATCCATCCAATTCACATTCATACATCCATCAATCCATCAATCCAACCAACCAATTAGACATCCATCCATCCAATCACATATCCATCCAATCACACATCCATTCAATCACACATCCATCCATCCATTCACACATCCATCCATTCAATCACACTTCCATCCATCCATCCATCCATCCAACCATCCAATCACACATCCATCATTTATCCATCCAATCACACATCCATCCATCCATCCATCCAATCACACATTCATCCCTCCTTCCATTCATCCAGTAGTGGACACATACAGAAGAGGCCCCTGTGCAAGAGCAATATATGGGCCCCTTACAATCCAATATTTCATCATAATGCACATGTCACCTGCTTTGGAGGTCCTTACCACTTGGGCCCCTGTGTGGCTGCACAGATTGCACTAATATATGCCCATCCCTTTGTGCCTATTCATTTAAAATCTATTTCCTATGTAGCAGTTTATCCACTTCATATCTGTCTATGTATCTATCTATTACATTTCTCACATTCTGTCCATCTTACATATTTTATTTCTAAACATTTTATTTTATTTATCATTTCCGGTATGTACGGTAATTTGTTACATTTCTACCTTGTATCGAGTCCAAAAGGCAACCGTTCTTATTAACTTTACCCTTTCACTAATTATTAATTTTGCCTAATAAAACAATGCATCAACCCATCGCACCAAGACCATTTGAACCTGCTAATGCTGCACAGATTGAGTCCAGATTTAAAAAGCCAAAAACCCTGGAGCAAAGTGGACGTTATGGATGAATACGAGCCGCCGCCATTGACAATATTCATTTCTATGATAACAAGTGTCTCTCCAGACTGGAGTGGAGTTAAGTGAATCTGTATTGTCTGAGCACTAAAATAGCCGCTGTGTGAATAACGCCTGTTTTTTATTTTTTTTTAATAAAGAAATAAAACCAAAAAAAATCCCCAAAAACTTAAGATAAATAATATAATTAAAAAAAATAAAAATATATTTTAAAAATCTGGTTTGACGCCTGATTGCAACAAGCAAATCACGTCTAATAATTTATTTTTTATTATTTCTTTTTTTGCTAACCCCTCATTAACTCCACTCTTGCTGTATGAACTTTTCTTGCTGGCTCTTAAGTAATAGATTTTTTTTTTTCCTTAAAAAGGGACCAATTAGCGCCTCATCAGCTCCAATTAGGGCAGACAAAACCAGGGTAAAGATAACTCAATGAGAGGGGGCAGCACAACATCATGTAATCACTTAAGACAGTATTCACGGCCCATTGTTGGGGCTGTCCGCCTCCTATTCACCTTCAAGATTGTTTTTCTGGGAAGACAGGCCTCCCATGTGTCTCAAAGCCCTCATTCATGGTCTACCTGTTTACAGCCCATAAGACACAAGAACCTAAACAATTCTATATTGTATGGCTTCATCCGAGGTCCCATAATGGCTGTTTTCATTGACCGGTCGGGATAAGTTGATGGCCGCCTTTATGCTCATTAAGTGCTCGGGTCCTACTGTCTTCTAATTACTCGGCAGGGATACAATGTATTTTTTTTCTCTCTCTTTCAATGAAAGTTCTTTGGAGCAGTTAATTTGGTGCCTGTACAAAATGCCCCAAAACATTAATTAGTGTGGAAGGAACCCTAATTTCCTCATCAGCTTTCCTCTCCCTCCTGTTTCCATACAGGCTTGGATGGGTCTTCATAATGAAATTACCTCATTATTGCCCTTTATCCTCGCACAGTTACACAATCTAGCATTTAGTCAATTTTAACGCTGTCAAAAGAGGGAAAATTTGCATTCACGGGATCCCAGATTAGGAATTATAGGGGGAGGGCGGACAGGTTTAAATTATTAAGATGGCAAGAAGCGAGTTATAATTGAGAACAAGAAGAAACACTTCTGCGAATATTAAATGCGCTGTCTGCTCCACAGACTATTAACTGCGTCCACGGGGGCCGGAGGAGAACCACGGCGGAGCAGAAATATACAGGAGCCCAATGTATTATCGGCTGAGGATTGGAAGCTTTATGTGCAAAACAAAATCATGCACAGCTTAAAAAAAACACAGATAGATAGATAGATAGATAGATAGATAGATAGATAGAGATCTGTGCTGTCGGCAGACCTCTGGGGACGATGGGTAGGCAGCCAGATGATGTCACTCCCTGCAGGCGGAGAAGAGTCCCCAGGGCAGACCTCAGTAGTACTGGTTGTCGTAGTAGAAATGAAACACAGGAGACCCTCTTGCTCTGCACAGGTATTTACTGGTGACTTTCAAGCTGTTCAAAAAGTTCACCGCCACGGGTAGCTGGCCGGATAGTCACAAAGGATGCAAAGTCTTTCTGAGGCCCTCAATGATGTTCCTTCAGGTTTCAACCTTTGCCCTTCTCACTCACTGCGCTCTCCTTACTATCCATGCACGGCCCTGCACGGAGCCCTCTTCCTACCAGGCCCACGGGTCTGCTAGAGTTTACCCATCTCTCTAAGGGGCTCAAACCCTGGACAGAGATCCTGGTGGGGATGTGCCATGAACCGGCTATCTGAAGGCCCACGACTCTCCGATTTGGCGGCTCAGGGATAGACACCTGCACCGCACTCGGAGACGGTTTTCCGTTTTGGACTGGGTTCCCTCCGAACCGGTTATCAAGACGGTCCGTCACCGGGCTTGCTCAAGCCAGGGATCCCCCTTCTGTCTGGGTTGCCTTCATTTACAGGCACCCTCCAGTTCACTCTCCTCATAACTCTCCAACTCTCTGACTGTCTGTTCTTCCCGCTCATTTTCTCTCCACTTAAGGTCCTCCCACCGAGACCGGTTAACCTGGTAACGGGTTTAGCCAATTGGTCCCCTAGCTCTAAGTGTATGAATGTGGGGATGAGGGCCTCAGGTTTAACATTGCCATCCTCTTGTGACACCACACACACAACGGACAGCCACGGATCCAACGTGATGTGAAAGCACCCTTAGAAGGACCAATGCCAGAAGAAGACGAGGAGGCCGGTGGCAATACCGCAAACAAAGGAAAGAAAGAGAAATCCAAGGGACAACAATAGAAACCACCCCAGAGAAGGGGGCAAAATTAATAGTTAACCTTTCCGGTAAAAAGCTAACTCCTGATCAGATCGATGTTTTAGAGAAGGGGTTAAATTCTTGCATGTCATCCCATGTTCATTGGTTTGTCACAGAAGTAAAATTGTACCAATTTTTTAGAAATATAAAACGTAAATACCACTTCCACAACAAAGATAATGTGATAAAAGTAAGAGAAAGTTAAATCAACATGCATGATCTAGAGAAGGGGTGGGGAACCTCAGGCCCTCGGGTCGCATGCAGCCCTTGATAAACTTTTCTGCTGCCCTCGGGCAGATTCCTGGGGACCGCAGAGCTCAGGCTGGCAGATACATTTTGCCAACTGCCTGCCTTTTAAATCCATCTTTCCAGTGATCTGTATGTCCCAACCTCAGCCTCCCCAGTGACATGTATGCCCTTAGCCTCCCTTGTGATGTGTAGGGCTCCAGTAAACCCAGGAAAGCAAACAAGCAACATGACCAATATCTCCTAACATCACAGCCACGCCAAAGAGAAGCAGCCCCAACCATAACTGTAGGGGTGAGTTGATTGTTTAACCAAATATAGTGGGGGAATTTTTAAGTTAATAATAAGGATGGTAGAAATTTCAAAATGGCACCCGGCAGAAAAAGGTACTGGTAGGTAGTATCAGTATCAGCAGTAAAATAAGGGGTCAATGCCTTGAGGGAAAGTACAAATAAAAGTTTAGCAAAGCCAAATGTGACATCAAAACAATATAAAGCAGTACAGGAGCTAGTCCATGACAACAGCCTAATAATAAAACCTAAAGGGGGAGCAATTGTTGTCATGGACAGAGTATTGTCATTAAAAGAAGTCAATCGACAACTGTCACGCTTCCGAGGGAAGGCGCCCTAGAGTATACCCACTGGGCCGTGGTACCGAACTCCCCTGGGTGAGCTGATCCTAGTTTACCCAACCCCTATACAGAGATTGTCAGGGGCAAGCCCAGGGGGTCTAAATACCACAGCAGCTAGTACCAGGGTGGTGGCTCGTAAGGTTAGCCTATACTAAGGAACAGAGAAGTATTCCAGATAACAGGTACAAGGCTAGGAGACCAGGAATGGTGCTACTGGGGAAGAGCACAGCAAGGGTTCCAGGAAACAGAGTACAAGGCTGAGATAGGAAGGTGCTACCGGGAAGAGCACAGCAAGGGTTCCAAGACCCAGAGCACAAGGTAGGAGACCAGAATGGTGCTACCGGGAAGAGCACAGCAAGGGTTCCAGGACCAGACACAAGGCTAGAGACCAGGAATGGTGCTACCGGGGAAGAGCACAGCAAGGTTCCAGACCCAGAGCACAAGGCTAGGAGACCAGGAATGGTGCTACCGGGGAAGAGCACAGCAAGGGTTCCAGGACCCAGAGCACAAGGAAGGCCTGACCAACAGTCAGCAAGGCAGAAGCAAACTGACTTAATAATTAGAGGAGGTGGCCTGATATATATACCATGGGAAGAGCAGCTATTGGTCAAGGGGAGCTTCAGGTTGGACCTTGCCGCCTCCTAGAGTCACAGGGAAGGAGTGCACCTAGCGCGCCGCTGATTGGTCACATGAATACGACCATGGTAATGTGCTCATATATGAACCCAGCGGTCAGCTGACAGGAAGGGAACATGGCGACGGTTCAGAGCCACAGGACGCCTGGACGGCAGAGGAACAGGAGATGCCGACCAGGGAGAGGTGAACTGGGAAGCGGTGCCAGGGGGCCTAACAACAACTTAGTGAAGCCACAGACTACAAAAAATTGGACAGGGATCTGGAGCTGGACATACAGAAAAACATCCAGCAGGTGTTAGAGACAGCAAAGATAGAAGTCATAGACCAAGATCTTTATGAATACATGCTAATGAAATACGCCAGTATTAAACATGTGGTACCAAAAATACATAAATCACTGGTCGATCCCCCAGGAAGACCAATAGTCGTGGGGATCGATTCAGTGTTCAATAACACTGGGATTTTTTAGACATGATCATGACACCTTTATTTTACACAAAACATGATGATCATAATTAGAGAACAGCAAAGACTGTAGACAGGGAAAGAGTAAACCTAAATGTGGTGAAGGTTACAACAGTCACCAATCAGTAGGAAGTATACAGGCCTTTGCTGTGTACAGGCCTTTGCTGTGTTCAGGCCTTTGCTGTGAATGACTTCAGCACATCTGCGGCCACAGGAAATCACTAGTCTCTCTCTGCTCTGGGGGATTTTGCTCCACTCCTCTTCCAGTCTCTTCCACAGTTCTGTGACTGTTGTGGGCTTCTTATAACTTGTCACCAAGGATTTTCCACAGGTTTCTATTGGGTTTCGATCAGGACTCTGGTTGATCATTTCATTGTATCAATATTTTCTGTTTCTGCTTTCCCCGTTTTGCTGTGTGAGAAGGGTATTCTCCTGCATGAAGATTACTGCCGATTCAGTGCTGAACGCAAGTAAGGAACAACGTATTGTTGAAGACGGTTCTGATACACACTTGCATTCACTCTGCCATGTAGCTGTATGAGAGGTCCAACCCCTGCAGCTGAAAACATTTCCCAATCCATGACACTTCCTCCACCACATTTCACTGACTTTTTTTTACACACTTTGGGTTCCATATTTCCCCAGTTTGTCAACAAACATCACGTTTCCCATCAGACCCCAAATAAATTAAATTAGCTTTCTTCACTAAAATGAACTTTGGACCACTTCTCCTCTGTCCACACATCATGCTCCTCACCAAAATTAACTCTAACCTTTTGATTCTTACTGCTAATGAGAGGTTTGGTCACTGCAGAGTGAGCTTTCAGTCCAAATGCTCTTAAACATCATGACACTGTATGATGAGACAGATCCTTACCCTGTTCAATGCTGAACTGGCTCATGCTGAATGGGAAGCTATTCCAGCTGCAGTGTTGAAATAATTACCCATAGAGATTCTCTGTACTATCTCGTCTTCCCTTGCATTTGTCTTTTGAGGGCGACCAGCCTTCTTGGGAAACTTGAAAGAGTTTGTGATGTAAACAAGCAATATTCTAGAAAGACTTGGAAAGACCAGCTTCTGTTGCTATGGCTGATAGGGTGACCCCTTTGGCTTCATCTGGACAACCTGCTGCCGGAGGTATTCAGTAACTTTGGAATGGCAAAGTGAGTGCAAACTGGAAAGTTAGGCTGCCAGTTAAATAGAGAGGGTTTGTCAGATAAGGAAATTAGCTCTAGGTGCCAGATTGACACCAATAACTTGCAAGTATCTGAAAGTGTTCTCTAAATCAGAGGTTCCCAACTCCAGTCCTCAAGGCACACCAACAGTGCAGGTTTTCAGGATTTCCTTAGTATTGCACAGGTGATAATTGAATCACCTGCACTGGGGATGATTCCAATTTCTAAGGAAATCCTGAAAACCTGCACTGTTGGTGTGCCTTGAGGACTGGAGTTGGGAACCTCTGCTCTAAATGATCAGTGTCTGATTAATTTATCTCATTTACATGTTTATTCTGTGCTTTAGAATATATTCAATTTATGAAATAAAAAGACAATGCTGCTATTTTATTCATGTTGGGATATTTTTACATATGACGACATAATGATCTGAACACTAAGGAAATTGTGTGTTGTTCTCTAATTTTCATCACCACTGTATATATATATATTGTAGATAGATAGATAGATAGATAGATAGATAGATAGATAGATATAGATAGATAGATAGATAACTATTCTCTTCTAAATATTCTATGAAAAAGATACATTGAGCCAAAGGACAAAAGAACTGGAGGCCGACAGACTTGTTTGTTTTATTCCTTTCTCTGTAGATAAAATCCTCCATTGAAGTAAAGGGAGAGACTGTGAATCCGGCTTTGTCAGGGTGACAGAGCGGAGGTCAGGAGACACAGCCCCTCGTACAATGGCGCGGCAACCTGGGGAGCCGCGGGGGTCATTCTCCAATCACTGAGACCAAGCAACTACATTGTGTGAAATAAATATTAGTCTACAACTCTTTATCTGCTTCATGTAATCTCACATCACAGCTTTCCTATAGTCAGTGACCCTATGGGCAAATTGATGGCAAAATCTCCAAGGGATGTTCCACAGAAAAAGAGAATTAATACCACCATGGAGATTGTTTTACCAGCATGTTTATGGTCAGTTTTATTTCATGAATGAAATGCTTTATGGTCACATAAAAGTCACACACATGCATGGTGTAATACTACATTTTGCCTGTGGGGGCACTGTAGGAGAATTGAACACTTGCAGCAAGTTACTACCATAGATCACAGCTGATCTCCTAGCAATGTTCAGCTTATTTCTAAAGGATCCTGCTAGCAAAACTGAATTGCTCAACATATTCCATGCAAACTGATCCTCATATCACATGTAGATATAGGAATCCAGCTATTTTAGAGATTAGAAATATGCCTTCCAATATAGAGATTTTCTAAAATTTTAAGTGCCCCTACAGGTTTCTGGTTGAACGTCTCACTACTTCTGAACATCTCTGGTTGGACTTTTCAGACAACCAGGATCTAAATACAACCTATAGCACACCTGTTCCTCTCACTCCAATATACTGAACTGTCTCCTTAATGCTCCTCTGTGACCTCAGGCCATCTCCTCAATGCTCCTTTTTGACCTTAGGCTATCTCCTCAATACTCCTCTCTGGCTTCAGGCCGTCTCCTCAATACTCCTCTCTGGCTTCAGGCCGTCTCCTCAATACTCCTCTCTGGCTTCAGGCCGTCTCCTCAATGCTCCTCTTCGACCTCAGGCTGTCTCCTAAATGCTTCTCACTGGCCTCAGGACATCTTCTCAATCCTCCTCTTTGACCTCAGGCCAATTCCTCAATCCTTCTCTCTGGCCTCCGGCCATCTCCTCAACCCTCCTCTCTGGCCTCAGGCAATCTCATCAATCCTCCTCTTTGGCCTCAATGTTCCTTTCGGGCCTCAGACTGTCTCCTCAACACTTCTCACTGGCCTCAGGGCATCTCCTCAACCCTCCTCTCTGGCCTCAGGCTATCACTTCAACACTCCTGTCTGGCCTCAGGCCCTCTCCTCAACACTCTTCTTTGTCCTCAGGCCATCACCTACATGCTCCTCTCTTCTCTCAGGCCATCTCTTCAGTTCTCTTCTCTGCCTCAGGTCATCTCCTCAGTGCTCCTTTCTGCCCTCAGGCTGTTTCACCCATAAGACCGGGGGGTATTCAGCTGCCTGGAGGCCTGGGACATCAGCTCATGGTAGCAGTCCCAAGGATCTGTGGCCCTAGCCAGACATGTTAAGGGGGAATATTTACAAGGGAGATAGTTTGTGATGCCAACTGGAGTTCTGACCATAGTTGGGCAGGGGCTGCTGTGGGGGCTTCCAAGGTGAGATGATGAAGCAGCCAAGTGGTAGGCACTCTCCTGCCAGAGCACACATCACTTAGAAGGTGTAGAAGATGGATGAGATGGTGGATGGTGTAGATAAGGAGGAGGAGGGTAGTGGTGCAGGTGGGCAAAGAAAGGAGCAGATGACACAACAGTATTTGTGGTTCTTACCCTTTACTTGAAGAAGTTGGTGATTATAGCCCATTTGGGGTACAGTGTAGACCAGGAGTGCAGCCTGGCCAGCCCATAGGTAGCTGGAGTCCACTTTGCTGAGACACTGGGTATATGGCCTTCCAGCCGACTTCCCACTGTTCTGACACTATCCTACCACTTTCCTCTCCTTAGTGCCGTGATTGCCATTTCCTGCCAGACAGGTAGCTGTGGGTCCTGTGAGCAATGGCTTTTGTCCTCTGACCCTATGATAGACCCGTAAGCCTCAGGAAGGTCCACAAAGGTAGCCACTGAACATGCAGTCATGGCCAAAGGTTTTGAGAAAGATACAAATATTAATTTTAACAAAGTCTACTGCTTCAGTTTTTCTAATGGCAATTTGCATATACTCCAGAATGTCATAAAAAGTGATCAGCTTAACAGCAATTACTTGCTAAGTCAATATTTGCCTAGAAAATGAACTTTAACCCCCAAAACACATTTCAACATCATTGCAGTCCTGCCTTAAAAGGAGCAGCTAACATCGTTTTAGTGATTGTTCCATTAACACACGTGTGGGTGTTGATGAGGACAGGGCTGGCGAACAATCAGTCATGATTAAGTAAGAATGACACCACTGGACACTTTAAAAGGAGGCTGGTGCTTGGTATCATTGTATCTCTTCAGTTAACCATGGTTATCTCTAAAGAAACACGTGCAGCCATCATTGCACTGCACCAAAATGGCCTAACAGGGAAGAGTATCGCAGCTAGAAAGATTGCACCTCAGTCAACAATCTATCGCATCATCAAGAACTTCAAGGAGAGAGCTTCCATTGTTGTCAAAAAGGCTCCAGGGCGCCCAAGAAAGACCAGCAAGCTCCAGGACCGTATCTTAAAACTGTTTCAGCTGCGGGATCGGACTACCAGCAGTGCCGAGCTTGCTCAGGAATGGCAGCAGGCTGGTGTGAGTGCTTCTGCACGCACTGTGAGGCGGAGATTCTTTGAGCAAGGCCTGGTTTTAAGGAGGGCAGCAAAGAAGCCACTTCTCTCCAGAAAAAACATCAGGGACCGACTGATATTCTGCCAAAGGTACAGGGAGTGGACTGCTGAGGACTGGGGGAAAGGTACAGGGAGCGGACTGCTGAGGACTGGGGTAAAGGTACAGGGAGTGGACTGCTGAGGACTGGGGTAAAGGTACAGGGAGTGGACTGCTGAGGACTGGGGGAAAGGTACAGGGAGTGGACTGCTGAGGACTGGGGGAAAGTCATTTTCTCTGATGAATCCCCTTTTCGATTGTTTGGGACATATGGAAAACAGCTTATTCGGAGAAGAAGAGGTGAGCGCTACCACCAGTCTTGTCTCATGCCAACTGTAAAGCATCCTGAAACCATTCATGTGTGGGGTTGTTCTCAGCCAAGGGAACCGGCTCACTCACAGTCTTGCCTAAAAACACAGCCATGAATAAAGAATGGTACCAGAATGTCCTCCAAGAGCAACTTCTCCCAACCGTCCAAGAGCAGTTTGGCGCCCAACAATGCCTTTTCCAGCATGATGGAGCACCTTGCCATAAAGCAAAGGTGATAACTAAATGGCTCAGGGAACAAAACATAGAGATTTTGGGTCCATGGCCTGGAAACTCCCCAGATCTTAATCCCATTGAGAACTTGTGGTCAATCATCAGGAGACGGGTGGACAAACAAAAACCAACACATTCTGCCAAAATGCAAACATTGATTATGCAAGAATGGAAGAATGGAAGAATGGACTGCTATCAGTCAGGATTTGGTCCAGAAGTTGATTGAGAGCAGCCAGGGAGAATTGCAGAAGGGTCAACACTGCAAATATTGACTTGCTGCATTAACTCATTATAACTGTCAATAGAACCTTTTGGTCCTGATAATATGATTGCAATTATATTTCTGTATGTGATATAAACATCAGACAAACACAAATAAAAACCAGAGGGCAGCAGATCATGTGAAAATATCATTTTGGTGTCATTCTCAAAACTTTTGGCCATGACTGTACAGCCCAGTGAACTCCAGCTTCACGACCGGTCCTTAAGATCCCAGGTTGAGTTGGGGGCTGGTTCCTATCCTTGCAGATAGCTCTTCTGCCCAGCTTTCATAGCTGGCCACAGATGCGTCTCACCAGGCCCTTAGCCTAGCACTTCTCTCTGTACTCTCTCAGTACTATCTTCTCTCTGTGCATCTTGGTTCTCTACTAGAGCTCTTTTAGTTGCCACCCACCCCTCATCTAGCTCCTCCCTCCACCCAGAAGTGGGGACTGCCCTATAGGTGGGTCACTTCTGCCCTGTCTTGAAGTTCAGATGTGTTTGATGTGCTTTGGGGGTTTCAGTAGTGTGTCCTCCACTTACCTCCAGGCATAATACTACATATTGGATGACATGCAGCACCAGTTGTGTCAGCCTTGACGCTGGGGCGCCAGAATGCAATCTCCTCAGTGCTCCTCTCTGCCTCATGCTGTCTCCTCAGTGCTCCTCTCTGGTCTTAGGCTGTCTCCTCAACGCTCCTCTCTGGCTTCAGTCCGTCTCCTCAATGCCACTCTCTGCTGTCAGGTCATCTCCTCACCCGCCAGCTCCGCCTACTTTGAGAAAAGTGGGTGGAGCTAGGTTGGGACAGGACAATTTACGCCACAAGGCGCTTCCTTTATTGAATCAGTGTTTGAAAACCACATGTCCCCATTTGAAGTTGTTTAAAAAGACTCACCAACCCTGGGCCCAAAGCTAAGTCTTCACTTCTGCTTTCTGCGTCTTTTCACATCAATTTCAATCTGCTATGCACTGTCGATGTGGCGGGCGCGCCTGGTGCTGACGCTGGCCCTGGATGCGATGACAGCACTTCAGACAATGTTGCCAGCAGCGGTGGAGACTCAGCACTGGACCAGGGTCGGGTGAGTAATGACTTTTTTTTTTTTTTTTTAAACAAACTTTATCCAAAACTCAAAAATCCTTTTAAGATTGGTGTATACAACGCTGGTCTTGATGATTTCATTTTTCCACCAATACTGATACAGTTTGGCCCTCTGATTATAACATTTCCAGTTGCTCTGAATTTCCCTTTCCCTTCTTCCCCATTCCCTAAGCGTGATCTGATTTGGGCACAATTCCACATGGCGCTTTATTTACTCACATTGTCCATAACATAATTAACATAATTACTGGCCTCAATGGAAGATACACACTGAATAGCTCAAATATTTGGATTCAAGTATGTGTGTTAGCACTGATCAATTAAAGCCCTCATAATGAAGCCCTGTGGGAACTAAATGTGCATAAAGGCAGCCAAGGGCTACAGCTAAATAAGAAGGAGACTATAGAAACTGCTGGAGTGGACGGCGCTGGATGAAAGCTATTATACAGAGCCTGGCGGAGAACAGCCCACCGAGCGCAAGGAAAGGGGAGCCATTGTGGTCTGTACACTGGATGACAGCATGATTGGCAGGTCACATACAGAAAGATAGACAGATAGATAGATAGATAGATAGATAGAGAGATAGACAGACATGAGATAGATACGAGAAAGGGGGTTGTTACACATTACGATGTTGTGAGCGATCTCACCTATGATCTCAGGGGTGCGGCTCGTGGACACATCGTTAGTGAGGTGTCACATGTATAGATAACGATGTCAGGGGTGCGGCTCGTGGACACATGGTTAGTGAGGTGTCACATGTATAGATAACGTTCAGGACACAGCAGTGATGTTACGTGCAGGGATCGTTCACACAACCAGCGATTGATGATTGTCAATGATGTGAATAGGAGAAATCATAAAGGAGATTGTTATGGCGGAGAGAGAGAGAGAGACCCCATGGCACTGTGGCTAATCTACCTAGATGTGAACTGCATAGATAAATTGATAAAAGGTTGCAATGCAGGATAGTCCAGATGGTGGAAAAGCCCCAATCAAGTTCCAAAGAAATTCCAGCTGTCCTGCAGGCTCAGGGGGCATCAGTGTCAGCACAAACTATCTATCCACATGTGAATGAAATGAAATGCTATGGAGGAGACCAAGGAGAACCTCACTGCTGACACAGAGACAGAAAATAGCCAAAATATATGTGAGTAACCAAAATCCTTCTGGGAAAGCGTCTTGTGGACAGATGAGACAAGATAGAGCTTTTAGTGAAGCAAATCATTCTACAGTTTACCGTATATACTCGTGTATAAGCCGACCCGTGTATAAGCCGACCCCCCTACTTTTGCCCCCAAAAACTGGGAAAACTTATTGAATCGCGTATAAGCCTAGGGTGGACTCCAGCACATGTATACAACCCCCAGCAGTGAGGTATACAGCAGCCTCCCCAGTGGTAGTATACAGCAGCAGCCCCAGTGGTATATACAGCAGCAGCCCCAGTGGTAGTATACAGCAGCCCCAGAGGTATATGCAGCCCCAGAGGTATATGCAGCCCCAGAGGTATATGCAGCCCCAGAGGTATATGCAGCCCCAGAGGTATATACAGCCCCAGAGGTATATGCAGCACCATATGCAGCCCCAGAGGTATATACAGCCCCAGAGGTATATGCAGCCCCAGAGGTATATGCAGCCCCAGAGGTATATACAGCCCCATATGCAGCCCCAGGAGGTATATGCAGCCCCATAAACAGCCCCAGAGGTATATACAGCCCCATATGCAGCCCCAGAGGTATATACAGCCCCAGAGGTATATGCAGCCCCAGAGGTATATACAGCCCCATATGCAGCCCCAGGAGGTATATGCAGCCCCATAAACAGCCCCAGAGGTATATACAGCCCCATATGCAGCCCCAGAGGTATATACAGCCCCAGAGGTATATGCAGCCCCATATGCAGCCCCAGAGGTATATACAGCCCCATATGCAGCCCCAGGAGGTATATGCAGCCCCAGGAGGTATATGCAGCCCCCCCCCCCCATCTATATACAGGCCCCCCCGCCGCAATCCTGTAAAGGAAGAGATTAGTATACTTATCCCTCCGCTGTCCCGCTGCCGCTGTCCCGCCGCCGCTCCTCCATCTTCATCCAGCGTCTTCCGTCTTCTTTCAGCTTCCTCCTCTGTCGCGCCGGCAATGACGTCATTGCCTGCGACCATCGGAGGAACCCGGAAGAAGACGGAAGGCGCTGGATGAAGATGGAGGAGCGTGATGGCGGCGGCGGCGGGACAGCGGAGGGATAAGTATACTAATCTCTTCCTTTACAGGATTGCGGTGGGGTGGGGCCTGTATATAGATCGGGACACTGTATACTGTATATATTGTATACAGTATACAGTGACTCGCGTATAAGCCGAGGGGGTAACTTTTCAGCCCAATTTTTGGGCTGAAAAACTCTGCTTATACGCGAGTATATACGGTACTTAAAACTGAATGAGACTACAAAGAAAAGAGCACAGGACCTACAGTCACATATGGGGGAGGTTAGAAAAAAGAGCACAGGACTTACAGTCACATATGGGGAGATCAGAGAAAAGAACACAGGACCTACAGTCACATATGGGGGAGGACAGAGAAAAGAACACAGGACCTACAGTCACATATGGGAGAGGTCAGAGAAAAGAACACAGGACCTACAGTCACATATGGGGAAGATCAGAGAAAAGAGCACAGGACCTACAGTCACATATGGGAGAGGTCAGAGGAAAGAACACAGGACCTACAGTCACATATGGGAGAGGTCAGAGAAAAGAACACAGGACCTACAGTCACATATGGGGAGGACAGAGAAAAGAGCACAGGACCTACAGTCACATATGGTGGAGGTCAGAGAAAAGTGCACAAGACCTACAGTCACATATGGGTGAGGTCAGAGATGTTTTGGGTTGTTTGTTGCCTCTAGCACTGGGGGCCTTGATTATGTACAAGACATCATGAAATCTGAAGATTCCAAAGGATTTTGGGTGGTGATAGAGCCCAGTGTCAGAAAGCTGGGGGCATCCTAGGTCAGGGGTCTCAAGCAGGTCAATGACCCCAAACATCAAGACGCCCCAGAAATGGAGGAAACAAAGCACTGGAGAGATCTGAAGTGTCAGCAATGAGTCCGGATCTAAATCCCATTGATCACCTGTGGAGAGATCTGAAAATTGCTGTTGGGAGAAGATGCCTCAAATATGAGAGACCGGGAGCAGATTATAAGAAGGGTCCAAAACCCCAGGTGAGAAGAAGCTTGTGGAGGCTATAGGAGGCGACTGATTGTAAGGAATTATTCTAAAGGGGAAAACCAAATATTACATGGAAGATGACAACAATTCTGTACGGACCATTTTTGGGGGTTTGTGTGAAATTATGTCCAATTTGCCTTTTTTTAAGTTGTTCCAACACACACAAAAGAAATAACCATGTGTATAACAAAACCTGTGTAATTGTGATAATATTCTGGGAGAAATACTTCATTTTCTGGAACAATTTCAAGAATGCCAACACTTTTGGCCATGACTGAGTAGATTAGAATAGATAGATTAGGATAGTGATAGATAGATTAGAGCTCCGGTCTTCTATGGTCTTCTTAGTGGGCATATTCCCTTCCTTGTCTTACTACCATGAAGACTAGAAAAGTCTGGATCTGGATGGAGCCAGAGGAGGACCAAGCAAGAGAATCGGTGACAGGACACGTGTATCCTCTATTTTTTCAACCCCTACATTTTTTATTCTCTGGGGGTCTTAATAAAGCATAAGAAAGTGCATTCAAATCATGTTGTATAGAATTTCTTGTCCAAATTCAAGTAAACTGCTAAATTAGAATTTCGCTCATGGCGAGGAACAATGCTTATAGGGAGGGCAATGGCGTCATCTACTGGTGAGACAAAGGAACATGCAGAGGTGGAAAATGGCACAGATTAGCTGCTGCAGGAATTCGAGGACATTTCGCCAAATTTTTCATGTTGATCTGGGCACGGGATGACCACAGAGTGGAAAAGAAAAAACTTGTAAAAGTCAGTTGAGCCCACGATCAGCGCTTACCCTACAGCTGCAGGCAGGGCCGGTTTTAGGCAAAGTGGGGCCCTAGGCAAAAGGTTAAAGTGGGACCTAAATGCTCAGGCCACTTTCACATCTAACGCTTTGCTGCATTTTGCTCAATTTGCATTTCCATGCGTTTTTACTGCAAAAACGCATCAAAACGCATGTGTTTTTGTTCCCATTGATTTTAATGGAAACACATGCAAAAACGCATGTGCGTTTTCAAAAACAGAAAACGCATGCGTTTTTGCCAACGCTGCCCAAAACATCGGGGAAGACGTTTTGTGCTGCGTTCGCAAAAATGCATGCGTTTTGCGTTTTTTAAAACGCACATGTGTTTTGCATGCGTTTTTACATGCGTTCCCATTGAAATCAATGGGGGAAAAAACGCTAGAAAGGCAAATTTAGCAAAACGCACACCAACCTTAGATGTGGAACAGGCCGTAGTTATATGGTAAGAGTGACTTCATAAGTTGATTATCTAGGTCAGAATAAGAACATACTGAACATCATTTTTATTTCAATCATAAAAAAAAAAAAAACAGAAATTTGTAAAAAAAAAAATATTTTTTTTTTATTTTCCGAGACCCATGATGTTTTAATTTTTGAAGATACATAGATATGTGAGGGCTTACTTTATGTGCCCTGAGCTGACATTTTTACTGATACCATTTTGAGTCAGATACAACATTTTGATCGCCTTTTATTGCATTTTATTGTAACAACGTGGTGGCCTAAAAACATAATTCTGGCGTTTTTATTTTTTTCCCATTACGCCATTTACCAATTGGATTAAGTTACTTCATATATTGATAGCTTAGATTCTTACGAACGCAGCGATACCAAATATGTGAATTTTTACATTTTTTTCACTGTTTTATTGCTATTTTCAGTTCAGCTCCTTTGGGGGCCCCTAAGAGAGTGGGGGCCCTAGGCAACTGCCCAGTCTGCCCCCCCCTAACGCCGGCCCTGGCTGCAGGAACATGTAGACTCTGGCCGTCAACATAAAGGATACTGTATGTTCATTTATATACACAACTAGATGGAGGCCCGATGCTATCGCATTGGGAGGGTGGTGGTCATTTTTCCCCCTGTGCATTCTCTCTCAACTTCCCCACCCCCGTCGCTTTCCGCATAAAATTATAATAGTGCATATTTATTTATGAACAAGTGCGATACAAGAAATCTGAGACATGTGATATTCCCGATACATAATATTTTAGCAGTTTATATGAGGATATGGTATCTTTCAAAATAAATCATTTATATACTCACACGCACACTCACCTTAATTATTAGCTTGGAATATATAAATGATATATTTTGAAAGATACCATATCCTCATATAAACTGCTAAAATATTATGTATCGGGAATATCACATGTCTCAGATTTCTGGTATCGCACTTGTTCATAAATAAATATGCACTATTATAATTGTGGACTCTAGGATCGTTTTTTGGTCTCTTCCCCTTGGGGAACAGTTACAAATGTCTATATATGTGTGTATATATGTGTATGTCCCTGCTACATGACATGACGCACCGCTTGTGTATAAGTGTATGTGTGTGTTTTCCCACCACATCACATGACTCTCCGCGTGTTTATGTGTGTATATGTATCTGTCGTCACGTGACCTGGCATGGGTGTATATATGTGTGTATGTATTGTATATATACGTGTGTGTGTGGCACCCGTGCCGGCTCGTTGCCACTAGAAGGGTTAGCAACCTGGATCGGTAAGTTCAGTCAGCCCAAACACACCCAACGCACGCCGATCCCAAGACTAGGGACTCTATGCCCAGCAACGGGATGGCGGGAGGAGATAAGTGGAGGGTGGGAAAGTTAGACAGGACATGGTCAGGGGAGGAAACAAAACCAGAATACACCACAGGAAGTTGAGCAGTTAGTGAGTGAGCAGACACACAGTCAAGTTCAGTCAGAAGTCTCCGTACACCATCATTACACGAGACTGAAAGGATACGGACCCAGCGGCCTGTACCACCATGAGGCTTGTCCGGGTCCCCGGGCTGTAGACCATAGAGAGAGACAGAAGGAGTCCTAGGGGCACAGATAGTGAGCAATCCATTTGTGCACCCGAATTGGCAGGAAAGCTGAAGGACTGGGGCAGAAACCAGGGTGTCGGCTCTGAGGTGGCCAGGAAGCTCCACGTTCCAACCACAAACCCTAGCGGGGTGCTGGGTCTTTATGTCCTGTGACTCCAAACCCGGCGCAGTGAACAGAAGGCTGCCGTACTAGGGCCAGGGGACCAGGCAGGCCACCCACAAAAAGTCTGTGGCTGCTGGATCGTGGCTTTCGTGCAGAAGAGAAGGAAAGAGAGGCCCATGAAAAGGAACACAAAAGGGGGTGATATGGATGAACCATCCCGACTCCTAAAAGACTACCGGACTCGCCACTGCACTTGTAAATAGAACATCTGCCGAAAAAGCATAGTAAACCAGGTTGAAGCTCGGCACTGTGTGAGACTGTTATTTCTGCGCCTGAAGAGAGGAAGACTGATTTGCCAAGCTGGCAGCAGGAGCCTGCCTGAGAGTGTCCCTGATCCTTGCCAGCACAGCCCCGCTGGCTTCCCATTTCCGAAATCATCTCCACAGACTGTATGGTTGCCCTGGGGACTCGCTCTTCCCGCGGTGAGCTGAAACCATCCTCGCTGCTACTTCCATCATCCCCAGAGGTCCCGACTGCAGCAGCAGCTATCCCGGCCGAATTCCACAAGTGGCATCACAAAAACTCTTATTTTTGCTTTTATTTTCATCCATTTTTCACTTCCCCTGATCGCCCAACAAGGGGATCACGGACCACGTCATGCCACCGTGACATCCTCCAGCCCTTGACGACATCGGGAGGGCCCGGTTCAGAGTACCCCACGGTCCCTGCCAGGGGAGAGTCATGTGTATGTATATATATGTCTGTATTTGTGTCTGTATGTTTGGATATGTGTATGTCCCCACTGCATTACATGACCCACCACGTGTGTATATGTGTTTGTTTATCTGTATGTGTATGACGTGACCCGCTGCATGTGTGTATATGTGTGTATGCGTGGGTGTATGTGTGTATGTGTATATGACGTGACCTGCCACGTATGTGTATACGTGTACATATATATGTGTATATTTATATGCGTGTCTGTGTATATATGTGTGTGTGTGTGTGTATGTACACTGTGTGCAGAATTATTAAGCAAGTTACATTTTAGAGGATTATTTTTATTATTGATCAACAATTATGTCCTCAATCACCCAAAAGACTCATAAATATCAAAGCTTAATATTTTTGGAAGTTGGAGTGTTTTTTTTTAGATTTGGGCCCTTTCCCATCAGCGTTTTTTGAAATTTGCGGCAGATGCGGTGAAAAAACTGCATCTGCCGCAATTACCGCATACCGGCTGCACTTGCGGCGCTGTTGCGGTAAATGCCATGCAAAGTATAGGCGTACTTGCGGCAGGTGCGGCAAGTGCGGTTTTGCACTTGCGGTCAGCCGCACTTTTTTTCGCTGCCGCACCTGCCGCAAGTGCAAAACCGCACTTGCCGCACCTGCCGCAAGTCCGCCTATACTTTGCATGGCGTTTACCACAACCGCGCCGCAAGTGCAGCCGGTATGCGGTAATTGCGGCAGATGCGTTTTTTTCTGCCGCAAATTTCAAAAAACGCTGATGTGAAAGGGCCCTAGGAGGATATCTGTTTGTGCAGGTAACTATTACTGTGCAGAATTATTAGCCAACTTAATAAAAACCAAATATATTCCCATCTCACTTGTTTATTTTCACCAGGTAAACCAATATAACTGCACAAAATTCAGAAATAAACATTTCTGACATGCAAAAACAAAACCCAAAAAAATTAGTGCCCAATATAACCACCTTTCTTTATGATGACACTCAGCAGCCTCCATCCATAGATTCTGTCAGTTACTTGATCTGTTTACACTCAACATTGCGGGCAGCAGCCACCACAGCCTCCCAGACACTGTTCCCAGAGGTGTACTATTTTCCCTCCCTGTAGATCTCACATTTTAGGAGGGACCACAGGTTCTCTATGGGGTTCAGATCAGGTGAACAAGGGGGTCATGTCATTAATTTTTCTTCTTATAGACCTTTACTTTACTTTACCTTGAAAGCGGCACTGGTGAACATCACCAGAATCTGCAGGTGGCGTCACGAGACTTTTATTCCCTTTTACTCTTCCCCAATTTTGAGTTAACCACCAGGGCTTCGGGTCTGGGCAGGCCACCAGTGACATCCCTCCAACTCCAAGCCCTGGGTCCGAGTTCCCATAGACCCCTGGGTGAGTCACACAGGGTGAAACAGAGAAAGCACAAGTGAAGAGAGTGCATAGAGGGAAGAGAGTGCACAGAGGGATGAGACAGCACAAGAGGAGAGAGCGTGTACAGGGGGTGAGACAGCACAAAGGGAGATAGCGCACACAGGGGAGAGAGCACTCAGAGGGAAGAGAGCAGACAGGCGGGAGAGAGAAAGCACAAGGGAAGAGAGTGCATAAAGGAAAAAGAGTGCACAGAGGACAGTGAGAGCACAAGAGAAGAGAGTGCACAGGAGGAAAGAACGCAAAGGGAGAGAGACCACACAGGAGGGGAGAGAGAAAGCACAGGGGGAAGAGAGAGCGCATAGAGCAGAAGAGAGCACACAGGGGACAGAGAATGCACAGTGGGAGAAAGAAAGCACAAGGGAAGAGAGTGGATAGTGAAAAGAGAGAGCGCAGCACGGGATGACAGCACAAGAAGAGAGAGAGTGCACTGGGGGAAAAGAGCTCACAGGTGGGAGAGACAGCACTAGGGGAGAGAGTGCACAGGGGGATGGCAAGCAGCAGCACCTGTAAAGCCACAGCCACCCCATTTAGCAGAGGGCTCCCCCTGCCCTCCTCGGCGGCGCTGCAATCACCCAATGCAATAGATTTGTGCCCCCATCTAATATATATATATATATATATATATATATATATATATATTATATATACATATTCATAATATATATATGTACTATTTTGATATCGTCATAACTGGATTTATAATGAGGGAATTCTGGGCTGCTGCTTGTAGCCCATGGCTCCGGGTATGGTGGAGTGGTGGGGAGAGATTCATGGCCAGACTGCCCTCAATATAATGTTTTGTGAGCTGCCATTAACAATTTATATTCCTCTCTCTCCCATTCCCCCAGTGCATTTGACACGCCCTCCCCAGGGCCGTGGGGTACTCGGAACCGGGCTATCAGTTCTCCTGGAGGGAATCACGGGGGTCGAGACCCAGCTCCTTCTCCTCTCGCCAATTCCTCTCGACTCCCCCACTGCTTTCTTTTCTGACTGCCCTTACTAACTTCCCACCCTCCACCTTTCTCCCAGCCATCCCACTGTCTACCTGAGCCCTCCTCTATTGGGCCCGCCCGCCGTCCCCGGGACTGGCTGTGTTGGGTGCTTTTGTGGGTGTCTGGACTTACCATCCCGTTTACTGAGAACAGGAATACCACACCCGTGGAATGGGTGCAGTACCCCTTTCTGGCGACCAGACCGCAGGGGCACCACATTCTCCCTTAGCAAAGATTAGCACGTACTCATGTGGCTACACAGGTTAAATAGATGTTTAATTAGAACTCACATTTTTATAACATGCATGTACAACAACAATAAAACTGGACATGAGTGTTTCTTCCCGAACGGGAGGTTCTTTGATTAAACGTTACTTAACAAAAACACACTATCTATGATTATATAAAAAGGATATATAAAAGTATAAAATGAAAAGTGCAACGAGTTTGTTCGGCGAGTGTCCCTCACCGGGTGTCTCCATGATTGTCTTTTCCTGTTCTGTTCTTCAGAGGTTGTCAAGGCTTTTTTATAAAATCTATATTTATATCTAGGCTTCAAAATTCTAACAGTTTGTAATGTACAATGTCAGCATTTTGCAGGGTTACCTAGATATGACAGTTTAGCGTGTGGAGGAGCAGCTATTGTCTTGCCAAAATCTGACTATTCTGTGTTCATTAAATGATCAATATTTCAGCATTGATGCCAATTTATTTTCTTAACCTAAACCACATTTCGGAGGGTTTCAGCTTTCAATAGAGTAATTTATACAACCAATGGGTGAATTTAACGTCAGGTTATAAGCTTTTATTTACATAACATGGATAAGCGACATAACTTCTGTTAGGGACTGTAGAGGGATGCTTGTTTTGGAGCCTGGCTGTAATGTCACAGCTGGTCAGTTACACCTAGACTCCAACAAGCCCTCCCCAGTCTCCAATATGACCAGCTCCATTCACCTAGGTAAACTAATGGAACCACATTGCACTGAGTGGTCATCTTCTTTGCAGCACTGTGCCGAATCTGCAGCTCTGTAAAGATGACCACTGTGTGCAGTGGTCCGGTGTGTGTGCTCACCTCCTTCCCCTGTGCCCGTGCTGTCACTATTGTGATCCTCATAACTGCCCTGTGTCCTCTGTGAAGCAGGAGATGACCGCTCAGGGCAATGTGGTTCATTCAAAGTTTACATAGGTGAATGGGGGTGGTCCTATAGGAGACTGGGGTGGGCCTGCTGGAGTCTGGGAGGGCTAGCTGGAGACTAGGTATAACCGACCAGTTGTGACGTTACAGCCAGGATCCAAAACAACAAACCTCTACACAGGGGCTGAGCTGCTGCTCCACACGCCTGACTATCATATCTAGTTAACAATGCAAAATGCTGACCGGGTGTACATTACAAACTGTTAGCATTTTGCAGCCTAGATACACATACATTTTCATAAAAAGCCCAGATAATCCCTTTAATTATTATGCATTTAACAGAGGGATCTCTGTTTGCCAAGATTGGGAAAATATATATTTAAGGAACACTGTTCATAGTAAATGAAAAATATCTTTCATAAATTAATTATATGTTATAAAATAGAATTTCTACAATTTAAAAAAGGAGAAATATATTAAGGAATCTTCTCTGTGTGCCAGGAAATCAGCCATGTCTCTTTTCCTCACTAACCTTTGTGTAATTGGGAGACAACTTCCTGCAGCAGGACCCTCTCCCCATGCTCTGACTGTAGCAGCAGCGTCCCCCCCATGCTCTGTCTGCAGAAGGATCCTCTCCCCCATGCTCTTTCTGCAGCAGGAGCCTTTCCCTTTGTTGTTTGCAACAGTAACCTCTCCCCATGCTCTGTCTGCAGCAGGATCCTCTCCCCATGCTCTGTCTGCAGTAGGAGTCTCTCTCCATGCTCTGTCTGCAGCAGCAGTAGCATTCCCCTATGCTCTGTCTGCAGCAGGAGCATTCTTCCATGCTCTGTCTGAAGCAGGAGCCTCTCCCCATGCTGTCTGCAACAGGATCCTCTCCCCATGCTCTGTCTGCAGTAGGAGTCTCTCTCCATGCTCTGTCTGCAGTAGGAGTCTCTCTCCATGCTCTGTCTGCAGCAGCAGGAGCATTCCCCTATGCTCTGTCTGCAGCAGGAGCATTCTTCCATGCTCTGTCTGAAGCAGGAGCCTCTCCCCATGCTCTGTCTGCAGCAGGATCCTCTCCCCATGCTCTGTCTGCAGCAGGATCCTCTCCCCATGCTCTGTCTGCAGTAGGAGTCTCTCTCCATGCTCTGTCTGCAGCAGCAGGAGCATTCCCCTATGCTCTGTCTGCAGCAGGAGCATTCTTCCATGCTCTGTCTGCAACAGAATCCTCTCCCCATGCTCTTTGCAGCAGAGCCTCTCTCCATGCTCTGTCTGCAGCAGGAGCCTTTCCCCATGCTCTGTCTGCAGCAGGATCCTCTCCACATGCTCTTTGCAGCAGGAGCCTCTCTCCATGCTCTATCTGCAGCAGGAGCCTTTCCCCATGCTCTGTCTGCAGCAGGAACCTCTCCCCATGCTCTGTTTGTAGCAGGAGCCTCTCCCCATGCTCTGTCTGCAGCAGAATCCACTCCCCATGCTCTGTCTGCAGCAGGATTCTCTCCCCATGCTCTTTGCAGCAGGATCCTCTCCCCCATGCTCTGTCTGCAGCAGGATCCTGCAGTACATGTATTTTAATTTAAAAAGTCCCCAAATGTGGAAAATCCCTTTAATCCTTAAATTATCTGCAGGATTTCTACAAAAGATTTATTAAATTATTAAAAGATGTTCTTCCTGCTTAACAACCAACAATGTAGATCTGATTGGTTATTACAGAAATAGAGGAGTGGGATATATCATTTCACCACAATTCACCACCATCATAGAAAACTGCTGATGGGCTGTAATCAATCTACAACACAAGCACATATCCACATACAGTTGTGGCCAAAAGTATTGGCACCCCTGCAATTCTGTCAGCTAATACTCAGTTTCTTCCTGAAAATGATTGAATCACAAATTCTTTGGTATTATTATCTTCATTTAATTTGTCTTCAATGAAAAAACACATAAAGAATTGTCCTAAAGCCAAATTGGATCTAATTCCACACCAAACATAAAAAAGGGGGTGGACAAAAGTATTGAAACTGTTAGAAAAATCATGTGATGCTTCTCTAATTTGTGTAATTAACAGCACCTGTAACTTACCTGTAGCACCTAACAGGTGTTGGCAATAACTAAATCACACTTGCAGCCAGTTGACATGGATTAAAGTTGACTCAACCTCTGTCCTGTGTCCTTGTGTGTACCACATTGAGCATGGAGAAAAGGAAGAAGACCAAAGAACTGTCTGAAGACTTGAGAAACCAAATTGTGAGGAAGCATGAGCAATCTCAGGGCTACAAGTCCATCTCCAAAGACCTGAATGTTCCTGTGTCTACCGTGCACAGTGTCGTCAAGAAGTTTAAAGCCCATGGCACTGTGGCTAACCTCCCTAGATGTGGACGGATAAGAAAAATTGACGAGAGATTTCAACACAAGATTGTGCAGATGGTGGATAAAAAACCTTGACTAACATCCAAACAAGTTCAAGCTGCCCTGCAGTCCGAGGGTACAACAGTGTCAACCCGTACTATCCGTCGGTGTCTGAATGAAAAGGGACTGTATGGTAGGAGACCCAGGAAGACCCCAGTTCTTACCCCGAGACATAAAAAAGCCAGGCCGGAGTTTGACAAAACTTACCTAAAAAAGCCTTAAACGTTTTGGAAGAATGTTCTCTAGTCAGATGAGACAAAAGTAGAGTTTTATGGGCAAAGGCATCAACATAGAGTTTACAGGAGAAAAATAGAGGCATTCAAAAAAAAGAACACGGTCCCTACAGTCAAACATGGCGGAGGTTCCCTGATGTTTTGGGGTTGCTTTGCTGCCTCTGGCACTGGACTGCTTGACCGTGTGCATGGCTTTATGAAGTCTGAAAACTACCAACAAATTTTGTAGTATAATGTAGGGTCCAGTGTGAGAAAGCTGGGTCTCCCTCAGAGGTCATGGGTCTTCCAGCAGGACAATGACCCAAAACACACTTCAAAAAGCACTAGAAAATGGTTTGAGAGAAAGCACTGGAGACTTCTAAGGTGGCAGCAATGAGTCCAGACCTGAATCCCATAGAACACCTGTGGAGAGATCTAAAAATGGCAGTTTGGAGAAGGCACCCTTCAAATATCAGGGACCTGGAGCAGTTTGCCGGGAAGAATGGTCTAAAATTCCAGCAGAGCATTGTAAGAAACTCATTGATGGTTACCGGAAGCGGTTGATCGCAGTTATTTTGGCTAAAAGTTGTGCAACCAAGTATTAGGCTGAGGGTGCCAATACTTTTGTCTGGCCCATTTTTGGAGTTTTGTGTGAAATGATCAATGTTTTGCTTTTTGCTTCATTCTCTTTTGTGTTTTTTCATTGAAGACAAATTAAATGAAGATAATAATACCAAAGAATTTGTGATTCAATCATTTTCAGGAAGAAACTGAGTATTATCTGACAATTGCAGGGGTGTCAATACTTTTGGCCAACACTGTATAAGGGACACTTTATAAAAACGTTTTCACCAGAATTTTTTGTTAAAACTGTTTGAAATGTGGCAAAATTGACGTTGTGCAAAAATAATGATATTTTTGTCATTTTTAATCAGTTTTTCTGGCGCTTTCCACTGCTTATACAGAGAGGGATTGGCCGCGCCCGCTCTGCAGAGTCAATAAAAATTACTCCAAATGTACAGAAATGTACGGCAGAGCGAGTCTAGTGGTGGCACAGGACGGATTATAATGAGGGCGATCTGGGACTCCAAGAGGTTCTCTACAGTGAATGTTTGGAGACGTATTAGGCTGTGTTCACACACTGCGTTTTTTGCTGTGTTTTTTTCTGCAGCAAAACAGCAGAAAAAAACTGAATGTTCTGTTAGTGAATAAAGATTTCTTTACAGGAGAAAACCTGCATTTTTTACGTGTTTTTGCTGCATTTTTTCTGCGTTTTTGCCTGTAGAATGAGACAAAAATTTAGAGAAGAATTGACATGATCAAAAGCCAAGCTTCAGTCAGGAGAAAGAAACAAATGTGTGCGCCTGACTTCTCCACAATCTCATAGGTTTTGCTGGGAATGAAAAATGCAGGTTTAGATTAGCATGGATGAGCATAACCCTAAGGCTGGGGTCACACACACAGATATCTGGGCAGATATTGTTCACAGATCTCTGGTTGAAGTGAAATCATGGACAAATTGATCCATTTTGTGGCCATATACAAATAGACCAATTTGTCCATGATTTCACTGCAACTAGAGATCTGTGAACAATATCTGCCCAGATATCTGTGTGTGTGACCCCAGCCTAAAGGGGGTGTCACACGCGTCAATATCGCCTGCACGATATCGACTGCACGTGACGTTGCAGCGATATTGACGCGTGTGACATACTGCATCAACCAGCGATAAATCGCTGGTTGATGATCGCCAGGTTTCAGAACCAGCTCTGAAACCTGGCGATTGTCGCCCGGTGGACACGCAGCATCGCTGCGTGTGACACCGGGAGCGAGCGATATTCCAGCTCCCAGCGCCTGTCACAAGCGCTGGGAGCTGGTCTCCAAGGTACACTGCGGGTAACTAGGCAGCGCGCGCTGCCTAGATACCCGACTGTGTACCTTAGTTACCAGCCTCCTCTGCTCACCGGGTGAGCGGAGGAGGCTGGTAACTAAGGTACACGTCGGGTATCTAGGCAGCGCGCGCTGCCTAGTTACCCGCAGTGTACCTTAGTTACCAGCCTCCTCTGCTCACCGGGTGAGCGGAGGAGGCTGGTAACTAAGGTACACGTCGGGTATCTAGGCAGCGCGCGCTGCCTAGTTACCCGCAGTGTACCTTGGAGACCAGGCTGCTCCCGCTTCCAGCAGGCTGGCAGCGGGAGCAGGACATCGTGGAAACGATATTTAAATCGTTTCCATGATGTCACTGGTCAATTGATCGCTGGTGAGTCTGTCTGTGTGACAGCTCACCAGCGATCAGCCGTCAATGTCGTCAGCGATCAGATCGCTGACGACATTGACGCGTGTGACACCCCCTTAAGACATATTAGTCGTCTGGAGTGGAGCCGTCCCCGAGCTCGAGGAATTTATTTAATCTCTGAACTCAAACAGTCTTAATATAAAGTTAACATACAAATGGGCGGCTGACGAGATAGACTTTCTGGACATTAAGGTCAAAGTCCGGGATGATGGTGAAGTCGTTACTGACTTATACAGAAAAGACACTTCTGTGAACTCCCTCCTGCATGCAACATCTTCGCATACACCCTCTACGATCAGAGCCATCCCGTGGGCCAATTTCTTAGGCTACGGCGTGTTTGTTCTGATGAAGGGATGTTTGACGAACGGGCGGCAGAGATGAGAGATAGATTCATGGATCGAGGGTACAGCAGGAGAAGTATAAAAGCAGGCTACCAACGGGCTAAAAAGACATTACGCCGCGATCTCCTAGCTAATAAACCCACAAACATATCTAGTACGGATAACCCCCCTGTCCGGAGATTCATTTCAACTTACTGTAACCAGTGGTCAGAGGTTAGGGGTATCCTTGCACGTCACTGGAGTGTCTTAAAAACTGATCAGTCTCTGACCCCACTCATCCCTGACAGACCACTGATGACAGCAAGGAGGGGCAGGAGCCTCAGGGATAGGCTGGTCCACAGCCATTATATAAAAAAACCACTTGCCCCGTTTAATACGGGGCGCCCACTTGTGGGCTGCTATCCCTGTGGCTCCTGCCTTTCCTGCAGGAGCAGCATTTATCGCACCAGAAAGTTCAGGAATCATGATGGTAGCAGGGAATTTGATATCAGGAAATATATTACCTGCAGCACCACCTGTGTTGTGTACCATGCTACGTGTGGCTGTGGCCTCACTTATGTGGGCCTCACCACCCGTGAGTTTAGGCGACGCATTAGGGAGCATGAGAGAGATATTATTGCGGCGGACGTTGAGGACGCAACAACTCTCCGCACAATCCCCGACATTTTAAAAATTTCCACGACTGCAATCCTGAGACTCTTCGAGTCTGCGGAATTGACAAGTTGAATTTCGGCATTCGTGGAGGGGATGTGAACAGAGAACTTGCGAAACTCGAGTGCAAGTGGATTGTGACCTTAGGCACAATGACACCCGCTGGTCTCAATGAAAGACTAAGTTTCGCCCCCTTTCTTTAGGCTCCCAAAGACGTAACCCTGGACACACACATGGTGGTGTCTGGCTGGTCTTTTATGTTTATTTATATTATTTCTAATTGTTTCCGGTTTCCTGGCTCTCTCCCTGTCCCTATAATGGTAGTATTTTACTGCCTTATATACATCATGATTATTCAAGGTGTGTTTTTTGCTGCCAATGTTCAGGGTCTTATCATTACCGCCCGCCCTTGTCACCATACTCTGAATCCTCTCGCCTTTAAGGGACCGATGTACTTTGCATATATATTTGCTAACTATGGGATTTTCATGGCTACTTTGTACCTCAAATTTGAGGTTAGTCAGCTTTTTAACTTGCTCTTTTTACCTGTCTATTTTAGCTTTGCACCTTCTTTGAACTGGCCTCTATGGGACCGACTCACAGCTTGGATGTGGATGCAATCTGGCGATATAATTTGGTCTGCGGGATACCAATAAGAACCACAGAGAGTTGACACACCAGAGGTGGATATGGAGGAGGATTGTGGAGATATACTACGTGGACATTTTCTATTTTGAGTGCGCCTTCAGCCCCCACCTTTTATTTATATATCTCTCCTTCTTCCTCCCTCCCCTTCTACGTATTCTTTTTATTGCTGATTTTGTCACTGCCTTGTGTCATACTTTCTAAATCTTGGTATTCTCTTTGGTTGCCCCCTGCCCATGATCGCCAATAGCCCCTCCATCACTGCCCCCATTGATAGTGATAGATTCTACTAATTTAGTATAGTCTTAGGAGAAGGGCAAAAAAGAGCTCGTTTACCCTTTTCCAAAATGGTGGCTAGCAGCGTGCGCATGCGCACTGAACCGCCGGAAGCGGACGGTGACGGGGACCTCCATAATGGATGCACAGTGGATGTGACGTCATGGGAAGTTTTCTTCCCGACCACAGTGCACCCAGGAGAGTCTTCCCCGCCGCTCCACTTCCGGCGTGGAGGTGCGTCAATGCAGCCAACAAGCTGCAGCTGCTAGTCGTTCACCCATATAAGCCAGCCACTTAGAGCACCCTGCACCACTCACCCCTTGATAAAGCCGGACGCGAAACACGTGTCGGGGCCCCTGAGATGGAGGCAGGAGTGCACCGGACCCCTACATACACACCCATGGGTAAGTGCCAGTTGATATGCCTGTAGCTGATGACCACCCGGGCAAGGTGACAGCTAATTGCAGCGTCCACGCTGCTCCTTATGTTGTCCTTAATTGAGCACAGGCACTACTATCCTCTGCAACCAGGGTGAGGGTACCTCGTCCTCTGCATCTCCTGTCTCCTGTCTCCCACCTCCCTCTCTCCACACTGTCCTATGTTCACCTTTTATGACTGTTGCCTGTTTGTACCACCAGTTACTAAATAAACTATTTGTACTGCATCTGCTTAGTTGTGGACATTCAGGTGATATAATCTGGGTCACTAAAACATCCGTGGTCTCTTTCCTTCTGTAACCCTAAGGCTGGAGGCACACGGAGCGTGTTTGATGCATGACAGTAATGCGAGTGTGATGCGTGTTTTGGGTGAGTATGGCTGGCTGTATGCATGTAAGTGTGCTGCGAGTGTGAGGTGTGAGTGCGTGTGTGCTGCGTGTGATTGTGATGCTGTCTGCGGTCCTGAAGCAAACTTCAGGACCGTGGACAGCATTTACCGGCATATTCAAACTCCACAGCTGTCAAAGCCATAGAGTATGAATGTGCCGTTTTCCCGGTACACTAATCAATCATCTTGCACCGCTGTGTCAGCGGTGCAAGATGATTATTATAAACCCAGCTGCTGGGCACCTCTTTCTAATTGTCGGGGTTAAACTGCATATGCAGCATCTGTGCGGCATATCAGCACAGATACTGCATATGCGGCTATTAACCCGGTGAATGAAGGGTTAATGTGTGTATACTATGTTGGAATCATGTCTTCAGGGAGTGTCCACACTCCCTAGAGACGTGGTGCCTTAAGTCATTGGCAGTTCAGGGGTTAATGGCTATATTTCTGTTTAGCCACTATTTGTCTGCATTTTCAAATCATTAATGAAAGCCGGCGGCTCCTGTCAGCAGTGCGCGGGATGGTACACAATGCAGGGCAGCATCCTCAATAAGGAGCTGTCCCGGGTACTTACGCTAATTGTGTACTGTACCCGCCGCTCTCCACGGTTCTGAATACTTATTCATCTGCACAATGGCCAGTGCACCACAGTTTCAATCAGCACCATGGAGAGCAGCGGATACAGTACGCAATTAGCGTAAGTGCCTGGGACAGCTCCGTATTGAGGACGCTGCCCAGCAATGTACTTATGCTAATTGTTAGTCTCCCGCTGTCACACACGCCGATGCTGTCCGCCCAGCGGGAGACCAACGATAAAATAATGGTCCAGGTCATTTACCAACGATCAACCAACTTATAATTGGTTGTTGGTAAATGTCACATGCAACGATGTCGTTTTGATGTCACTGCAATGTCACCAAACCAGTGACATTGCAACAATATCGTTATTGATATCGTAGTGTGTGATGGGGCCTTTAGAAGGACACATTCATTGTATGATGATCACTATACAATCTGTCCTGAGTGATCTCTGTATATGGTTGGTCGCACACATGGACAGAACACGGACCGATAATACTCTCCGCTGAATGAGCCCTTAGTCACAGCGGCTGCAGGGATTACACAACTGTGTGCTGGGACGGGAAAGGAAACGAGTCTGAAATAAGAAATGAGGCGATGTTGGAGGCGTTTATCATGTGATATCAATAACATTTAATCTTCTTTATATTATAATTACAGAGATAATATTGCTTTACTATTTAATATCTCTTTGCACAAGACAAGAACCGTCCGCCATATTAATACACAAATAACCTTTAGATTTCTTCCAGCAAGGATTATTGTTTAGCCGGACGAGCTGTTGGCGTTTTATCGGCCATTTTTGGGTTCATACGATACATTGATCAATTTCTATCTGCTGCTCTGGGAGATGAGGCTGACGTTGTGCAGGTGAATAATGTGATAACTTTATGGCCGTACCAACAGGACATTACAGATGATATGTAATGTATAAAAACGGCATAATATGGCAAGAAAGGGTTTGTATTTATTTTTAACCCCTTCATGACCGAGCCTATTTTGACCCTAAAGATCTTGCCATTTTTTGCAATTCTGACCAGTGTCCCTTTATGAGGTTATATCTCTGGAACGCTTCAACGGATCCGAGCGATTCTGAGACTGTTTTTTCATGACATATTGGGCTTCATGTTAGTATTAAATTATGGTCAATAATTTTTGCGTTTATTTGTGAAAAAATCAAAAATTTGGCAGAACTTTCGAAAATTTAGCAATTTTCAAAATTTTTATTTTTATTCTGTTAAACTGGAGAGTTATGTGCCACAAAATAGTTAATAAATAACATTTCCCACATGTCTACTTCACATCAGCAGAATTTTGGAAAAAAACATTTTTGGGGATAGGACGTTATAAGGGTTCAAAGTTCATCAGCAATTTCTCATTTTTCCAGCAAAATTTACAAAACCATTTTTTTAGTGACCACATCACATATGAAGTCCCTTTGAGGGATGTACATGACAGAAAACACCCAAAAGTGACACCATTCCAAAAACTGCACCCCTCAAGCTACTCAAAACCACATTCAAGAAGATTATTAACCCTTCAGGTGCTTCACAGGAACTAAAGCAAAGTGGAAGGAAAAATTGGACATTTTAATTTTTCCAACAAAAATGTTCTTTTAGCCTCAATTCTTTCGTTTTCACATGGGCAACAGGATCAAATGGATCCTAAAATGTGTTGGGCAATTTCTCCTGAGTACACCGATACCTCATATGTGGTCATAAACCACTGTTTGGGCGCACGGCAGGGCTCGGAAGGGAAGGAGCGCTATTTGACTTTTGGAGCTAATTTTGGGCAAGCAGGAGACCGGAAAGGGGGCAGAAAGATGACATGGGGAAGGAATTAGGAGGAAGGGGGCAGGGGAGGAGATCAGGAATGGGAGGAAGGAGCAGGGCGCAGGAGCAGGGGGGAGATCAGGAGCGGCGGCCTGCAGCAGGTGCAGGGTGGCTATGGAGCGGCTCTGATGGGGGTGATCCTCCCATCAGATCGCTTCCATTTGAGGTAGAGGGGCGCCCCCCCCCTCCAGCTCTGATAGAAGCGATTTAACGGTAGGATCACTCCCATCAGAGCCGCTCCACAGCCCCTTCCATAGGAGGCAGTGGATCACGGTGACTGACAGTTCAAACTAATGGAATCTGATGATGTCACAATTGATGTGACATCATAACACGCTATATCCCATTGTAACAGTCTGAAGCCAGTCATTTGCCTTACAGACTTCGGTGGGTAAGGCAGCTTATTTTTTCCTAGTGCAAAACGAAGAGAAAAACTACATTCTATTGATCAGATATAGAAGAAGAACCCAAGACATTGGGTTCTCAGCGAGATGGCAGCAATGTTCCTTGATTTAGGGTATAAATTCCTAGACTTCCTCTATGAGAGCAGAAAGAACAGCGCCAATATCAACCCAGAGGAACATCTCCAGAAAATACAGACTCCAGTGTCACCCAGATTAGACCTTATTAAAGACCTGGACCTACAAATAGCGGCAACCCAGAGAATAATGACAAACAGCGACTGGGTTGTCTCAAGAAGACGTCTGACCCCAGCCCAACCCTTTATGAATGGGAATGGTGCCTTATGGAGGTCACCATCATCAACCAATGTCACCTCCATCCCGGATGTTATATCCCACCTGAGTGATTCTTCACCATCAGACAGATCACTGGATGAAGATAAACCAGGTAAGAAGGAAACAGCTCAGTATAATAGGTCTTGGGGTGAGGAGGATTGTTCAGATATTATGTACAGGCCTCAATTCAATGCTGTCCAACAGAATAACGGCCATTGTTGCCCCTTGCAGCCACATTCCATTGTGGTATAGAATGTTGAGGAATGGAATCTGCAATCTTTGCTATGGGAACAGGGACCTTGTTGCAGATACAGTTTTGATAAATGAGAGCCCAGATATTAGACATTTCCTGCTCATTTACATAAATACAATTAACCCCTTTATAATCCACCGGTTTTCCGTTTACTGTAGTTTTTTCCTCCCTGACTTCCAAGAGCCAGAACGTTTATTTTTCCCCTTAGTGATACCAAATGTGTGTGTCTTTTTAATTGCTTTATTTTCAATGCGGCAAAACTATTGCTTTTTATATTTTTATGTTATAAAACTTTTTTTTCCATTTTGCTGTATTTCTTAGCCCCATTAGAAGACTTTTTTTCAATGGTTAAACACCGGAGCAATCTGTTGTAGGTTTGGATGGTTTAGGGCTGGGGGGTCCGTGTGTGGCCCTGTCCCAAGTAATAGTTATGTATATAGCATATGTTTTTATAGACCCAGCGCTCCCACCCTAATATTGTCCCATTATGTAGTATTGAAAACTGCTACTGTTATAACTCTTATGCGGGATGTTTATTCTCAAATAAAATTATACATAAAACACACGTTTAAAATTTCATTAAAAAATCATAAAACTTCTAAAAATCATATAATAAAATCAATATACCCCAAGACCATATGATTTCTAGAAGTTTTATGATTAATTATGAAATTTTAAACGTGTGTCTTTATGTATACCGTATATACTTGAGTATAAGCCGACCCGAGTATAAGCAGAGGCCCCTAATTGTACCCCAAAAACTGGGGAAACCTATTGACTCGAGTATAAGTCTAGGGTGGAAAATGCAGCAGACTCCCAGACTCATATATTGCTCCTCATCACTGGTATATAGTGCCCCATCACTGGTGTATAGCAATCATTACTGTATACAGCCCCTCATCACTGGTATATAGCGCCCCATCACTGGTATATAGCAATCATTACTATATACAGCTCCTCATCACTGGTATATAGCGCCCCCATCACTGGTATATAGCAATCATTACTGTATACAGCCCCTCATCACTGGTATATAGTGCCCCATCACTGGTATATAGCAATCATTACTGTATACAGCCCCTCATCACTGGTATATAGCGCCCCATCACTGGTATATAGCAATCATCACTGTATACAGCCCCTCATCACTGGTATATAGCGCCAGCATCACTGGTATATAGCAATCATCACTGTATACAGCCCCTCATCACTGGTATATAGCGCCAGCATCACTGGTATATAGCAATCATCACTGTATACAGCCCCTCATCACTGGTATATAGCGCCAGCATCACTGGTATATAGCAGTCATCACTGTATACAGCCCCTCATCACTGGTATATAGCGCTCCCATCACTGGTATATAGCAATCATCACTGTATACAGCCCCTCATCCTGGTATATACCTCCCTCACTGTACATATTCCTCCATTACTGGCATATAGATTCCCAGTCTGGATTATATCCCCCACTACTGGGGTATATAGCCCCCCACCACTGGGGTATATAGTTCCCCCACCACTGGGGTACATACCCCCCACCACTGGGGTACATAGCCCACCCACCACCACTGGGGTATATAGACCCACACCACCACTGGGGTATATAGACCCACACCACCACAGAGGTATATAGACCCACACCACCACAGGCGTATATAGACCCCCACCACCACCACAGGGGTATATAGACCCCCACCACCACCACAGGGGTATATAGACCACCACCACAGGGGTATATAGACCCCCACCACGACAGGGGTATATACCCCCCCATATGATCAATATATGCCCCCATGCTGCTGCACAGCATAAAATAATAAATCATTCATATTTACCCACCGTCGCTATGTCACCGCTGCATCCTCCTGTCCTCTGGTCTTGTTGCTTCTTCCTGCGTCATGTGACCGACGCAGCAGGGATGACGTCATCGTTGCTCCAGCGGTCACATGACGCCAGCAAAAGCAGGAAGAAGCAACAAGACCGGAGGACAGAAGGACGCAGCGGTCACATAGCGACGGTGGGTAAATATGAATGATTTATTATTTTATGCTGTGCAGCAGCATGGGGGCATATATTGATCATATGGGGGGGAGTATACATGGTGCAATGCAATATGCACCACTTCCCCTGCCGTTGATGGACAGGGGGATGCAGTGCATATTGCATTGCACTAATGAGCAAGCCCACGTGACCGCCCGCTCCTATTACAGCCCCCCCCTGCCTCCTCCAGCCCCCGATCATCGCCCCCCCACTCGAGTGTAAGCCGAGGGGGGCACTTTTCAGCACAAGAATTGTGCTGAAAAACTCGGCTTATACACGAGTATATATGGTAATTTTATTTGAGAATAAACATCCTGCATAAGGGTTATAACAGTAGCAATTTTCAGTCATTTGAATACTACATAATGGGACAATATTCGCCATGACATAATGGAGGGAGCGCTGGGTCTATAAAAACATAAGCTGTTTACACAACCATTAGGAGACTTGAAGCTGCAATTATCCTATCGCTCTGTTATGTATAGCAAAAATTGCGGTCTCCCATGAAAGCCAGCTACATGCTATCACAGCGGAATGATCATGACAAGCTCGGGGGTCCACAGAAGAACCTTAGTTGTCATGGTAACCCATCAGTGCGGTATTTGACAGGTTAAAAGCCTCAGTCGGAGGCAGATGATAGCCAAATAGATTTCCATCCTTTTATTCCTCCTCTCTCCTACGCGTTTCTGCGCCACACCCGGCGCCTTCCTCAGGGATATTACAATCATAGTCACAGAGGGGGTTTTTATAGCCCCTTGCTTCACAAAAAAGAGGTGTCATCTGTTTACTGATGATGTCATCCACATCATCAAAATGGGTGGATCTGCCCATTTTGGCGCTATTTTTACAAAAACCATCTAATACATCTCAAAAGTATTGAAAAAAGTGCTTAATGCTCTCATAAAATATCAATTAATGATCCCTGATAAAAAATTTTAAAAATAAAGCAAATAAAAGCTATAAGACATAAAAAATGCTTCATTCAGTGTTGTTCATAAAAATAAGAAGCACACATTTTTTACTCATATTGGACTAGAACCTGTGATTTTTCATCTATATAAGTAGGACTCTAGTGTTTCAAGCTATGGCCACCAGTAGTTCAGATATTGAAGCAATTTAATTAGTAAAATTTCACTGTTGAAAAATGACGATGCTAAGGGAGATAAATAATCTAACACATGAAAAAGGGGAATAAAAAATAATATAGGATGGGAAAATGTATAAAAAATGTATCTATATATACTAAAAAAACTTTTATTTAGACATTAAAATGATCATTTAATAATTATTTAAATACTAATAAAATAGACAAGTCCAATTCGGTTAAAAAAATCTATATATTCCTGAGTGGTGGCTCAACAGGAAAAATAGGGTGATGCATTTGTATATCAACATCCCAGGTTCTATTCCCTGACAAATCACAGAACTGAATGAAAAAGACAAGAGATTTCAACCCAAATACCATGTCTACATAAGATTAAGAATCCTTGAACAATTAAAGAATTTTTAAAGCTGCATACTCAAAACAGACACAAGATGGCGCTCATGTGCCTTTGCATTCTGTAGTCCCAGAGACGGTCCTCAAATGAATCAGTATCTATTATATAATCACGAATGGGATTTTTGCCCCTTTTGAGTCCGCTCACGCTGCAAGTCAATGTCGTCATTGCGGCCATTGCGGCCATTGCGGCCATTGCGAGTCAGAGACTCGCTCTGCTAGAATCCCGATGCATGTGCATCGGGCACCCAGCTAGTATTGTATAAAAGGTGCTGATGAAAGTTTCATCATGAAAAGGCATGAAAGAATAATAAGAATAATGAGGTGGGTTTCATAGTGATATAAACCCACATGACAAAAGAGTGCCTATATCTGATAGGTGAAAGTGAGTAAGTAAATAGTTGATGAATTTATACAGAGTCGAATGGTTTCACTATACAAAAAGTGTTTAGATATGATAGATAAATAGCTAAGATATGAAAAGTGACAATAAATATAAATATATACAATATTAAATAGAATATAGTACGTGAGTGATAGTAAGTAACTAAGATATAAAAAGTATCAATATATTAAAATATATAAAAGGTGTCAAGTGAAGACACCTCAATTCCAAAGATTCAGAGCAGTGTAAAAAAGGGGGTTAATCTTTCTCTGTCAGACTGTGTTAGGTGTAATAAAAGAGCCTGCAATAATTTGGCAAGCCACAAGGTGGCACTGGATTTGGCCCACCTCATTATTCTTATTATTCTTTCATGCCTTTTCATGATGAAACTTTCATCAGCACCTTTTATACAATACTAGCTGGGTGCCCGATGCACATGCATCGGGATTCTAGAAGGGCGAGTCTCTGACTCGCAATGGCCGCTTCGCGGCCAATGCTTCGCGCTGCTAAGGCGACTCGCCATGCCCGTTGCGCGGGCATAGCAAGTCGCCTTAGAACTGCTCGCAATGGCCGCTGCGCGGCCAATGCTTCGGTCGTATCCACATGACCACGCCGACTCGCATTGCGAGTGGACTCAGAAGGGGCAAAAAACCCATTCGCAATTATATAATAGATACTGATTCATTTGAGGACCGTCTCTGGGACTACAGAATGCAAAGGCACATGAGCGCCATCTTGTGTCTGTTTTGAGTATGCAGCTTTAAAAATTCTTTCATTGTTCAAGGATTCTTAATCTTATGTAGACATGGTATTGGTATGGGTTGAAACCTCTTGTCTTTTTCATTCAGTTCTGTGATCAGGAATATATATATTTTTTTAACCGAATTGGACTTGTCTATTTTATTAGTATTTCAATAATTATTAAATGATCATTTTAATGTCTAAATAAAAGTTTTTTTAGTATATATAGATACATTTTTTATACATTTTCCCATCCTATATTATTTTTTATTCCCCTTTTTCATGTTTTAGATTATTTATCTCCCTTAGCATCGTCATTTTTCAACAGTGAAATTTTACTAATTAAATTGCTTCAATATCTGAACTACTGGTGGCGCATAGCTTGAAACACTAGAGTCCTACTTATATAGATTAAAAATCACAGGTTCTAGTCCAATATGAGTAAAAAATGTGTGCTTCTTATTTTTATGAACAACACTGAATGAAGCATTTTTTATGTCTTATAGCTTTTATTTGCTTTATTTTTAAAAATTGTTATCAGGGGATCATTAATTGATATTTTATGAGAGCATTAAGCACTTTTTTCAATACTTTTGAGATGTATTAGATGGTTTTTGTAAAAATAGCACCAAAATGGGCAGATCCACCCATTTTGATGATGTGGATGACATCATCAGTAAACAGATGACACCTCTTTTTTGTGAAGCAAGGGGCTATAAAAACCCCCTCTGTGACTATGATTGTAATATCCCTGAGGAAGGCGCCGGGTGTGGCGCTGAAACGCGTAGGAGAGAGGAGGAATAAAAGGATGGAAATCTATTTGGCTATTTGGTGAGTTCATTTAACCCTGAAGCAGTGCGGACCGTGGTACACCAGCACTCCCATCATTTCTTTGATTCATACCACTATTCAGTGGTTGGTGGAGGTCCTGCAGCAGCTGGAACATTGTTTCCAAGAACGCCTTCAAACCAGTTGTGGGGATCACAACTGGACCAGGTGAGCAGCTTCATAGCACCACCACTACATATAAGTGTCACTAGTGATAGGGCACTATTGCGCCTCTTGTCCCCCTCCCTATTTTTTCTTTACAGGAGGCAGATGATGGCTGAAAAACTCAGCCATCATCAGCCTGAAAAGATGCAGGCAGACTCAGCTTACAAAGTGAATTCTACAAAATCTTAACAATAATAGCAGTGTGTTCAAAGACATGAGTTAAGCCCAAAATCTGTGGAATAGTTTTTATTTCCAGCATTGGACACATTGCACACTGTTTTCTAAATTAAAAAATGATGAGAAATGTATATAATTTTTCATTACTTTACAGAAACAAAGAGAGAAGGGAGCGCACATAGGGTCTTATCTATGAGGATAATTCAATGCCCCCCGATTAGTGTGACTCACCTTTTTGGGTTGTGTGAGTCACAACAAACTGCAAGAGCCTTGTTATCCTGGTCGCTGCAGACACCTGGTGAGGGAGAAATCCGGTTGTGTAGAAAAAAAGCCCAGGTTTAGATTCCGCGCAGACCACACAGCAGGAAGGGTAGGTTTGATGTCCGTTTATTGAGCCAACGCGTTTCACAGCAGGACCTGCTGCTTCCTCCGGGCAAACAGTGTACATGCATGAACAGCTTCCTTAAATAACATTTCATACATACAAAAAATGTCATAAGCTCCTCCCCCTGGCCATAAGCCCGCCCCCTGGCCAGACTTCCTGTGAAAACGCCCACTATTTGTGTATATATTCATCAAACTGGCCAAATGACATCATTTTACAAAGATTTCATACACATGCATTATACAACCATATAAAAGTATTTTTAATATCATCTATCTTAAAAACAAAAAACAAAACCTAAGTTAACACTCTGGAAAAAAAAATAAAACATTTAAATGATTTGTCCCCTGTGTGGGCGTGAGCCCATCCTCCTCAGGCTCCAAGTCTCCTCTTATCCAGATTAAAGGATTAAACCACTGAGCCACAGTGGCCTTCACATGGCTATATGCTTAAATTCTTCTCTAAAATGGATCAATATCAGACACCATATGACCAACCAAGCTAGAATAGATCACTTAATTCATTAAGCCCTTTAGGGTTAATGGTATCCAGCTTATATATCCAGTAGGTTCCCCTCCTAATTAGTTGTTGTAATCTATTCGGTACCCCCTCTTCAATATGATCAATGGGTGTTACCCTTAGGGTTAAAGATCCCCCATGGATTTCCTGGCAATGTCTAGATAGACCATGTTTAAGGAAACCATTTTGAATATTAAACCTGTGTGAGTTGATCCTATTATGCAAAGCCTGTGTGGTGCGTCCCACATATTGTTTTCCACACTCACAATCAATCAGATAAATAACATACTTTGACTGGCATGTTAATCTATGTGTGATTTTAAACGAATTAGACCTGTTATTATTGGACCAAAAGGATTCCTTTTAATTAGGAGAGGCTTGTTCTCATGGATCATCCCCTTTTGTTTCCCTTTTGGGCATGAAATTAAGCACATGTTAATGTAAAAGCCACTGTGACTCAGTGGGCTAATCACACAATGATGGAGGATGGGCTCTTGCCCACAGAGGGGGCAAATAATTTTACATTATTTTTTTTTTCAGAGTGTTAACTTAGGTTTTGTTTTTTGTTTTTAAGATAGATGATATTAAAAATACTTTTATATGGTTGTATAATGCATATGTATGAAATCTTTGTAAAATGATGTCATTTGGCCAGTTTGATGAATATATACACAAATAGTAGGCATTTTCACAGGAAGTCTGGTCAGGGGGCGGCTTATGGCCAGGGCGGAGCTTATGGCCAGGGGGCGGAGCTTATGACGTTTTTTGTATGTATGAAATGCTATTTAAGGAAGCTGTTCATGTATGTACACTGTTTGCCCTGAGGACGCAGTAGGTCCTGCTGTGAAACGCGTTGGCTCAATAAACAGACATCAAACCTACCCTTCCTGCTTTGTGGTCTGCGCGGAATCTAAACCTGGGCTTTTTTTCTACACAACCTCATTACTTTACAGAACATTGAGCTGTTTAAAAAAATAGCAGTGTCTGTATTTGTCTTAAAAAAACTCAAAATATGTACTGTTTTATTTTTTAAGGATTTAGAATTCCTATGAATCACTAACCTAATATTTATTTATATAACCACAGTTTTTTATGAACTGCTTCATATCTATGTTGTATAGAGTCAACTAACTTCTGGCTTCTGTCAACTGTTATTCCAGTCCAGGATGTTTTGACTACATCCCACAATTTATGTGGATTTGTTGGATCTGCATAAGAAAAAGTATTTTTGATGTCATCCCACAAGTGTTCTATCCAGGGCAGACACAGACTGTAGTGGGCCCCTGTGCAAAAAAATTTTGGGGGGCCCCCCTTCATAGTGCAACAAAGTTATGTAAATCTATAGACTGTAATACTTACAAATGCTGCATGTTTTAGTGTGGGAAAATCTGCAGCATATCAATTATTGCTGTTGGTTTTCCCACACTAAATGGACTGTATATATAATATTGAGGCTATGCAGGGCTGTATTTATTATCTGGAGGCTACATCTGGGCTGTATATATTATTTAGAAGCCAGTTGCAGCATAAAAATAATATATACAGCCCAGCACAACCTCCAATTAATATATACAGCCCAGTACAGCCTCCAAATAACATATATAGCACAGCACAGCCTCCAAATAACACATACAGCCCAGCATAGCCTCCAAATAACACATACAACCCAGCACAGCTTCCAGGTAATGTATACTGCCTAGTATAGCCTCCAGTTAATATATACTGCCGACCACAGCTTCCACGTGATATATACAGCCCAGCATAGCTTCCAGGTAATATATACAGCCCAGCACAGCCTCCAGGTAAAAAATAAAGCTGAACTTCTCCCCCATGAGCCGCCTCCATTCATGATGCAGCTGAGCTTCTCCCCCGTAAGCCCCCCCATTCATGATGCAGCTGAGCTAATTCCCCCCCACGAGTCCCCCAATTAAGATGCAGCTGAGCATCACCCCGGTCCCATGAGTTCCCCCAAATCATACTGGTGGTGTGCCTCCACTCCACAGCTCCGCTCTGGTGCTCTTACCTGGAACAGTCCAGGAGGAGCCCTCTATCACAGCACTGCAGCACTGTCACTTCTGGGTCAGGGAGAGCTGCTCCAGCCTCCACGTATACAGAACCCAGAAGTGACAGCGCGACAAATGTAGTGTCTCAGTACTTAATGGATACTGGGATGCTGCTGTAGCAACCGCACCTCCTGGCAGGGGCTGGCTGGCAAATTTTAGCCTGCGGGACAAGCACACAGCAGAGGCCCATGAGCAGTGGCTCATCCTTAAATGGGTTGTCCAATCTTAAGCTGTATATCTGCAGTCACTATATGTGACTACAGACTGGTGAATCCTCACATCGTATGCACTGTGCGCTGTGAGGATTCTCAGGTGCAGGGAACAGGCGATCTTGTGACCACAAGCATACCATACGTATATTCCCAGTCACATTCCGACTAGGCTGTTTCTGGTCTTGTCAATAAACTTGCATTAAAAGAGGCCAAGCAAGTCTAGTCGGCATGTGAACGCATGTATGCAAACCACACACTTGCAGTCACACACCCGCCGAATCATCACAGCACTGCAAGCAATGTGAGGATTCACGAGTCTGCAGTCACATATAATGACACAGAATAACTGCACACTTGTGGCTTACAACTGGACAACCCCTTTAAAATGTTTACCTCCGGCTGCTACATAGGCTATATTCACACTACCGTATTGTCAATCTTAGTGCTGCCTTTGGAAAAAACTGACACGACAACCTGATCTGAAGCAAAGCTCAGACTCCGGCAATAACTCACACAGAGCCAGGGGCGTAACTACAATAGGTGCAGGGGTTGCGATCGCACTCGGGCCCTGCAGCCTAGGGGGCCCCAAAAGTCCCTTTGGTCTATAGAAAAAGACTAACACTATTAAAGATTTCCAATAATTAGGGGCCCATTTGGAGCTTTTGCATCGAGGCTCCTGGGCCTGAAGGTACGCGACTGCACAGAGCAGTCACTGACCTGACAATATAGACTCCCATGAGGACTTATCAGGGGGTGATCAGTATTCTACCCCGACCCTATGATCACCTTATACTTAGTACTAGGAGCAATATGTGATGTCACTTCAGCAGACACAGCCAACATTGTGCAGTGTGACCGTGTCTGTATCAGTGTGATGTAGCCGGGCCAGCATCTCACTCAGGGGTGCACAACATTTTTCAAGCCAAGAAACATATTCATGCTAAATCAATCCCAAGGGACACTTACATGAATACATCACCACAACCACCGCAATCAATACATTTCCACATCCAAGTTTTGAGCATTTGAGGAGGAGCTGGAGAGTTTCTGCTCAAAAAACTCAGTGTAAACACACCATAACTTACACAGACTTTTTGGAGCCAAAAAATCCATTGAGGATTTTTCAGTTTTAACATAGGCATGAAGTACATTATGGTTTCCTACATATGTACAAGATCGGAACCACTGTCAGTAGATGAATCCAACGAAAGAACCACCATCAGTAGAAGAATAAAAAACGAGAACTACCTCAGTAGATGAGTGCAGGGTCAGAACCACCATCAGTAGATGAATGCAGGGCCAGAACCACCATCAGTAAAGGAATGCAGGGCCAGAACCACCATCAGTAAAGGAATGCAGAGCCAGAACAACCCTCAGTAGATGAATACAGAGCCAAAACAACCATCAGTAGATGAATGCAGAGCCAGAACCACCATCAGTAGATGAATGCAGGACCAGAACCACCATCAGTAGATGAATGCAGAGACAGAACCACTTCAGTAGATGAATGCAGGGCCAGAACCGTTAATGCATGAATACAGCGACAAGCTTACTACAGTGATAAATTTCAGAGTCAGATCAGCCCCATGATATACTTACATCATATCAAACTATACCTCCCAGCATGTCTTTAAAAATGGTAAGGAGATGCTGGGAGTTGTTGTTACCAGGCGGACCTTACAGGAACCACAGTCCAGATGAGACACAGGCAGGATCACAAACATTTACATCTTTTTACCTTATAATGTAGATGACATCTTCTCTGATTGGTATTGTTCCCATTGCTTTTCTTCCGCTGTAGCACAGGCGCCATGATGAGATTTGACATCAACAGCTTATCTCTCCAGACTTCCCTCTTCTCCATCTTAAGCATCATATTCTGACACGATGTCCTTTAAAATAAAAATATCACTATAGTGCTCCAGAAACATACATATCACCACACACACAGCACCACTGTATAACACACACACACAGCATCACTGTATAACACACACACACATAGCCCCACTATATAACACACAGCGCCACTGCATAACACACACAGCACCACTGTATTACATATGCACACAGCACCACTGTATAACACATGCACACAGCGCCACTGTATAACACACGCACACAGCACCGCTGTATAGCACACAGCACCACTGCATAACACACACACACAGTGCCACTGTATAACACACACACACAGCCCCACTGTATAACACACACAGCACTAATGTATAACACACTCACACAGCACCACTATATAAACGCACACACAGCACCACAACATAACACACAGCACCTGGGCCGGCTCCAGATTTTTGTGGGCCCCGGGCGAAAAAGCCTCAGTGGGCCCCCTTTAGCACATACTGCTGTGTGTATATATTATATATATATATATATATATGACTCACCGTGGCCGAGGGACTCCGGTTTAGACAGGCTGTAGCTCCTTCCTCCTTGTCACGGGTGGGCCGCGCCTGCCGGTAGTGAGGCCCGGTTGAGTGCAGATCAAAAGTGAAGACGTCTTGTCGAAACAGATTAAAGGGGTTAATTTATTCGTGACGCCACCTATGAGTAGTTCGGTAATCGTTACCGATGCTGCGGAACCTCCGGGGGATGGATAGCAGCAAGATGGAACGCTCCCCACAGGCTGAGCGGTGGTCCCCGGAGGCTGGAGCTGCTTAAGATGTTGTGCGGCAGCTGCGGTTACCTTGTGTGCAGACGGATACAATCATAAGGAAGCACGGACACTGAAAGTCTCTGCAACGGGTCTTTACTGTAACCAGCAAGCAGTACATGGCATACAGTTACGGGTAGTGGACCGGGTGTACTCAGCAGCACTCGGTATTCCTCAGAGATCCGTAGTGTTCCTCCATTCTAGCTAAGTGTTGCCATTGTCGCCCAGGAATACCAGGTCGGGTACGGGGAGGCTGCTTCGATCCCTATCCAAGATATACGTTATGGACGTTCTGGGGAGCCTTGGATCCCTCGGTGGGTACACCGCTGGTTAGACGACTGGAATTTGGCGGGTGGTGGGGTGCTCCTGTAAAGCTGCTCCTCCACGCTTCTGGTTCGCGTAGCAGAGGTGAACTGCTGCCAGCTTCGGTACCAGTGAACCGGCTGTAAGTTGGGCACGGGAGTCTTTTGGAACCCGTGGTTGGTGATGCCCGATCCCGGTTGTTGAGGCCTCAGGTGCTAACACCCGACCGGTGACGGCCCAGGGGTTGCACGAGGTGCAGGCCCCTGCACCTACTCCAAGTTCAAGTCTCTCTCTCTCTGGCTAGACTCTTCTCAGACTAACTAACTTAAGTCTGTACTTCTCCTACACTACCCTTGCACTCCGCCCACCAGGACCTTGGTTGGTCCCCTCTACTAGTGTTGCATGCAGGGTTTGGATCTCTAAGTTAACCAGATGGCTACTGGGTCATAGAATATTGCTGCTGCATTTATGGCTGCAATACCCTCGTGACGCACTCGTTGCAGGGCGCCACACATTATATATATATATATATATATATATAATATATACACACAGTATATATTATACAGGTTGCGGACAATATATATCCCTCGCAAATTTAATTCCTATTCCTATCATGCTGTCTCTCCCATCCTGTTGCGCAGTCTCTCCCCTCTCTGTGCATGTCTCTCCCCTTGTGTGGTCTCTCCTCTCTCTGTGCAGTCTCTCTCCCCTGCGCACTGTCTCTGCCTCTCCCTTGAGCCTGTCTGTTACATGTGCTTGTTTCCCTCCCTGTGCGCTGTGTCTTTCCCCTACACCTGTCTCCCCCTGTGCCTGTCTACTTCCTGTGCAGTGCTTTTCCCCTACGCAACTATCTCCCCCTGTGCACCTGTCTCCCCTCTACGCGCTGTGTCTCTCCATTGCACCTGTCTCCACCTGCACACTATCTTCCCCCTGCGCCTGTCCCCCCCTGTAAGCTGTGTCTCCCCCTGCACGCTGTCTCCCCCCTGTGCCTGCTGTCTCTCCCCTACACGCTGTCTCTCCCCTGCGCCTGTTTCCCCCGTAAGCTCTCTCTCCTGCACGCTGTCTCTCCCCTGCGCCTGTCTCCCCCCAGGACATTATCTCCCCCTGGGTTTAATTTGCCCCTGACAGTACCCCCTGAGTGCTGCCTCCTTCCCCACCCCTGGTGGCCCCCTGAGCGCTGCCTCCTCACCCCAACTCACCCCCAGGGGACCCTGAGTGCTGCTCCCACACCTCAGCCTCGGGAGCCCCTGAGAGCTGCCCCCACACCTCAGCCTCAGAGGCCCCTGAGAGCTGCCCCCACAGCTCATTCTCAGGGGCCCCTGATAGCTGCCCCCACACCTCAGCCTCAAGGGCCCTTGAGAGCTGCCCCCATATGTCATCATAGGGGGCCCATGAGAGCTGCCCCCACACTCATCCTCAGGGCTCAGGGGCCCCTGAGAGCTGCCCCCACAACTTCCTAGTGGACCCCTGACTGCTTCCCCCACACGCCATCCTTGGGGCCCCCCTTAGCGTTGAGCTGCCCCCCACCCCTCCATTCTAATTTTACCGGCCGTCTTTCATGTGTAGTGTGAGCTGCAGCTGGCTCCACACACACCGAAAATAGACCGTAGTGCCGACTGCAGCATCACACTACACATGACAGGCTGAGGAGGCTGAGATGAGATAAGTGACTACCGGTAAAGTTAGAATGGAGAGGGGGGGCAGCACTAAAGGGGTCCCGAGGATGGCATGTGGGGGCAGCGGTCAGGGGCCCCCCAGCATTCGGCGCTCAGGGGCCGAGTGGGCCCTCCTCCAGCGTCTGGGCCCCGGCATTTGCCCGGGTGCACTGGGTGCTGACGCCGGCACTGCACAGCGTCACTGCATAACACACATACACAGCACCACTGCATAACACACACACACAGCACCAATGTATAAAACACACACACAAAGCCACTGCTGTGCCTCTACCCCCGGGCGCTGTGCCTCTCTCCACCTCTTCTAACAGGGGGCCCTGTGTCTCCTCTCCCACCCCATGACCCGTCTTCTTTCCCCCTCTCCTTCCCAGGGGGGGCCTGTGTCTCCTCTCCCGGGCCCCTCCGACCTGTCTTCTTTCCTCCTCATGGGGGCTCTTCTGTCTCATGTAACCCTCTCCCTCACAGCTGGGGCCCCAGTGTCTCCTCTTCCCCTCACAGGGGTGACGGGGGCCCTATGCCTCCTCACCCCTCTCTCCCTCACAGGGGAGGGAGCCCTGTGCCTCCTCTCTCCTTTCTCCCTCACAGTGGAGGGAGCCCTGTGTTTCCTCTAACCCCCACTCCCTGGCACTCTCTTTCACCTCCCTCCAGTTCAGTGTAGTGTGCACGGAGCAGCCTTTTTCCCTCCTGTCCAACTGCTTCAGCAGGTCAGGAGGAGAAAGCGAAAGTGTTAGCTCAGGCTAATATAGAAGCAGTCGTGCAGGAGGGAGAAAGGATGCACTGTGCACACAACACACACACAAACATCAGGACTCACCACTTCCACAACTGCAGCATCCTGGCCTCCTCCTCCGGCTGTGAGTCACCAGTCCAGCAGTGTGTGAGGTTGCAGCGTGATGATGACCTCATCACACACTGCTGCATGTCGGGTCGCCGCCCTCGGGAAGACGCAGGGTGAACTTGTGGGGGCACCCGAGGGGTGCGGAGAGGCAGCGCACCTCTGCAGTCAGGGCCCTGGACCCGCCGCTGTAATTGCGCCACCTCCACATGATGCAAATTAGCTATGTGGACAGCTCTGGACCTTGGGGGCCCCCTACCTCTCGGGGCCAAGGTTTATTGAACCGTTGCACATGCGGTAGGTCCGCCCTGGTTCTGTCTACTTAAGGTTCGGTGATTGGGCTGGCCACTGCATAACCTCTATTTTGTTGTACTGGAACCAAGATTTTGCTAATTTACTGCTATGTTTAGGGTCATTGTCTTGTTTAAACACCCATTTCAAGGGAATTTTGTCTTCAGCATAAGGCAACATGACCTCTTGAAGTATTTTGATATATGCAAACTGGTCTATGATCCCTGGTATGCGGTAAATAGGATCGGCACCATAGTAAGAGAAACATGCCCTTATCATGATGCTTCACCACCATGCTTCACTGTCATCAGAGCGTACTGTGGCTGAATTCAGAGTTTGGGGGGGCGTCTGATGAACTGTCTGTAGTCCTTGGACCCAAAAAGAACAAGTTTACTTTCATCAGTCCATAAAACGTTCCTCCATTTCGCTCTAGGCCAGTTGATGTGTTCTTTCTTCAGTACATGTATTTTTATTAACAGTGGGACTTTGTGGGGACTTCTTGCTAATAGATGATCTTCACACAGGCTTCTTCTAAGGGCCGCTTTACACACACCAACTTCTGTGACCAACTTCTGAACAGATCTCTGGTTGCAGTGAAATCATGGACACATTGCTACATTTGTACACAGCCACAAAATGGAGCAATGTATCCATGATTTCACTGCAACCAGAGATCTGTTCAGAAGTTGGTCACAGAAGTTGGTGTGTAAAGCCGCCCTAACTGTCACAGTCCTAACAGGTAACTTGAGACATCTTTGATCATCCTGGAGCTGATCATTGGCTGAGACTTTGCCATTCTGGCTATTCTTCCATCCATTTGAATAGTAGTCTTCTATTTTCTTCCCCATCTCTATGTTTTTTTAATTTTAAAGCATTGGAGATCATTTTACCTGGACAGCCTATCAATGTCTGCACTTCTTTATAAGTTTTACCCTCTCCAATCAACTTTTTAATCAAAGTCCGCTGTTCTTTTGAACAAAATCTTGAATGACCTATATTTCTCAGGCTTTCAAGAAGAAATGTATGTACAACGTGTGCAGGCTTCACCCACCTGATTCACACCTGTTTCTTCACAGAATGATTGACCTCACTAATTGAACTCCACACTGCTATTATTTTGATCACACCCCCTTTCATTTAATTATTCAAATACACAGACTCAAAAACATGCAGATCATGAATGCTGTTGGTTTTCTAAGTTGGTTTACTGCACCAATTAGTAAATTGTGAAAATGTAATTTATACCAAAAAAATAAATAATCTGGTTAATCATATTGGACTGCTATTTATTTGAACACTACTGTAAATGCATGTGGTACGTTGTGAACAGGTTAAAAAATAATTAGGTTTTGGAGATAAATGTATTAATACATTTTGTGTAATCTCAGCAGATGGAAGTGTAGACAAACAAGCAGATACAGAAAGAACACCTGAAGACCTTGAAGAGATCGATCCCGTGGAAGAACAAGTCGCTAAATCAAAATCAATCATAATCTCCACTGATGAAAGTGTAGAGGAAGAACCACATGCCGAAGTAACACCTGAAGAAGACCATGGAGAGATCGATCCCATGGAAGAACAAGTCGCTACACCAAAATCAATCATAATCTCCACTGATGAAAGTGTAGAGGAAGAACCAGATGCCGAAAGAACACCTGAAGAAGACCATGGGAGAGATCGATCCCGTGGAAGAACAAGTGGCTACATCAAAATCAATCATAATCTCCACTGATGAAAGTGTAGAGGAAGAACCAGATGCCGAAAGAACACCTGAAGAAGACCATGGAGAGATCGATCCCGTGGAAGAAAAAGTTGCTACAATCAAAATCAATCATAATCTCCACTGATGAAAGTGTAGAGGAAGAACCAGATGCCGAAAGAACACCTGAAGAAGACCATGGTGAGATCGATCCCATGGAAAACAAGTCGCTACATCAAAATCAATCATAATCTCCACTGATGAAAGTGTAGAGGAAGAACCAGATGCCGAAAGAACACCTGAAGAAGACCATGGAGAGATCGATCCCGTGGAAGAAAAAGTTGCTACATCAAAATCAATCATAATCTCCACTGATGAAAGTGTAGAGGAAGAACCAGATGCCGAAAGAACACCTGAAGAAGACCAGGGAAAGATCGATCCCATGGAAGAACAAGTCGCTACATCAAAATCAATCATAATCTCCACTGATGAAATTGTAGAGGAAGAACCAGATGCCGAAAGAACACCTGAAGAAGACCATGGAGAGATCGATCCCGTGAAAGAACGGGTCGAAAGAAGGAGTTCCGTTGACTTTTCCACCCTTACATTCCATTCTGACTGGGAAGGGAGGCTTCGGAAAGGTAAGTGTGAATTTGTCCCCTTCCATGCTCCCCAATGTATGCAGCAAACCAGATACACAGGAAAAATAGATAACATTACAGGCATTCATATGTGATGATAATTGGGATAATTTAGAGACAATGCGGCTCGCGGCAATGTCCGGCCATTTAAAATAAAAATCCTAAACTGAGTATTCCAAAATGGACAACAGTATAAATATTGAATATGCCCAATAGGAAGAAGAAAATGAGGTGATCAATACTAACAATAAAGGAAAATATATCAACTTTATGGTAAATAATTACAATGAAAATAAAAGTGGTTGGGAAACAGATTGAAATCAATCAACAGGGGATCATAAATCCATGTGGTGTATATCCCTATAAACGAATGTCCATACAAGTGCAATAAATGGCACAAATATTTAGATCTATACCATTGTGGATCTAGATCATATATATGACCAAAAAATAAACAGGAGAAAAGCATAAATTACAGAACAACCTACAAGAAAAAGCCTAAACCCTGAGACATGAGATATGGGTTACTTTTTTTGTATATTGAGCACCCCTCACCTTTTCCTTCTTATTGGATACTAGATGGCAGCCCGATTATAAAATCGGGTAGTCTAGAATCCATATATAGTTTATTTACTAATAGTTAGGGAGTCCGTGAAATGAATTTTGTGTATACAGGTGGCTCAGTGGGTAGCAGAGTATACGGGGGCTCAGTGGTTAGCACTGTGCGGTGGCTCAGTGGTTAGCACTGGGCGGTGGCTCAGTGGTTAGCATGAGTGCGTGGGCAGAGTGGTCAGCGCAGCGCCGTGGGCAGAGTGGTCAGCGCAGCGGCGTGGGCAGAGTGTCAGCGCAGCGGCGTGGGCAGAGTGGTCAGCGCAGCGGCGTGGGCAGAGTGGTCAGCGCCAGTGCCGTGGGCAGAGTGGTCAGCGCAGCGCTGTGGGCAGGGTGGTCAGCGGTGGGGCGGACGGACACATACACTCCGATATATTTACCACCGTCCATGGTTTCTTCCCTGCCGCCTGCGTCTTCCTGAGTCCTCCGTCCGGCCGACATGTCGCCGCACCCAGGACTTGGATCCAATAGGCGTCCGGAACTCTCGGTGGCCCGATTCTAACGCATCGGGTATTCTATAATATAGAAATAGAGATTGCATGGGGAAGGCGGGGAGGGCTCAATTGGAGGAACTTTGAAAAGAGCGGTGGGGGAAGACGGCATGGCAGGGGGGAGGAGGAGGACAAACAGCAGGGGGGAGGAGGATGGAGGACAGAGGAGGTAGCGGCGGGGTGTGGGAGGATGTAGCAGCACAGGCAGGGGGAGGAAGGAACGGCAGGGGAGGATGGAAACCCCAGAGCGCGGGGGAGAGGAGAATGTAGGATGAAGCGGCGAGGTGGGGAGGAGGGAGCAGCACGGGCAGGGGGGGGACGGAGGATGGAGTGGCGGAGGTGAAGAGGACAAAGGAAGGAGGAAGCGGGGGGGGAGGTGACGGCACAGGCAGGGGGAGGACGGAACGGCAGGGAGAGGACAGAGCGTCAGGGGGAGGACAGAGCGTCAGGGGGAGGACAGAGTGTCAGGGGGAGGACAGAGCGTCAGGGGGGAACAGAGGGGGGGTGGGGAGGATGGAGCACAGAGCGGTGGAGGAGAGGATGGAGGACAAACCGGGTGAGGGAGGATGGACACTGTAAGGCCTCAGTGGGTTACAAATGCGCGGCCGGCTCAGTGGGTTTGCACTGCGCGGCGGCTCAGTGGTTAGCACTGGGCCCCTAGGGTTAGCACTGCGGGCGGCCATGGTTACAATGCCGGGCGGCTCAGTGGTTAGCAACTGCGCGGCGGCTTCAGTGTTTAGCACTGCCGCGGCGCCAGTGGTTAGCACTGCGCGGCGGCTTCTGGTTAGCACTGCGCGGCGGGCTCCGGGGTTTAAGCACTGCCGAAGGCTCATCGTTAGCACGCCCCGGAGGCTCAGTGGTTACACTGCGCGGAGGCTAGTGGTTAGCACTGCGCGTGGCTCAGTGGTTTTTCACGCGCGGGGGCTCAGTGGTTAGCACTGCGCGGTGGCTCAGTGTTATCACGAGTGCGGTGGCAGAGTGGGGAGCGCAGGGGTCACTGTGTGGGGGGGGTGTTCACGCAGGGGGTACTTGGGGTGGCAGGGTGGGCACCGCAGGGGGCACTTTGGTGGGCAGGGTGGGGGCAGCGCAAGCGCACTGTGGGGGGCAGGGGTCAGCGCAGGGGGGCTGTGGGGCGCAGATTGGGCAGAGGCAGCGGCCTTTGGTTGCAAGGTGGTCAGCGTGGGGAGTGGTTTAGCGGTGGCAGGGGTGGGCAGCGGTGAAGGCGGGACGGACAGACACACACACCCGTATACTTACCACCGTCCCTGCTTCTTCCCTGCCGTCTGCGTCTTGCGATCCTCCTTTCTGCCGACATTCACCACAGCCAGGACTGGAACCAATAGGGCGTCCGGAACTCTCGCTAGAGTTCCCGGACGCCATAATTGATTCATCCTTTTGGGGACGGCGTTTTTACTTTTTGCAAGATGGGGGTCCGGGAAGTCCGCAGACTTCCCGAACGCCATCCTTGCAAAAAGAAAGTCCCCCGCCCCTGGAGCCAGGATCTAATATGGCGCCGGGAAGTCTGGGCGAGGAGTTTCCCGACGCCATATTGGACCCCAGTCTCCCAGGGCGGCGACATGTCGGGGGGGAGAAGACAAAGGAGAGTGTAAGTATGGGCGACTGTTTTGCGGGGTGTTATGTGTGGGTTGTGTATGGTTGTTTGTGGTGTGTTGGGGGCGCCGAAGCGTTCGGGCTCAAATTGAATCCCGGCTCCCGCCTTACGGCCGCCAATTGGCTTCACCCTAGCGGGGGGGAGCCCCAGCCGATCGGGACAAAGTGACGGATTGTCATTTCACAAATCCCTCCGGCTTTTATATAAAGTTTCAAATTAGGCTTTTTTGCCCCTTTTTTGGAACACTGGGTTTAGTTTCTACACAATGAAAACTCATGAATTAGAAATCATCAAAAAGTTCATTTATTTCATAATTTCAAAAACAAAAAGGGGGAAAAGCAAAATATTAAATAGGGGTCATTACACACAGAGGGATCTATTTCATTTGTTATTTCTTAAGTTAGATGATTTTTAAAACCCAAAGGTCTTTATCTCAGAAAATGAAAGTAGGGAGGAATGAAAGGTTAAAAAACACGCTGCGGGTACCCCACAAACACAAGGGTGCATAAAAATATAGTTTATTAGTCAACGCATTTCAGGGCTCCCTGAAATGCCTTGAAAACATAGAAATTAGATTTTGATTTGACTAGAGCCCTGAAATGCTTTGACAATAAATCACCTTTTATTTGCGTGAAATATATCAGTGGGTGTTTTAACCCCTTCATCCCCTACTCTAATAACCACCGGGACTGCTGCACCGGATCTGCCTTTTTATAGGGGTTGTGACTCTCAAAACCCCACACAAGGTGAACCTCTGATACCTATTTAGCAATATTAATTCTCTCAGACCCTTCATCCTCCCATTTTTCATTTTCTGAGATAATTCCCTTTGGGTTTTCATTGGTGTAACATAATCATCAACATTAACAGAAATAAACACATGAAATAAATCCCCTGTGTGTAATGACTCTATATAATATATGTTTTTACTTTTGTATTGAATTATAAAAAAAATGAACTTTTTGAGACATTCAAAAACATTGAACCTTCTATGTTCTTGCAAAGGGCTTTATTATTTACGGTGGGAAATTTTTGGAATTGGGACTCTACCTTATCGTCCAAAAAACCAAGACTTAAGTGCTGAGATAGTGTTTTACCACACACACGGGAGCCCCCAACTTCCTCACCTGGTGTCTCACATCAGGACCAGAACTGGGGAATACAATTTTGGAATAAGTTGTCAGTCGGCCTGCTCCACCTGTCGGTTTTCAATTGACCTCCAATGGGAGGGACATGCAAAACTAGCCACACCTGCTGGAACCTTAGTCCTCAGTGTACAAGAATACGCTGCATCGAGAAATGGGGAATATTTTTTTAACTATTGGTCAATACTTGAATGAGGAAAGTGGGTCATCCCAAATGTGTGGGCCCCTTAAACTGTGGGATGGTGGGGAGGGGGGACATCAGCTGTTTGTATAAGATGTGGGCTCCCTCATTTCATTACAATTACAACTACATTTTGTGCAATATTAAGTATTAAATGAACATTTATTATTATTAATAAAAACAATAATTCTAAGAATAATTTCCCCAAATCCCCTAAAGCGTGCTGCTCTTAAGGGGGTAAATTAGGAAGTTGTGTTTTCACAGAGGGTGCCATATCCAAAAATGAGCGACAACTCTCAGAATCGTCTGCCCGACCCCAGAAGGGGGGCACCTTTTTAAGGTTTCCCCCATCTAAATTAACAGATCCCCCCCTTTCCTTAGAGTCCTCCATAACACCGTCTCTTTGGCCCCTTGGGAAAATTAAATGACCAACCTCTGAATTTGACCCAAACCTTATAATAGGATTACAAATTTAATCTATCCTTGTATTTTTCTCCAGCTAAATTGGCATCTCCAGAACATAAAGAATGGGTGGGTTCAAAATTTTATTAAAAAGATCTTGGACGTAACACCATCAATACTAAGTACATTCCTCTTTTGGGCCCCTAAGCCTGGCGGCCACTTCCCCCCGGCCTGCGTGGATTTCATGGCAACAACTCAACAACATTAATTGCCATCAATAAAATGGATTGGGGGAGACCTTTGGGGAGCCCCCCAAATTTTGAAATCAACCCGTATGAAACAAAACAATAAGGAAATTTTCCAATGGTCGAATCCTTAAAATTGTAGCTGTAAGGATAATCATAAATAGGCCCCGTGGATCCTCATGTTCTCTGTAATTGTGTAAGTACCACCAATTCATTCTTACTTTCTAACCCAGGCGGTTCGCGGCAGAGATGGTGTGCGGGCCGTTTCCTTCATACAAAGGCGGATACAGGAATGAGTTCATCTTCCAAATCTTCCCCTTTCCCCCTTTTTCTCTTACTACTACTTTTAAATAAAATTTTTAATGGTTTTCTCACAATCCGTGCTGCTTCTTCTCTCTACAAGGGCCTAACCGGAGAATTTTCCTCATTACGAAAACGGAAACATCAAGATCTCAGATTTGGATTATCACCATGGAAGTGTCTAGGGGAAAATCCGCAAGGTATTGTGGCACCCAAGGCCCACAGGGCCCCAGGTGGGAACATCCCTGTGTTTTGTTTCCGATAGGGGGACTCATATTATTCTGATCCCCATGTTCCTGCTCAAACTAATCCCAGCCAGCTCATACCTCTTTATAAATTCCCGTTTTTTTCCCGCTCATCCCATTCTTCCCCTTCTCACAGATATGACAATGAAGCTACAGTCCCTCACGCCGATTGTTTTTCATTGGTGTCATACTGTTTTATCTGTGGGCAAAGCCTTTTTCAAAATCCTCGGGGACAATACAAAATCCCAAGGGTCTACTAGACAAAAAGCCATATTTTCCACCAAGGTTTTACCCTTAGGCCCCTCAACCATTCAAAGGTGATAGGAAACAGATGAAGTAGGGAAAGGGGGGATTATACTAAAAAAGATAAATGTACAGTCCCCTAGATGTTGTATAATAACCTTTACAATGTATAAATAAAATGACCAATTGTTTAATTCATTTTAAAAAGCTTCCTGCAAAAAATCAATATCAACGTGTGTAACGCATAAGAATTCGAGAACCTCCATTTTTTCAAACCAAAAACTGGGGTGAGGGGGGAGCCCGGGACCCCTCCACCCGTTCTAAATTTTTCAAACAATTTAATATAACATATAACATTCATATACCCATAACACACATAATCACTGTCAACATTATCAATACAAGGAGCAAATCAATTTCACAGAACCTGGCTAGCCATGAAGTCTTTCCATAGCCTTCAGACAAGACCCTTAAACTGCCCCTCCTTCGCCTCTGAAACCTCCTCATTTAAAGGACGTTTCTCAAGGGGCCTACAACGAGAATCACACCGGGCCCAAAAATCAAAAACACTGAGGGCTTAGCAGGTATTATGCAGATTGCAGGGCCACCATCCGAAAAGAGCATGTGGGAAATGGACCCCCGGGTACCCAAAAATGAAAACCATCTGTACTTATCAAAGTAAACCCCCCCCAAATATCATTTAAAAACAGGCGCTGAACCTCAATCGTATATTTTTTCTTTAATTTTTACGGGGTTAGGGAAAAGGGGAAAAGGGGAGGAGGGGGGGGGGAGGAGGGGGAGGAAGGGGAGATGAGGGGGAAAAAGGGGTGGGGGGGAAAAAAGATAGAAGAAAATAGGGAGGGGGGAAGATGGGGGGAGAGGGGGGAAAAGGAGGAATATCTAACTTCTTTTATACATTAAATTTAAAATTTTATATAGATTTTATTTTTTGATATTTAAAAATTTTTTTATTTTTTAAAAAATTTTTAATTTTTTGGGTTTATAATCTTTTTCCCAAAAAAAATCAATTTTTTCCCCTTTATTTCAGGGGTTTAAAATTTTTAATTAATTTTTTATATCAAATTTTCTTTTAACATTAAAAATTTTATTTTTTTTATAAAATTTTATTTTTGATATTATATTTTTTTATATAAAGTTTTTTTAAAATTAAATTTTTGGGGTTTTTAAAACACCCCCATTTTTAAAAAACCTGTCTTAAAATTTTCAGGGGATTTTTTTATAATTTATTTTTTATAAAAAAAACTTTTTTAAACTTTAAAATTTTTAAAATTTTAAAAATTTTAAATTTTTATTTTGATATTTATTTTATATATAAAAATATTAAAATTTTTATTTTTTTTAATCCCCATAAAAAAATTTATTTTTTAAAATTTTTAGGGGTTTTAAAATTTTTTTTTTTTGACCCCAACTTTTTTTTTACATTAAATTATATTTTTTGGGGTATTATTTTTTATTAAAAAATTTTTAAAATTTTTTTATTGTTTCAAACATGCCTAATAAAAATCTTTCCCCCCCAAATTTTTCAGGGTTTTTTTTTATAATATTTTTTTTTATTTAAATTCTTTTTTTACTTAAAATTTTATTTTTATTTAGATTAATTTTTAATTTTTTTTAAATAAAATATTAATAATTTTTGGGGTTTCTAATCATGCCTAAAAAAATTTTTGCCCCTTTTTTGCTGGTTTTTATAAAAATTATTTTTTATATCAAAATTTTTTTATACATTAAATTATTTTTTTTAAAAGATTATTTTTTTTATATTATTTTTTTTATATAAAGATATTAATTTTTAATTTTTCTAATCATCCTAAAAAAAAAACATTCTTTATTGCATGGTTTTTTATAGTTTTAAATTTTTTTTACCCCAAAAATTTTTTTTTATACAAAAAAAATATATTTTTTTATAATTTTATTTTTGGATTTTTAAAAATTTTTTATATAAAAATTTTAAAATTTTTTAATTTTTTTCAATCATGCCTATAAAAAAACATGTCCTTTTTTTTTCATGGTTTTTTTAAGAGTAAAAATTTTTTTATACCCCATCTTCTTTTATACATTAAATTTTATTTTAAAAAAGTTTTTTAATTTTTTTATATAAAATTTTATAAAAATAAAATATTCATTTTTTTATTGTTTTTAAAAACCCCAAAAAAATTTTTTTATTTGCAGGTTTTTATTAGAGAAATTTTTTAATCTAACTTTTTTTTTAAAAATTTAAAATTTTTATTTTTATATAAATTTTTTTTTTTGGGTATTTTTTTTTTATAAAAAAAAAATAAAAAATTTTTTTTTTTCTAATAAAAGCCTAAAAATAAAAAAAACATTTTTTAAATTTTGGGGATGGTTTTTTTTATAGATAATTTTTTATATCTAACTTTTTTTTATACTTTTAAAAAATTTTTATTTTTTATATAGATTATATTTTTGAAATTTTAATTGTGATATAAAGAATAATTATTTTTTTGTTTCAATCATCCTATTTAAAAAAAAAAGTTTTATTTGCATGTTTATATAAGTAAAATTTTTTATAAAAATTTTTTTATACATTAAATTTTTTAATTTTTATATAATTAATTGATATTATATTTTTTATAAAATTTAAAATTTTTAAAATTTTTTCTAACATGCCTATAAAAAAAAACAGTCTTTTTTTGCAGGGGTTTTTTATAGAGTTTTAAAATTTTTTAAATCTAAACCCCCTTTTTTACATTAAAATTTATATTTTGATATTATTTTTTTTTATAAAATTTTTAAAATTTTTAATTTTTTTCTAATCCCTAAAAAAAATCAAGTCTTTATTTCCCCGGTTTTTTAAAGGGATATTTTTTTTATCTAACTTCTTTTATACATTAAAATTTTTAAAAATTTTTTTAAAAATTAAATTTTTATATTTTATATTTATATAAAAAGTTTTCCCTTATTATTTTTTTCTAATCATCCCCAAAAAAAATCATTTATTTATTTGCATGGTTTTTTTAGAAAAAATTTTTTTTTTACTAATTTTTTTTATACTTTAAAAATTTTTATTTTTATAAAAAATTTTAAAATTTAAATTTAAAAATTTTATATTTAAAAAAAATTTTAAAATTTTTATGGTTTTTTAATCATGCCTAAAAAAAAAAACATGTTTTATTTATGGTTTTATAAATTATATTTTTAAAAACTAACTTCTTTATACTTTAAAATTTTTATTTTTGATATTATATTTTTATTTTTAAAAATTTTAAAAAAATTTAAAATTTTTTGGGGTTTTTTTAACACCTAATAAAAATCATGTTTTTATTTCGGGGGTTTTTTATAAATATTTTTTAAAAACAAACCCCTTTTTTTAACTTTAAAAAATTTTTAAAATTTTTTATAGATTATATTTTTATTTTTTTTTAAAATTAAAATTTTAAATTTAAATTTTAATTTTTTTCTAATCATCCTAAAAAATTTTATGTATTTTATTTAAAAGGTTTTTATAAAATAAATTTTTTTTAAAAACTAACTTTTTTTAACATTAAATTAGAAATTTTTTTATAATTAAAATTTTTTTTAAAAATTAAAAAAATTTTTTTTATAAAAAAAAATTTTAAAAAAATTAAAGTTTCTAATCATGCCAAAAAAAATTTTATTATTTTTTTGGGGAGGGTTTTAAAATAGAGTAATAATTTTTAATCAAAAATTTTTTTATACTTTTTAAATTTTTAAAATTTTTTTAAAAGTAATTTATTTTTTATTTTTATTTTATATATAAAGTTTAAAAATTAAAAAGGTTTTTTTTAAATCAGGGCCCCATTTAAAAATCATGTATTTATTTCTTTTTGGTTTTTTATAGAGTAATTTTTTTATATCAATTTCCCCTTTAACATTAAATTATATTTTATATAATATATTTTTTTTTTATAAATTTTTATATAAAGATATTAATTTTTATTTTTTTTAATCATGCCTAAAAAAAAAATTTTATGTTTTATTTCAGGGTTTTTAATAAAAATATATTTTTTTATATCTAACTTCTTTTATCCCTTAAATTAAAATTTTTATATAAAAAAATTTTTTAAAAATTTTAAAAATTTTATATATAAAAAAAATTAAAATTTTTATTTTTTTAAAAACATGCCTAAATAAAAACAGTTTTTTTTTTTCATGGTTTTAAAGAGTAATTTTTTTAAAATCTAAACTTCTTTATAAAAATTTAAATTTTTAAAAATTTTTTTAAAATAATTATTTTTTTTATATTTTTTTTTTAAATTTTAAAAAATAAAAAAATTTTTTAAAATTTTTTTCTAATCTCCCATATAAAAAACATGTTTTATTTGTTTTGGGTTTTTTATAAGAAAAAATTTTTTTTTAAAACTAACTTTTTTTATACTTTAAAAAATTTTTTTTTTTTATAGATTTTATTTTTATATTTTTTTTTAAAATATAAAAAATATTAATTTTTATTTTTCCCCAAACATCCTATAAAAAAACATTTCTTTTTTTGGGGATGGTTTTTATAGAGTAAAATTTTTTATTCAAAAATTTTTTTTTACTTTAAAAATTTTTATTTTAATAAAATTTTTTTTTTTTATATTATTTTTTAAAATATAAAATTTTTGATTATTTTTTTCTAACATCCAAATTTTAAAAAAACATGCTTTTTTTTCAGGGGTTTTAAAATAGAGTATTTTTTTTTATATCTAACTTTTTTTTTACTTTAAAATTTTATTTTTATATAGATTATATTTTTTGATATTTATTTTATATATAAAGATATTAATTATTTTTTTTTTTCAAATTTTGGGCCCCAATAAAAATCTTTCCCCTTTTTTTTCCCCGGGGATTATAAAAGTATATTGTTTTTTAACAAATTTTTTTATCTTTAAAAAATTATATTTTTTATAGATTATATTTTTTAAAATTATATTTTTTTATAAAAGATATTTAATTATTATTGTTTTTTAATCATGCCTTTTATTAAAAAAATTTTATTTTTTATTTCCCCTGGTTTTTTATAGATATATTTTTTATATCAAACTTTTTTTAAAAAATTTTAAATTTTTATTTTTTAAAAATTTTAAAATTTTTTTTATTATTTTTTTAAAAAAAATAAAAGATATTAATTAATTTTGTTTTCCAAACAACCCCAAAAAAAAATCATGTTTTAAATTTTTCAGGGTTTTTTATTAGAATATATTTTTTTATATCTAACTTTTTTTTTACTTTAAAAATTTTTAAAATTTTTTTTTAAAAAATTTAAAATTTTTTTAATTAATTTTATATAAAAATTAAATTTAAAATTTTAATTTTTTCTAATCATCCCCATAAAAAAAACTTTCCCCTTTTTTTCCCCTGGTTTTAAAAAGAGTATATTTTTTTTATCTCCCTTTTTTTCCCCCTTAAATTTGTTTTTATATAAAAATTTTATTTTTTATTATATTTTTTTTATAAAAAAATTAAATTTATTTTTTTTCTAATCTCCCCAAAAAAAACATGTTTTTTTTTCATGGTTTTTTAAAAGAAAATTTTTTTTTTTATCTAATTTTTTAAAAAAATTTAAAATTTAAAATTTTTAAAATAATTTTTATTTTTGATATATTTTTTATATATAAAATATTAATTTTTAAAATTTTTTTCTAATCATGCCTAAAAAAAAATTTTATGCCCTTTTTAATTTTTTTTGGGGTTTTTAAAAAGAGTATATTTTTTTTATCTAACTTTTTTAAAACAAAAAAATTTTTTTTTTTTATAGATTTTTTTTTTTTATATTATTTTTATATATAAAGAATTTAATTATTATTTTTTCTAACATCCCCCAAAAAAAAAACATGTTTTTAAAATTTCGGGTTTTTTATAAAATTTTTATTTTTTTATATCTAACTTCTTTTTTTACATTTAAAAATTTAAAAAAATTTTTTTTATAATTATTTTTTTATATTATTTTTTAAAAAAATTTTTTAAAAAATTTTAAATTAAAATTTTTGTTTCTAATAAAGCCAAAATAAAAATCATTCTTTATTTGCATGGTTTTTAAAAGGTAAAATTTTTTTTATCTAACTTTTTTATACATTAAATTATATTTTTTAAATTATTTTTTTGATATTTTTTTTTATTATAAAAATATTAATTATTATTGTTTCTAATCATCCTTTAAAAAAAAACAAATTTTTTTTTTTTTATATAAGTAAATTTTTTTTTTTAAATTCTTTTATACAAATTTTAAAAAAATTTTTTATAAAAATTTTATTTTTTTTTTAAAAATTTTATTATAAAAAAAATTTAAATTATTTTTGTTTCTAAAAAGCCTATATAAAAATCATTTTTTTAAAAATTTTTTGGTTTTTAAAAAAATATATTTTTTATAAACTAACTTTTTTTATACTTTAAAAATTAAATTTTTTAAAGTTTTTTTAAAATTTTTTATATTAAAATTTTTATATATAAAGATTTTAAAATTATTTTTTTTTTTTAAATTTTGGGGCCAATAAAAAACATTTTTTAAATTTTTCAGGGGTTTTTTAAAGTATATTTTTTATATCTAACTTCTTTTTACTTTAAAATTTAAAATTTTTTTAAATAGATTATATTTTTAAAATAAATTTTTTATAAAAAATTTTAAAAAAAATTATTGTTTCTAAAACAGGGGCCCATATAAAAAAAAAGTTTTTTATTTCATGGTTTTTTTATAAGTAATTTTTTTTTTTTCTAACTTTTTTTAAAAACATTAAATTAAAATTTTTATATGGGTTTTATTTTTTATATTATATTTTATATAAAAGATATTAATTATTAATTTTTTTTCAATTTATCCCCATATAAAAAACATTTTTTTATTTGAAAAGGTTTTTTTAAGGGGTTATTTTTGTTAAATCAAAATTTTCTTTTTTTACTTTAAAATTTAAATTTTTAAAAATTGGGGATTATATTTTTTTTTTTTTTATTTTAAATAAAAAATTTTAAAATTTTTATTTTTTCTAATCATGCCTATAAAAAAATCATTCTTTTTTTTCAGGGTTTTTTTTTAAAAATTTTTTATATCAACTTTTTTTATCAAAAAATTTTAAAATTTTTTTATAGAATAAAATTTTTGAAAAATTTTTATATCAAAAAAAATTTTTAAAAAAAATTTTTCTTCATGCCTTTTAAAAAATCATGTTTTTAATTGCATGGTTTTTTAAAATAGAATTTTTTTTATTTTCTAACTTCTTTTTTTAAATTAAAATTGAAAATTTTGATATTTTTATTTTATATAAAAGATATTAATTTTTAAAAATTTTTCTAATCATGCCTATATAAAAATCATGTCTTTATTTGCATGTTTTAAAAAAGGTAAATTTTTTAAAAACTAACTTCTTTTATACATTAAATTATATTTTTAAAAAAGATTATTTTTTTGGGGTATTATATTTTTAAAAATATAAAATATTAATTATTGGTTTTTTAAAAACATCCTATAAAAAAACATTTTCTTTATTTGCAGGGGTTTTTTTTTATAGATAAAAATTTTTATATCTAACTTCTTTTTTTACTTTTAAAAATTTTATTTTTATATAGATTAAAAATTTTTGGGGAAAAATTTTATTTTATATATAAAGAAATTTAAAAAATTTTTTTTTTTAAAACATGCCTATAAAAAAAACTTTCCTTTTTTTGGGGGTTTTTATATAAAAATAAAATTTTTTATATCAACTTTTTTTATACTTTTAAATTTTTTATTTTTTTAAAATTATTTTTTTGATATTATATTTTATAAAAAAAAAATTTTAAAATTTTTAAAAATTTTTTCCCAATCACCTATATAAAAACATGTTTTTTTTTTTGGGGGGGGTTTTTTATAGAGAAAAATTTTTTTTTATCTAACTTTTTTTTTACATTAAATTTTTATTTTTATATAGTTTAAAATTTTTGATATTTAATTTTTAAAATTTTAAAGAATTAATTATTATTGTTTTTTAATCATGCCTATATAAAAATCTTTTTCTTATTTCATGGTTTTATAAAAAAAAAAATTTTTTTTATCTAACTCTTTTATACATTAAATTATATTTTTTTGAAAATTTTATTTAAATTTTTTATATAAAAAAAAAAAAATTTTTGGTTTTTTCTAATCAACCCAAAATTTTAAAAAAAATTTTTTTTATTTTTTTGGGGTTTTAAAAAGGGTTTTATTTTTTTAAAATCTAACTTCTTTTTTCATTAAATTTAAAAATTTTATATAGATTCATTTTTTGATTTTTTAAAAAATTTTTTATAAAAAAAATTTTTTTAAAATTTTTTTTGGGGGTTTTAAACATCCCTGAAAAAAAACATGCTTTTTTTCATGGTTTTATATGATAAAATTTTTAAAAATCAAAATTTTTTTAACATTAAATTTATTTTTTGGTTATTTTATTTTTATATAAGGGAAAAATTAAATTTTTTATTTCTAATCATGGGTATATAAAAAACATGTCTTTATTTGCTTTTTTTTTTAAAAGGGGATTAATTTTTTTATATCTAAATTCTTTTTAAAATTTTAAAAATTTTTAAATTTTTTTTATAATTATTTTTGATATTTATTTTATTATAAAATATTAAAAAAAATTTTTTTGGGGTTTTTTAAATTTTATGCCTATAAAAAATCATGCCCCTTTTTTTGAAAATTTTTTTTAAAAAAGTAAATTTTTTAAAATCAAAATTCTTTTATCCCCTTTAAAAAAATTTTTATATAGAAAATATTTTTTGTTTTTTAATTTATATATAAAATTTTTAAATTAAAATTTTTGGGTTCAAATTTTATGCTAAAAAAAAAAACATGTCTTTTTTTTTATTTTTATAAGATATATTTTTTAATCTAACTTTTTTTATACATTAAATTATTTTTTTTTAAAAAATTATATTTTTGATAAATATTTTAATATAAAGTTTTAAATTTTTTAAAAGGGGTTTTTTCTAATCATGCCTATATAAAAAAAACATGTTTTTTTTGAAAAGGTTTTTTTATAAGAAAAATTTTTTTTTATCAAATTTTTTTTTTAAATACTTTTAAATTATATTTTTAAAAATTTTGATTAAAATTTTGATTTATATTTTATATAAAAATTTTTAAATTATTAAGGTTTCTAATCGGGGCCCATATAAAAATCATGCCCCTTTTAAAAAAAGGGTTTTTTAAAGTATTTTTTTTTTAAAACTAACTTTTTTTAAATTAAATTTTAATTTTTTTAAAATATATTTTTTGATTTTAAAATTTTATTTTTAAAATTTTTTTAAAATTTTTTTTGGGTTTTTTAATCAGGGGCCCATTAAAAATCATGGCTTTATTTGGGGATGGTTTTTTTATAAGGGGGTAATTTTTTATAAAACTAAAATTCTTTATACTTTTAAAATTTTATTTTTATATAGAATATTTTTTGGGGTTTTTAAAATTTTTTTATAAAAATATTAATTATTATTGTTTTTAATCGGGGCCCAAAAAAAAATCAGCCCTTTTTTTGATTTTTTTTATATAATTTTATTTTTAAAATCTAACTTCTTTTTTTTTTAAATTAAATTATATTTTTGATATTATATTATATATAAAGTTATTAATTATTTTTTTCTAAAAAAGGCCAATAAAAAATCATGTCTTTAAATTTTCAGGGGTTTTTTTTTAGAGAAAAATTTTTGATTCTAATTTCCCCTTTTAAAAACATTAAAATTATATTTTTTAAAATAATTTAAAATTTTTTTTTATATTATATTTTATTAAAAAGAAAATTTTAAATTTTTTTTGGGTTTTTCCCCAACCCCTCCTAAATAAAAATCAGTTTTTAAATTTTTCAGGGTTTTTATATAAAAAAATTTTTATATCTAACTTCTTTTATAAAAATTTAAAAAAAAATTTTATAAAAAATTTATTTTGGAAAATTATTTTTTATATATAAAGAAATTGAAAATTTTTAATTTTTTCTAATCAGGGCCCATAATTAAAAAACAATGTAATTTTTTTTCATGTTTTTAATAAATATTTTTTAAAATCTAACCCCTTTTTTTAAAACATTAAATTATATTTTTATTTGATGATTTTTATTTTTTAATTATATATTTTTTTATATAAAGAATTAAATTAATTTTTTGGTTTTTTTAATCGGGGTAATAAAAATCATTTTTATTTGCAAAGGGTTTTATATAGATAAAAATTTTTTATCTAACTTCTTTATGCTTTAAAAATTATTTTTTATATAGAAAATATTTTTATATTATATTTTATATAAAAATATTAAAAAAATTTTTGTTTTCTAATCAGGGCCTATATAAAAATCATGTATTTATTTGCATGTTTTATATAGAATATATTTTTTATATCTAACTTCTTTTTTAACATTAAATTATATTTTTATATAGATTATATTTTTAAATTTTTAATTTTATATATAAAGAAATAATTATTTTTCTAATCAAGCTAAAAAAAATCATGTATTTTATTGCATTGTTTTATAAAAGGCATATTTTTTAAATTCAAAACTTCTTTTATACTTTAAATTTTAATTTTTATATGGTTATTTTTTTAATATTTTTTATATACAAAGAATTAATTATTATTGTTTCAAAATCATGTAAAATATAAAAATCATGTTTTTAAAATTTGTATTTTTTAAATATAGAGTATTTTTTATATCTAACTTCAGACACCTCACACATCCACACATAACACACAACATTACACATACACACATAACACATACACACACTCACCCATACACACATACTCACACACACCTTACACAACTCTCTATACACACACCACACACACAAATACCACACAACACACCCCACACATACACACACACCAACACATACTAACATACACATACACCACACGTACACACACTCACAAAAACACACACACCACACAACTCACACATACACACACGCAACCAATAAAACATACCCACCTACAATACACACACACATATCACAACCACACACCACACCCCCACACATACCACATAACACATACACACCCATCACAATTCACACATACACACACATACTCACAAACACACAAACACGCACACTCACACCACATACACATACACACACCCACACACTTACACACACTCAAAAATACACACACATAACCTCACACACACTATACACACACATACATACACAAACATACACACATATACACATACACATTGCTTGTTTTATATAAGTAATTTTTTATATCTAACTTTTTTTTATACATTAAATTATATTTTTAATAGGTAATTTTTTTTTAAAATTTTTATATTTTATATACAAAGATTTTAATTATATTTTTCTAATTTGTCTATATAAAAAAATATGTTTTTTTATTTTTTTGTTAAATTAGATATTTTTATAATCTAATTTTCACACACACCACACATAACACAATATACACACACTATACACAACACACAATACACATACACACACTCACACATACACACACCACACACACACTTCACATACTCTCAAACACACACTCACCACACATATACACACTCCACCCCCACAAACACACTCAACATACACACACACATACTAACACATAACAACACTCACACGTCACACACCACACAAACCACACACTCACACATACCACCATACACACACTGACACACAAAATACCATACCCCCCCAACACATATACACACACACATAAAACACATACCCACACACACCCTCACACAACACACATAACACATACACAAACTCTTATACACATATTAAACACAAACCCCACCCTCACATATACCACAAACCCCACTCCACACAACACACACTCACAACATACACACACTCAAAATACACACACATCACACTCCCACCACATTAAAACCACATACATACACAAACAAACACATATACACATACACACAATCAGACAACACACACCCACAAACACAAAAACCACCACACACACACATATACACCACCAATCATACACATACACCACACATACCACACAAACCCTACACACCATAACACATCACATTTTCCACATACTCAAACACCACACATACACACCATAGCACTACACAAACTTTGGCACAACACACAGACTAAAACACCACACTCACACAAAACACACCACATACACACACACTCACACATACATACCACACACACACATACCCACACATCTCACACAACACCCACACTACACACACTTACACATACCACACACATACACAAACACACACATACACACTCACCACAATAACATACAACCCCACACACACATACAACACCACACATCACACACACAAAAATCACATATACAACTCACCAACATACACATACTCACACATACACACACACACTCCCCCACAAACACCACACATACACACACCACATATAAAAAATACACACACTAAACAAAACCTCAAACAACACAACAAAATTTACCAATACCACCTCACACACACATACCCACCCCTAAAACAAATTCACACATACACATACACCACATATTCACACATACACACAAAAAAACAACTCACACACAACACACACACACACACATACACACACAAATACACCACATAAACACACACCACACATACACAACACATACACTCACACACACAATACACACACCATACACAAACATACAACATATACACATACACACAACAACATACTACAAAATCACACCACACTCACACATACATAACCACACCCACACAACCACACACTCCACATACCTCCACACACATACACATCTCACACATACACATACTCACACATACCCCCACACTCCACATCACACATACACCACTATACACGTACACACACCCAAAACATACAAACACATACACTCACAAAACACACACATCACACACTCACACATACTCACACACATAAACACACACATTAAACACACACACACCACATAAAAACCCCAAA